>CM066992.1:96424364-96959364 GCA_033977485.1 Hydrangea macrophylla
TCACAAAAAGGGGCATTTTTCACCCAAGTACATTGTTCCCAATACTACTATTGCCTAACACAACTACATTCTACCCAAAAACAACATCTATTATTTACTGCCTTCATCCCAAACCACCACCACCAGCTGCTGTCTTCAGCTAAAGCATACCAACCATGACCCAAGAAACAGTAAGACATGTCCACGCAACCCTTTCTCTTGCTCGTGCCCTTCCCACTTGATTTTCCATTCCGCTCAGCCTCCGAAGCAATCCTGGTATAACTTGAATTCCTCGATTACAAATCAAAGGATCATACCAAGCAAAGAACCCACATGCACCCTTTTGCTGCATTAAATCAAAAGAAACAATAGTTAACAATAGATTAACCACAAAAATTTAGGCAATTTTTTAAACAAGCTGATTACCCCATATCTCTCACACCCAATGAATCGTCTCCTAGGATTAAGATCTGTACAAGAAGTTCGGACTACCCCTCTTTTACCACAATGGCAATAGATTGCATCCATTGAAAGCCGACCTCTCTTGCTTCGCCTGCTATTTTCCCGTTTCTCTTTCCTCGATCTCTTCAACCAATCTTCCCTCTGTTTTGTCTGTTGAGTTCATAAACCAGTGTTCAGTTCATACGTGTATATATATTATATATAAGCCCTAAGCTTGGCAATATGGGCGGGAAAGGGAATAAAATTCCTATTATGTGACTCGCATATGTCATTTAGCCGTTTGGGTTTTGACGGCAAAGAACGGAAGGGACTATTTTGGTACAAATTTGAAAATCAAGGGTTCATATTGTCCAAATTAGAAAGGTTGGGACCAAATAGACACAACTACCAAACTATAGGGGCTAAAAATGTAATTCACCCAATTTGCCCTTATATTTACTACCATTTGTGATTTTGTATGCAAAAGAAAACACATGCTTGTGGACCGTGGTCGATATATAATATGTAGAGCTCATGTGTGAAAGCGGAAGTATCTTTTGAGTTTTTAAATTACGAAGTATTTGATTGAACAGCTGAATAGATTATCACATTTATCAAAAAATCCTAACAGGGGAATTCATTGTGATTTTAGAAACTATAGTTGTTTGTTTGCAATGACTAATAATTTCAGGAAAGGTCAGTGTAATTGCTCAAGTTAATTTGTTGTACGTAATGGAGATTTTTTTGTACCAAGCGCCACATATACTTCCGTGATTAAATAGCAAAGTACTAGTAGTGTTTTTGGCATAATATCGGTTAAAGAACTTGGATAAACCCTCACGATACTTTCAGAAGTGGGACTATTTTGAAATTCACATACAATTATAGGTTTGGGTATAGATAACAAAACATGGCTGACAATAATCCTATAACATTATTGTGGAGAATAATTGATATCACCTAGCTTTCATGATAGAAGTTATGTCAACTAGCTTTAGGACTTAATTTTAGACTAGATTATTGTTCACAATGGAATTTTATAATCAAAAATGTTTATTTTTATTTTTTGATCTCTTATCCAGTTCAGGAAAAACATATCCTCTCCAGTGGATAAAGAATTAAAGATAGTACCCGTCTTGATTATTAGAGTAATCCCCCTTTCTCGAGTGATCCAAAATAACACAATTTAGGTGGTATCTAGGTTAACTTTATTAGATTGAGTGCACATTTGGTAACCGATTATTGGAGATATATTATTCAAAAAGTTAAGTCCGTTTGACCACTAACTCTTTGCACGCTTTTCAAGAATTAGATTTTTTTTTTTGCCTTCCAAATAAAGATTAACTTAAAAGTAATAAATTTAAGTTTTGTTTTTCTTCTTTCTTTTGTTTTTTTTACTGAAAAAACAGAAAAATCTCTAATTCACAGAGCAACAACAAATGCTAAACATCTTTTTATAGAAAGAATTACTAGGAAAATCTCTTGTACCCAAAAACATCCCAAAAAGATCCTAATACCCGTACACAACGTCTTATAAAAAAATGCCAAGTATACTAGTTTGGGATACCTAAACGATTTATCTGTTGATGTGTCAATGACGATTTTGAAATAAAATTCAACTTGAAGTGATTTTGTTTCTAATTAAAGAAGTCCACATCAACCGGTAAATCGTTTGGAGTCCCAAACTGGTGTACCTTACATTACTCAAAAAAAAAAAAAAAGAAAAAAAAGAAAAAAGAAAGAAATCATGTGCAAAGTGATCAAAATGCTGAACACTTTAAATATATACTACCTCCGTCCTATTTTATGTGTCCATCCTAGGGAATCCAACTATTTAAAGGGACAAAAAGAAGCTACACCTACTTTCCACAATTGCCCATAATCATTGCATTTCCTTTTTTTATTTTGTTTTGGTATTGATTGCAAGAAAGGGTAGTTTGGAAAACTAAGTAAAATTTGCATACTAATTCAAGAAAGTGGACAATAATTTTGGGACATCCCAAAAAGGAAAGATGGACACATAAAATAAGACGGAGGGAGTATATATATATATGCATGTAAATCATAAAAAAATCTCTTCCAAAGACATCAAGTTATTCAGTGAATACCCATATGCAACGTTATCAAATTACTATGGATAGCTAAGCAATGACATGCCGTCTTAGTTTACAAAGCAACACAAAGGATGCTGGAAATAATAAGCTAGTGTCCTAGCATTTGAAACTTTTATGGCCTCTGATTTATTTTTTTTCTGTTGAAAACATTTGTATCATTTCAACCTAATCAAACCAATTACGAAGAATTTGCCTAAAAGTAGCCGGCTTATTGGTTTGCCCATCCATAATGTCATTTTCTCTTTGGGGCAGAGGAAAGAGAGAGAGAAGATAACTCTTATGTTTGTATTAGCTGGATGATTTGCTACGTCCAAAAATGAAATAAAACACATGCATTTATAGTAGGAGTAATATTAAGGTAACAATGTCAAAAAATTGCAAGTCCAACAAGAAAAAGTTTACAACATAAGCCACAACTCAATCTTGTATATAAGCAGCATAATTGTGTTGATCAAAGAACAACCCATTTTATTTGATCTAATTAATCAAGATGAAGATTATATCGGGGAATACAGTTTGACCCACTTGAGAGCATTTTAAATGCATAAAGGGGTATTGTATTAAGTGTAGTTAGTTATTCTGGGATAACTAACTATAGGATAAAAACAGTGCAGTATTATTTTTATACTGTGTTTGGTTTGTGCCGAATTATACTGAGGATAAAATTCAATTAGTACAATACTGTATTTGGATGACCATTGTATAAACCTGGATAAATCTAAAACATTCCAAAAATACCCTTTTGTGAAAATAAAAAAAAATTGCCAAAATACCTTCAAACCAAGTATTTTTCTACAACATCAACTACAAAAATTTATGAAATATCACCATGAAAATGTTAAAGATCACCATAGAGCCAATTCCAACATAAACAAAGTTTAGTAAACTAACATCAACATTAATTAATTACAATAAACATGTTTATCAAAGTACAACAAATGTCAATAAATTACAACCACCGAGTTAAATAAAATACAACTATTCAAAAAAATCTTATAGAACAATTATATATCACCAATCGCAATGCTAATAGCAGCATATATCAAATGCTATAGTGCTAACTTTGGCAAATCAAAACAAGAATGCTTCAATGAGCTGTTATATCACCACCACTTAGCCTGACCAACAAATGCACTCCCATCCAATCAAGTTCAATTATACAACCACCCAGTTCAATGTACTTGTCCTTTGTTTCCCATCTTTGAACATTTAATTAGCAAAATTTCCCTGCATTTACAAGAAAAAACATATTACAGCTAATACAAAATTTACATGGGAGAGAGATATATATTAGGTTAAACATGGTTTGTGTCCCATCAATATATAGACATAGATAAAAGCCCATACGAGGCCAAGCTCTGACCTTGGTTTTCTAACACTTTTGTTTGCATATTTGTTGTTTCATAAACAAAGATTCTTCCAAAAGAATATATAATAAAAATTCAAACTTTTTAATCCTTTTGAATCTGTGTCAATATCATGAGCTACATTCTTTAGAGCCTGATCTGAATCAGAAGTACCCAAATGAGAGGTGGGTTTTTCAGTATATGTTGAGATTAAACTCAATTTGGGCTACTGTGAAGCAAGATTGAGAAGTTGTAGAGAGAAAAAAAAAATAGAACTATATCATCTACCTCCGTCTCAGATTTGAAGCACAATGTTTCACATGCTAGTTCATCTAATCAAACCCAGTATAGTTCTTCAATTGAGGTGAAGAATCATAATGCAGAAATATAAAAACATATGGCCTCATTATGTTGGATCTCCTTTGTTCCTTCTCTTTCTTCCCTACATGATATCAAAGAAGAACAAGAATCATCTACACTAATTAAATTCTAAAACCCCATCAAACTACATTATCCAAGAAGGCACATTTTCCTAATACATAGATCTAACTAATTGAAGCTTCTATAAAATGTTCAACACCAATCAACAGCCTTGAAAAGCAACTGACTTTGGTTTGTAGAGTGACTTTGTTGAGGGTTCAAATTGGACCTTGAGGTTGGGTCTTTCTTTTGCTTTCTATTGGCAGATCCCACACTGTAATATATATGTCCAACACTGTAATATTATCATGTTTTGAAAAAAAAAATACTAACCCAAACGTTGTATGTTAAAACAAAAATAGCTGAAAAAAATTTGGGACAAAAGCCGTGTAGATCCATATTACACTCTTCCTCAAAAATTTGGGACAAAAACACTGTGAACCAAAATTACTCTCTTTCTCTCTGCACATAATTTTTTGAATTAGCTGCTACTTTCTTTTGAACAGCTAACCAAAAGAATTTGCATTATGGGAAATGAAAGGTATATGAACGAGGAAAAACTGATGATGGGCAAATGATTTTCAAATTTCATGTCCAGATTTACATGCACACTGATTACAATATCACTCTACTAGGGTCCTACCCTGAGTGTTATCTTCACAAAGATCAGTCAAAGGCTTACTTGGATGATAGTTGACGGGGACCATTGGGGATGGAGCCTAAAGGTCACAGGAGATCTAGGAGAAGGGATGTGATTTCATCAGGAAAAAAAAAAAAACAGAGTTTAAGCTTATGAACCCACAAGTTTTAGAAATTTGACAAAAAATTGTAGATGTAGAATACTCTCTACCTCAAAATTAAAAACAAAAAGAGCTGAAAAAATTGTAGATCTATAAACATGAAACCCTAGATTATGAACTCATGTTTCAAAAAAAAAAAAAATTCATTTAAGCATGGATCTAAGTAGCAGACCACAGAACCTTTGTAGATCTAGGATTTCAACAAGCCAAACTTCAAAAAAAAAAGGAGACCGACAAGCTTTCATACCTCTAGCTTCTCTGGCGTCGACTGGGGTGAGAGAGAAAGAGACTGACGATGTGTCATCGGCGTTGCTTGGTGAGAAAGATAGAGTTGCGTCGCCTATGTGAGAGGGAAGAGCTAAGTCACCATCGATCGCCTATTGCTGCTGCTCTCTTTGTGAATGCGAGATATGATTTGTTGAAGGAGCTTGTAGGTTGTGAGGGGTATATATGGCAGGGGCAGTTTGGTCTTTTAACCCTACAATCCCACTAAATACTTATCCCTGCATTTTTTTATACCTAGGGATGGCAATTTTCCCCGTTTAATCGGGTCCCCGCCCCGTCCCACCCCTAATGGGATGGGTTTGGGAAGCTCTTGAAAGGTGTAGTGGCGGGTTTGGGGAGGAACAAGAAAACCTATCACGGGTTCGGGGCGGGTTCGGGGTGGGGTTGGAATTAGAGGACCCCTGCCCCGGTATATGTCATAGCCATTGTTTAATGTCCCACATCGAAAAAACTCAAAATTATACAAGAAATTTTCTCTATAAAATGAGCCAGCCGCTAGTTTGTGAGGATATGTGTCTAGTTGATTGACCTTTTGATGTCAGTTGGCATTTAATGTGCATTAAGGGCTTAGACATATGTGCACAAATAGTTAAAAATTTGCTTATATTGACTGATTGCATAGGAATGTGTGAAAGTCTATATATATATACACTATTGTACAGCAAAAGTGAAATCTTATTTCTTGGATTTGGAAACTTCACGTGCTCGTCGTAGTGCTGATCAACTTTTCGGGGTGGGACTCGGTCGGGGGTGGGATTGGTTGTAGTAGTCGGGATCGGGGGTGGTCTCATATTGAGGTTGGTCGGGGCAGGTTCGGGAGAGTATTCTTGTTTATCGGGGCGGGGTCGGAAAATAATACCCTCATACCATACCCGCCCCGATGCCATCCCTATTTATACCTTCCCCTCCGAACACTATTTTATCCCCCCTAAGGGACATTAATTTTAACCACCCTACAATAATATCTGAGTTAAATAATATTTGAAATGCCCAATCAAACGCAGTATAAGCTCAGATTGGACTAAAATAGCCCAATCCATCACAATAATCCGGCAAACAAACGAGGGGCACTTACAGATAATGACAGTACCACAAGTTTTCTTCTTATTAAGGACAACTTGAATCTTAGTTTAATCTAAACTTCTTAACAGAAAACACATCTTGTTTTACAAAAAAGGACAAAAAAAATTGAGAAGTCCGGAACAACACATGCGCCAAACGTGCCCCACGCGCTCACATGCGCGTCCCTCAAAGAACAAATTTAAATATATATATATATATATATATGGTGTAGTGCTCGCACCTTGTGAGTGGCTGGCTACACCATAGCAGCTCACATTTCAAAAAAAGTTTTAAATTTTAAACTTTCAAAACTTTTTATCTACAACTCCATTTTTCAAAAATTTTATACAGTTGAAATCGTGTCGACGAGAGCTACAAAACTAATACCATTATTGATATGTTTTGAGAAAAAAAAAAAAGTAAAATTTTACTTAAAATACATGAATATTAAGTGAAATTTCACTTAATATTCACAGACGTGGGGTGGACGTCGCCGAAGATCAAACGAGGCATGGGGTGATCGTCGGAGGTCCGACGAGGCAAGGGTAAGTCACCAGAGGTGGTGGAGTGGTTGCCGGAGATGGCAGGGGTGGTGGTAATGGTGGCTGAACACGTCTACGAATATTAAGCGAAATTTCACTTAATATTCATGATTTCAGGTGAAATTTCACTTATTTTTTTATTTTTATTTTTTACTCAAAACATATCAGCAGTGGTACTAGTTTTGTAGCTCTCGTCGATACGATTCCAACGATAAAAAAATTTGCGAAAAATAGAGTTGTAAATTAAAAGTTAGTTTAAAAACGCTTTTCGAATGAGAGTTTCTATGGTGTGGCCATTCATACCGTGCGAATGCCATACCATATAATTTCTTTTAATATGTTTCGAGGAGAGGAGAGCACGTGGGTGAGATTCTTTTTGGGCAAAGTTGGCATTTCACCTGTTTTGTCATTTTACAAAATGGTAAAAATAATTTGTCCTTTAAACTTTGAAAGATTATTTTGAGGAATTTTTCACTAATTTTTCCTATATATAAATCATAAAAAAAATCGCTATAAATACCAAACAGAACCCTAATAGCCACATGCAACGTTATCCAATTACTATGGATTGCTAAGCAATGACACGCCGTCGATCTTAGTTTACAAAGCAACACAAAGGATGCTAGAAAAAATAAGCTAGGTGTCCTAGCATTTGAAACTTTTATGGCCTCTGATTAATTTTTATTCTGTGGATAAAACATTTTTATCATTTGAACCTAATCAAACCTTTTATGTAGAATTGCCTAAAAATAGCCGGCTTATTGGTTTGCCCATCCATAATGTCATTTTCTCTTTGGGGCAAGAGGAGAAAGAGAGAGAGATTAATACAAGTCTTATGTTTGAATAGCTGGATGATTTGCTACGTCCAAAAATGAAATAAAACACATGCATTTATAGTAATATTAAGGTAAACAATGTCAAAAAATTGCAAGTCCAACAAGAAAAGTTTACAACATAAGCCCACACTCAATCTTGTATATAAGCAGCATAATTGTGTTGATCAAAGAACAACCCATTTTATTTGATCTAATTAATGATTTAAGATGAATTTTATATTTGTTTTCTCACTTTTTCTTTGCCTTGTGGCTTTTGCACAATGTTATGGGGGAATACAGTTTGACCCACTTGAGAACATTTTAAAGGCACAAAGGTTGTCAAGTGATGTTGTGAAGGAGATTATAGATAAAGAGTATTCGCCGGTGTATGTGGGCCCTCAAGATGGTCTTAAGGAGGCCGATCAGATACTGGCATTGCCGGGCCAGCCTACGGGAGTGAGTTTTGATCAGTACTCCGGCTATGTCACCGTCGATCCAACTGCCGGTAGAGCGCTTTTCTACTATTTTGTAGAGTCACAAAACTCTTCTACTAAGCCTCTTGTGTTGTGGCTAAATGGAGGTAAAAATATTGTTGAATTGTCTTTCACATATTTTTATTTTTTCTATATTCTAGGTTTTTATTTATTTAGTTATTTATTTATTATAGATTAAGGTACGCAATTAGAATAGAATACGGATGTTTTTATTTTATTTTATTGGAAAATCACTAGTGTTAATTTAGATCGGAAACAGAAATGTTACGAATAAAAGGAAGAAACTCCTCCATCCATAACTTACCAGTGACAGCAGGGCTGGCCCTTGGGTCAAGCGGCTGCTTGGGGCCTCAAAAAATAAGGGTTTGTTTGGCCTTGGAATAAGGCCTTGTTTGGCCAAAAGCATGTATTATATATAAAAATAAGGCCAAAATAAGGCCTAAAAAAATAGGGCCTTATATATACATGTATTATATACAAAAATAGGACCAAAAAATTGGCCTAATTTCCCCCCCCCCCCCCCCCCCCCCCCCCTCATGTTCACTTCGAGCCTCATGTGAATTTCACAATCTTAGGACCAACCGTGCAGGACTTTGCATATTTAGCAAGACTATGAGCCAATTTGTATGCATCTAGCCTAACATGAAGAATGCTCCGCCCACCCATCCCCTGATTCCCCTGTATAAATTGATCAGGTAGCATGCAAGATATGGCCAAAAGCAACAGCATCCAGCTCTTCGCTCATCAGCCTTATAACAATTGTAATTAATTATTGAGTTCGATTCCACTATAAAAACCAACCAAACTTATAATCCCTTGCTGCTGTAACGCCGGCATGAAAACTCGCCAAGCACTTCGTCGTTGTTGGGTCCATAATGTTCTTTTTGAACTACGTCATAGCTAGCCATAATGTACCATAGAACCATCACACCTTCGAAGAGTGTCCCCGA
The DNA here is from genome assembly GCA_033977485.1 of Hydrangea macrophylla. Classification (NCBI taxonomy): domain Eukaryota; kingdom Viridiplantae; phylum Streptophyta; class Magnoliopsida; order Cornales; family Hydrangeaceae; genus Hydrangea; species Hydrangea macrophylla. Next base: position 96,433,613 of record CM066992.1, read on the forward strand.
AACCCATCACTTGCACTTCCAAGAAAATCGTGGTGTCCACGTGCAACTTGATTGAGCCAACATTGTTTCGCGTAGTAGGCACCTCTTCCCCTATTCAAAGTGCGTCTTTAGTAGATTGGAATTTGTCCAAAAATCAGACACCACATCAATAATATGATTAGCTATTCGCAGGGCATTGCATATAGCTGGTAGAGCTAACTGTAACAAAATAAATAAATAAGGGAGGTTATTTCATTATGTTAAACATGTGGGACTAACTGATAAGTCTGATATTAAGATAAATCTAAAACAAAGGTCGTTGATTGAAATCTCAAATTCTGTTTTTTTTTTTTTTTTTTTAAATTATTATTATTTTATTTTATTTCTTAATTTTTTTTAGGGTAAAATGCATTTTGTACCCACAAACTATACCATATTTTGCATTTTGGTCCCTAAACTATCGTTTTTTATATTTTGGTCCCTCAACTATTATTTTGTGCCAATTTGCCCCATCTGTCACTTTTAGTGGCGAAAAAAGTCACTTTTTAGTGACACCAAAAGTGACGCTGAAAGTGAATGAGAGGGCAAACTGCCACAAAATTATAGTTGGGGGATCAAAATACAAAAAAAATGATACTTTAGGAATCAATGTCCAAAACATGGTATAGTTTGAAGGTGCAAAATGCATTCTACCCTATTTTATTTTTATTTATTAAAGTAGTTTTTAATCGGATGTGGATGTTTTATTTTGATGGCGATGTGGATGTTAATTGGTGTATGGATTCGATTGTAATTCGACATCAGAAAACAAATTTGACTTCAATCTAAGGGATTTGGATTCAGATCATAGTCAAATACGATTTTAATTAAAACTTTGACAAGGGATAATATCCTGTGTGACGATCACACATGTTTGACGCACTCTATGATTTTAATTATTCAATGGGCAGGGTCTCACATAGATCACAATACTCAGGAAATCGTGGCACATGTCGTGCTGTAAGACCGTCACATAGGATAATTTCTCCTTTAACAGTCCTATTTTTCTCTCTGTATGGATCTTAGTATGATAGTGGTCTTCACTCAATGCAGGACCTGGGTGCTCTTCCTTTGGAAATGGAGCCATGATGGAGCTTGGACCATTCCGGGTCAACAGTGATGGTAAAACACTCTCCGAAAACAACTATGCTTGGAACAATGGTATATTACCAAATCTCCTCAACTTACCCCTCATTTTTTTCCCCCAAAGAAAGCATTTCTAAATACTCTGATAATGATTCTTTCTTACTATTCAGCTGCCAATGTACTTTTCTTGGAATCTCCGGCCGGTGTTGGATTTTCTTACTCAAATACAACTTCAGATTATGATTTAAGTAGCGATACCCGAACCGCGGCAGATTCATACACATTTCTAATAAATTGGCTTGAAAGATTTCCTGAATATAAATCTCGAGATTTTTTCATCACTGGAGAGAGCTATGCCGGTCATTACGTGCCTCAACTCGCTCAATTAATCCTCAAATATAACAAAATCACAAACCAAACAGTCATTAACTTACGAGGAATTGCCGTAAGTATCGACCATATCCATATTTTCTATATTAACGCAAATTAGTATCGGATTGAAACTAACTTGTATTTATATGTGATTTTCAGATAGGTAATGCATATGTGGATTTTGAGACAGAGTATAGAGGAATGTATGACTATTTTTGGTCCCACGCTATGGTTTCCGATGAAACACATGAACAAATTGTATTGAATTGCAATTTTTCTTCTGGAGCTACCGTTTCTCTAAAGTGTAATGACTATACAACAAAAGCTGACGAAGAACGAGGCAATGTTTTCTTCTATGATATTTATGCCCCCTTGTGTTCTTCATCGTCTAGTAATAAATCATCGGTATACTTCTATTCAATCTTCTTGTTTTTCAAAAACAGTTTTAGTAGTTTGTTTTTATAAAATATACTAACTAGCTATAGCTTCTATCTTTTTGGCTTGAAACAGTCAATATCAACATTTGATCCATGTTCTGGTGATTATATTGACACTTACCTAAACACTCTTGAAGTCCAACAATCACTTCATGTCACTAGGCCTCCAGTCTCATGGTCATCTTGCAAGTAATATTATTGTTTTACCTCTTTCTCAAATATATGTTATAATTGTCCTGAAATACGCACATAGATGCCCATTTTTTTTTTTAATTAACTCCTAAAGTTTTATTATATCTCATTAATACAGCTTCTATATAAATTCTGTTTGGCATGACATGCCGTTGACGGTTCTGCCCACCATCCAGGAGTTGATGGCCAGTGAAATAAGTGTTTGGATTTACAGGTGATTAATTACTATTGTGATTACACAAAATGCTTTTTCATTTATTTAGGGTATGTTTGATAACCATTTTGTTTTCGTTTTTTTTTTTGAAAATGGCAACAAAAAAAGCGTTACGTAAACTTAATTTTGTTTTTTTTTTCTTTTCAAAAACAATTTCAAAAAAGGGACCAAAAATGAAAACAAAAATTAGTAGCTTCCAAAAATACAAGAAGATTGAATAGAATTCAGCATCAAATTCACCATAACATTTTTGTCTGAAGTTTTCATCCTATGAATGCACTCTGATAGGGCTTTTAAAAGAGTGTATGTCAACAACTGTTGCAGTTCATAAGTGATTATGGAACTTCAAAAGTTACAATGAAACTGTTTGCAAACTAGAAACTGAGATTCAAGCGTTGGAAAAAGTGAGGCAATCGCATGATGTGCAATTGGCCAAATGCTAGCTTTGAGTGATTTTATCTGTTCAAAAGTGTTTTTTTGTTTTTGAATTACAGAAGTTGTGTCAAACACCCTCTCTAAATTAGGCCAGTTTGAGAAGGGCCTATACCCCTGCCCCGACTTTGGCCCAATTGAAACTCCGCCCTCTATGCCTCAACCTGGCTCAATGACAACGGGCTACGATTGAAATTCGGGTCAACCCGAACAAAGTCTTACCATGGGCTGGTTGTTTTATTTCTTAAACTCATAATCATATAATAACAAAACATCATCAGCTACAGGGACATATCTAAAAAATTAGTACAGATGATATAAATTAATGCTAAAAAAATTATCCCAAAAACATAGGAGGGAGGAGGGCTTTTATAATTAGCACAAAAATATAAGAGAAAGGGGCTTAGAATGACAATTTTATAATATCAGGGGAGAGGGAGCTAATTGTAAAAAAATAATTTTGATTGTGGGGGGGGGGGGTGACTGCCTGACTGGTGGGGCTTGAGACCCCATTGTCGTTCATTACCTCCACCACTAATCAGCTAGTCAGATTCATTTCTGAATTCCAAATAAAAAATAAAACTCAAAAAATAAAAAATAAAGAGCAATGATACACACACACCCATTTGCACAACCATTTGCACAACACTGCTTAAAAGTGTTGGACTTTGTGCTAAAAAGTCTGCACACACACTGCACACCATTTTGTGTGTACAGACTTTTCAGCACAAAGTCCAACATTTTTAAGCAGTGTTGTGCAAATGGTTGTGCAAATGGGTGTGTGTGTAGCATTATTCAAAAATAAAACATTAATAGACACATTACTATAAATCAGGTTTGGCTTATTGAGCCTAAGATATTCCCATACTGAGCTTATAAAGGGTTGTACGGTCCCTTGACCACGCTATAATATCTACCGTATTAAGGGCATGTTTGCACTCGCATTTAAAACGTACTATTGGGGTTCAAAAGGTTCCAGACAAATTCTTTGGCCCACGTGGACTAATTCTAGAAACCACTATAGAGTTTAACAAGCAAATTTTGCCATAAGCAGATCTAGTGATACTTCACTCCAAACATGATGGAGGAAGAGATTGTATTCCCTGATGAATTGTCGTTAATTCCCGAAACACCCTTGTAATTACGATATCTGTACGTTTCTATCTAAATGCAAAAGCCACAATCATTCCAATTAATGTGCACTGAGTATTTTTATTTCATTCACTTGCAGCGGAGACACCGACGGTAGAGTGCCAGTCACAACCACTCTCTACGGCATAGACAAACTCGAAACATCAGTTCAAATCCCATGGTACCCCTGGTACAACCAAGGCGAGGTAAGAAAAGCCTCTAGTCCACCTTTGTTGTCTTCTTTCATTTGATTCATTTCTATAGTGGTACTGTACGTATAACATATAATTTAATCAATTTTCTTGTGCTTTCTTTGACAAGGTTGGTGGGTATGCAGTAGGATACCAAAACCTAACATTTGTGAGCATTAGAGGAGCAGGACACTTTGTTCCAAGCTATCAACCAGATCGAGCGCTTGTTTTCTTCTCATCATTCTTGGATGGAAAACTTCCACCTACTAAATAAAAAAAGAACAAATTTCAGAATAAATAATTGTGTGTATTGAAACAATTCTATTTCATCAATGTTTAATCAGACAATTAAATGAATTATGTTTTAGAGTACCTTTTTTCTTTCCCTTCAAAATGTGATCCTTCATTTGGAACTAGAATGACTTTCTTCTTGATTGTACAACAGAGGATAAATTTTATATATAGATATAGGGAAAAAGAAAAAGAAGAAAAGCTAAGCAAAAGGCATGTATATATATATATATATATATGAAGATATACATGTGATAGTTAAAGATATACATGTGATAGATATACATGTGATACATGTGATAGACTCACTACAACAAAAATGAGGTTTTGCAAGGAAGCTTGGCAAGGAAAGTTAAATTTTCTTGCTAAAAGTATAGTAATTGCAAGAAAATTTGATTTTGTTGCCAAAAGGCGGCAAGACAAACACATTAGGCAAGGAAAATGATATTTTCTTGCTAAAACTAAAGTATTTGGCAAAGAAATACCATTTTCCTTGCCTAAAATGAATTATTTGGCAACAAAAAATCAAATTCCTTGCTAAAAGTATGTTTTTGGCAAGAAAATTATTATCCTTGCCAAAAGTTAAGCAAGTATTTGTGAGAATGCTTCTAGCAAGGAAATGTGTTCCTTACTAATACCTGTTTTTAGCAAGGAAAATGATATTCCTTGCTAAAAGTATGTTTTTGGCAACGAATTTATTATTCCTTGCCTAAAGTTAAGCAAGTATTTGTGGGAGTATTTGTAGCAAGGAAATGTGTTCCTTACTAATGCCTGTTTTTTAGCAAGGAAAATGATATTCCTTGCTAAAAGTATGTTTTTGGTAACGAATTTATTATTCCTTGCCTAAAGTTAAGCAAGTATTTGTGGGAATGCTTCTAGCAAGGAAATGTGTTCCTTACTAATACCTGTTTTTTAGCAAGGAAAATGATATTCCTTGTTAAAAGTATATTTTTGGCAACGAATTTATTATTCCTTGCCTAAAGTTAAGCAAGTATTTGTGGGAATACTTCTAGCAAGGAAATGTGTTCCTTACTAATACCTGTTTTTTAAGCAAGGAAAATGATATTCCTTGCTAAAAGTATGTTTTGGCAACGAATTAATTACTCCTTGCCTAAAGTTAAACAAGTATTTGTGGGAATACTTCTAGCAAGGAAATGTGTTCCTTACTAATACCTGTTTTTTAGCAAGGAAAATGGTATTCCTTACTAAAAGTATGTTTTTGGCAACGAATTTATTATTCCTTGCTTAAAGTTAAAAAAGTATTTGTGAGAAACATGTTACTATTTCTTAAAAGTCACAGTAAAATGTGAAGGATGATATGAATTCTATTATATACAGAACGATAGAGTCATGGAGATTTAAGACTAATGGTTTCATTTCTTTAATATATTTTCCATAACATTATTGTTTTTTAATATATCCAACAGCTTACTGCATCCCCTCCCCAATTAAAAAAAAGGGTAAATTACACAAATCTCCTTTGAGATTTGTCTTAATTATACGGACCTCCCCTCTAGTTGTAGAAATTACACGGACCTCCCTCGAGGTTTGTAACTAGGTAACAAAACGCCCCCTCCCCTAATGGTCCGTTATTTTTTTTTACATTAGCCTCCCCTGAAAATTACAATTAGCCCCCGTAATATTATAAAATTGTCATACTAAGTCTCCTTTCTCTTATATTTTTGTGCTTATTATAAAATCCCTCCTCCCTCATATGTTTTTGGGTTAATTTTTTAGCATTAATTTATATCATCTGCACAAAATACATATAAATAGGTCCAAAATTTTTTTTTTCCCCCGAACAAACCTCTGTCAACCCCCCTGTATAAATTTTCTAGATCCGCCCCTACCCCTATGCTTCAAAAGTAACGAAAATTGATGAAAATTCTAAAGTTGGTTAAAAATATAAACACCTAACCCCTTTTGTGATGTTAATTTTGGGATTAACACTCTTTGAGTGAAATCATAACAGTTCTATTTTAGTCCACAATCACAGGGGGTTAAGTGTCCACTTTTAAAGCATAGGAGTAGGAGCGGATCTAGAAAAGTAATATCGTGGGGCTTGATAGAGGTTTGTTCGGGGGAAAAAAAATTTGAACCTATTTATATGTATTTTGTGTAGATAATATAAATTAATGCTAAAAAAATAAACCCAAAAATATAAGAGAGAGGAGGGATTTTATAATTTGCACAAAAATATAAGAGAAAGGGGGACATAGTATGACAATTTTATAATATTAGGGGGGCTAGTTGTAATTTTCAGGGGAGGCTAATGTAAAAAAAACTAACGGGCCGTTAGGATAGGGGGCATTTTGTTACCTAATTACAAACCTCGAGGGAGGTTCATGTAATTTCTGCAACTAGGGGGGAGGTCCGTATAATTAAGGCAAACCTCAGGGGAGGTTTGTGTAATTTACCCAAAAAAAAACAGCTTCTGCAAAACTATTAGTATTCCAAAAAGTAGGAACTAATCAGCCAAAACAATACTTTTTGTATTCCAAAAAAAAAAAAAACAGCTTACTATTTGTATTCCAAAAAGTAGGAACTAATCAGCCAAAACCATACTTTTTGCCTCCAAATTGATTTGCCAAATCAGTTTGCCCCCAAAACCCTCACGCCCCCAAAAGCATACGCAGTGTCCTTCTCTCTCACCCCCCAAACTTCTCTCTCTCTCTCTCTCGGTGCAACCAAGCCTCTCACAAAACCCTCACGCCGTCGCTGCCGCTCCGCTACTCGCCGGCCGTCGCACCTCACCTCCAGGTTTCTCTCTCTCTCTCTCTCTCCCCTGTTCAATATACCCTCTCTCCATATTGTGAACTCTAAAAGTATAGTCATACAATCTGTGATATACAATCTGTGATATAGTCTCTCCATATCTAGTTTGTTCAATATACCCTCTCTCCATATCTAGTTTTTTTAGTTTTGAACAATAAGGTATTATTTAATTTCCCCATATCTTAGGATTGAATCATTGTATTGAATACTAATCATTGTATTGAATACTAATCATTGTATTTAATTTCCCCATATCTTAGTTTTGAACAATAAGGTATTATTTAATTTCCCCATATCTTAAGAATCTAAGCCTTTCTAATCATCTCGTGCACAAAGTTGAATCTGCGCTCTTGATTTCGTGATTTTATTGATGTCTATTGATGCTCAATAGTCTACTTAGTTATTCATTGGGAGAGTTTATCAGTTCAACGTATGATGTCCATATGTTGACTGCTATCATGTTTTTTCAAGTTTGAATTGTACAACATTTGGGGGTTTGGTCGTGGTCTGAACAAATCCTGTTGTGTCCTTCAACTACTGTTGTCATTCATGTATTGGAGTTAATGGTTGAAGAATCATGCTTGAGGATTGAAGAGTCCATGTTGCATGTGCTAAAGGGAAATATATATATATATATATATCTACTATATTATAAAAACACAACTGGTCTTCAAGCAGGCTGCTCGAATTTTATGGATTTCCAATTCTGCCCCTTCTTTAACCAGTCTTTGGACTATTCTACCCTTCTCTTTGTCTGATTTATGCGCTGCCCGCTTCTCTCACTGTTCAACGATTTCTCTCTCTCTCAGCGGTCTGTTTCTTCGACTCATCTTCGACTCTTCATAATTCTAGCTAGGCTTTGTTTTGTCTTTCAGGTCTTTGATCGGCTAATTTGATGAGCAATTTCAATCATATACAATTTGAAGCACGAGCCTATCTCTGGCCATCTAAGCTCATCTCTGGTGACCTAAGTTCACTTGTGATGCAGTCAACTTCAATTACAGACGCGTTAATTAATTAATTAAGTAAAGCAGTCGTGAGGCCTCACACCTTCGCTCGAATTGTCTCTGTGTGTTTTCCTCTTCATCTGTGTTGTCGGTATCAAATTCTTTGCAAAATCAGAACAATTTGGAAGTAAGTTAAAACTTAAAAGCTTGGTACAAAGCTGTTGCCGAAAAGCAATCATTCACCAGGTAGACTTGGATGCATTACTAGGAGTGTGAGTGAAAATTTGAAAAAATGCTATTCTTTTACTAGCCAACTTGCTAATTTGTTCATGAAAAAACAAACTGAATTATTACTTGAAAACTCCTAAAAAATTAGCACTTATTTTTATTCGAATCCACCAACTTTTTAGCAAATATAGGTTAAAAAATGGAAATTTTGGGCTAAAAAGAACATGATTAAACATGCTTGAATATACGGTATACCACTTTAAAACAGAAACTTCGAAAGTTTACACTTGAGAGGAACACAAACGTATAAATTGCAAAGCTAAACCTAGAATGAATCTAAATTTCTCACCAGCTGATGTAGCTTTTTCTGAATCCTCCATTTTGGCATACTCTTTTCTGCTTTCTGAACATATAATGGTTATATCTTTTTGTGATATTTGATTCATTCAACTTGGATAGACAATTGAAATCAGAATTATGTCTATTTTTAAACTTCTTCTTGTTGTGTTAAAGAATTAATCTCTTCATTTGCAGTGCACAGAACGATAATAATCTTCTTAGATATGTATTTATTCTATGCTTTTCCAGCTATGCCATGTTCTATCATGCACAGCTGAAGGTTGTCAGAGTAGTAAAGAGGTAGTAATCCTATATTTGATAAGTAGTTATAAGTTACTCATCATGTAATGCATGGATATTAGGCACACAAATTTAGTTTTGTCACTAAGTGTAAAAATTTTGTTAGGTTGCTGTGGTAGTTTGAAGGTTTATTTTTTCTCTTTTATTTAAATATCTTCGAAGTGTGTTGTGCTAGGAATCTTTGGTATCAAAATTTCATTCTTCTGGATGCAGAAAGTTTTTGCTTGGAAAAGTATCACTATTAGTACCACTATATACACAATTATTACCTATCAGTTGTCACTCATCCAATTGAACTCTCATTTTAAGTGGTTTACACTGGTAGATGCTATGTTTATTCATATTTGTGGTTTTGAAACAGAAAACTTATTGAAGAGGACTCACCATTGAATTTAGGAAAGAGGAAAGTAGCGATTTCCATAGTGCATTGCAGCGATGGAAAAAGGAAATGGTTGTTGAAGGTGTTGTTTTGAATCTAGCACTTTTTCCCTTAAACCTGACTATTGTACATACTGGTATTTTAAGGATGGCCTGATTCTTTTGTAGTATCCTCACGTTTTTTTTTTTTACAATGAATGTATGGAAGGAACCTACAACTTTTGAATCTAGGGAAATAGATATTGTTGAAAAACATGTAGCCAACATTTAGTATGAATACGTGTATAGAGTATTTTCATCATCTATAAGTGGAGAGCCTTATTCCTCTTGAATGCGATGAAGGGGAAAAAGGAATGAGGATAGTCAACTATAACAACCAAATGACATCTTTTGTGGCTTACTCTTCTCCTGAGAAGAATGGCTTTGGAATGGATGAAATAATGCTTTGGATTTTGGAGGAGGATGTGTGCAGAATCATTTGTATGTTGTAGGGGACATTTATATTAATTTCTTGATAAACAATGGCATTGATGCTCAACATTAATCCCATTCTTGACTGGTATAATCTCCCCACTATTTGGCAAATGGATACGTACACATCAAAATCTAATCAAAATTTCCCGACGGGCACGTGCAAAGCACGTGCTATTCTCCTAGTATATATATAAAGAATCATGTTTTTTTTCTCTTCTTTTGTTAATTTATAAGATATTAATGTTATTCTTTTTTTTTTTTTTATGCAGATGTCGCGTATAATTGGAGGATTGCTCGTTAGAGTGTTTAAACAGTTCATTATTGTCTTTATGTTGTGGGACTTTTATTGTTTTTACTAAACGTGTATTGTGGGACTTAATTAGGGCTTAGGATGTCGGATATATAAAAATTTATGTTAATATGTTGGATTCTTTTGTGACCGATTATGTATTTTTCGGATATATCAAACTTGTGTAATGTTAGATGTGATGTTTAATATTATTTTATGTTGGACAAGTTTGGATTATTCTATATTTATAAATTGAACAGGTTTTGAAATATTACAGGATTAAAAATAAATATTGGATTGCACAGGTATTGTTGGGATTACTTTTCAGAGAACAAAATGGGCAAGGAACCATAGTTTTGTTGCTAAAAATAATGCTTAGCAAGGAAATTATTTCCTTGTCTTAGAGTTATTTAATTGGCAAGGAACTAATTTTGCCTTGCTAAAAAGCTTCTTTCGCAAGGAAATTATTTCATTGCCTTATGTTAATATTATTTGCAAGGAAATCATATTCCTTGCTAAAAATGCCTTGTATCTTCCGTCCCTTGGGAAAACGACTCGTTTTTACCAGTTTTTACTCGACGCGACCGTCTGCGCTTGGACGTACTCTTCAGAGAACACATTTTCAGTCGTGACAACGGGTGATCTACATTTCCTACCATACAATGCCTCAAAAGGCGCCATTCCAATGCTTGTCTGGAAACTATTATAAGAAAACTCAATTAACGGCAAGTGAGTTTTACCAGTCAGCCTTGAAATCCATAACACAAACTCTAAGCATATCCTCGAGAATCTGAATAACCCGTTCCGATTGGCCGTCAGTTTGCGGATGAAACGCTGTGCTAAAATGCAAAGCTGTTCCCATTACTCTTAATTTGTAGCCCTTCCCAAAACCTGGATACAAAACGTGTATCACGATCTGATACTATAGATACCGGTGCCCCATGTAATCTTACAATCTCTTTAACATAAAGTTCCACTAACTTTGTCGGTTCTGTGTTCTTAATCGACAAGAAGTGGGCTGACTTAGTCAACCTGTCAACGATTACCCAAATGCTATCATTAGATCTAGGAGACCTTGGCAATCCAGACACAAAATCCATTGTAATGTGCTCCCATTTCCATTCCGGTATTTCCAATGGTTGTATCTCCCCCGCGGGTCGTTGATGCTCAAGCTTTACTAATTGACATGTCATGCATTTAGCTACGTATTCAGCTACTTCACGTTTCATACCACTCCACCAATAGACTTCCCTCAAATCTCTATACATTTTCGTACTACCGGATGCACTTAATACCGAGTACCATGAGCTTCTTCCAAAATTCTTTTTTTGAAATTACCAACATTAGGAACACATAATCGATTAATGTACCATAATACCCCATCATGCAAACTGAACTCTGGTCGCTTACCCTCAGGTAGTTCATCCAAAACCTTTTTCAAGTTTGGATCCAAAAGTTGATTCATTTTAATTACTCCAATCAAATCAGGTTGTGCTATGATTGCAGCCATTAACCCTCCTTCAACTCTAGGAATAACTTCCAATTCTAGTCGTTCAAACTCTTTCACTAATTCTTCCTGCGCCGTCAATACACATGTCAAACTTTATGATGATTTCTGACTTAAAGCATTGGCGACCACATTCGCCTTACCCGGATGATATTGAATTTTCAGATCGTAGTCCTTCAATAACTCCAACCATCTTCGTTGGCGCATGTTTAAGTCCCTCTGGGTAAATAAGTACTTCAAGCTTTTATGGTCAGTGAAAATTTCACAAGTTTTCCCGTACAAATAATGTCGCCAAATTTTTAAAGCAAATATTACCGCGGCAAGTTCCAAATCGTGAGTTGGATAATTCTTCTCATGAGTTTTCAATTGCCTCGAAGCATACGCTATCACCTTGTCCCCTTGCATGAGGACACATCCCAAACCTTGATGAGAAGCATCGCTATAAATACTAAATCCCCCGGTGCTTGTTAGAATTGCAAGGATCGGAGCAGAAGTCAACTTACTCTTCAATATCTGGAAACATTCTTCACATTCTTTCCCCCATTCAAACGGAACATCCTTTCGCATAAATGTTGTCATCGGAGCCGCAATCTTTGAAAAATCCCGAACAAACCTTCTATAATACCCAGCCAATCCCAGAAAGCTACGAATTTCTGACACATTGGTTGGTCTCGCCCAATTCATAACGGTTTCTATTTTCTGTGGATCGACTGACACACCTTCTTTAGAAATCACATGGCCAAGAAAGGTAACACTTGACAACCAAAACTCACTTTTCTTCAGTTTTCCAAACAATTGCTTTTCTCGAAGACGTTGTAACACAATTCTCAAATGTCTATCATGTTCTTCCGGACTCTTTGAGTAAATAAGTATATTATCAATAAAAACGATAACAAATTCATCTAAATACGTTTTAAAGACCCTATTCATTAAGTCCATGAACGCAGCCGGTGCATTGGTTACCCCAAATGGCATTACAAGAAACTCGTAGTGGCCGTATCAAGTTCTGAAGGCCGTCTTCTCAACATCCTCGGCCTTTACCTTCAGTTGATGATGCCCCGACCTCAAATCAATCTTTGAAAACACTTGAGCTCCTTGTAGTTGATCAAATAAATCATCGATCCGTGGCAATGGGTACTTGTTTTTAATAGTTACCTTGTTAATCTCAAGATAATCAATACACATCCTCATCGTTCCGTCTTTCTTTTTCACAAAAAGGACTGGTGCACCCCAGGGTGATACACTTGGCCGAATGAATCCCTTGTCTAACAACTCTTGTAACTAAGTCTTCAACTCTTTCAACTCTACCGGAGCCATTCTATATGGTGCCCGCGAAATGGGTTGTGTTCCCGATATCACATCTATACCAAATTTAACCTCCCTCTCAATTAACACACTCGGCAAATCTTCTGAGAATACATCAGGAAATTCCCTAACAACTGGTATATCTTCTAATTTTTGTTCAGTGCTTCTAGTATCCAATATACTACAAAGGAAACCTTTACACCCCTTTCTCAATAAACGACAAGCCTTGATGGTGGATACAAGATAAGGTGGTGACACGACACCTGTCCCTTGAAAAGAAAAGACCCTATGAGTCGGTGCTTGGAATTCTACCCTTTTGTTTTCACAATCAATAACCGCGTGATTAACTGACAACCAATCCATCCCCAATATGACATCAAAATTTTGGATTACTAACGGTACTAGATTCGCTGTTAACACTTCATCATTAATTTTAACTTTACAATTCCTATAAACTCCCGAACTTACCAAAGATCTTCCCAATAGAACATCAACAGACAAATCATATTCAAGAAGTTCTAAGGGTACATTCATGTTCCTAGTGAATTGATGTGATACAAACGAGTGTGTAGAACCGGAATCCATTAATACATTAGCAGGTGTTGAACAGATAGAAACTTTACCTGACACGACCGTGTTAGCAATGGTGGTCTTCCCTGGGTTAAGCTGGAAATAACGACCCTGACGTTGTTCTCTTCCTTGTGATTGTTGTTGTTGAGGTGGTCGTGGTGTTGGTGCACTACTCACGGTTGCACTGGAGCCTCCTTGCCTCAGCTTAGGACAATTGCGCATTCGATGTCCAAGCTCCCCACAGTTATGGCAAACCATCCCACTATCGTCGGTATGCCTCATCGGAGTGTAAGTATTTGGCCTCACTCCCGGTCAATTCTTTGCTACATGCCCCATTTGTCGACAATTATTGCACAGTGTTGTCGGTAGATTGTACACACCCAATGAAACTTACCACACGTGTTGCACCGCGGCTTATTACTTCCACCACCTGAGGAACCTCCAAAACTTTGTCTTTTTGAACTCCCTTGACCACTATATTGACTTGAACCCGGCGGTTTATATTGTTGAGTTACCGGTGCTTGCGAACCTTGTTGATACCCCATATCTCTCTCAGCGATTGAAGCCACATCCAATGCCTCTGCTATTTTATCCAACTGTTGCACTGATACTTGACGTCGAATTTCATCTCTAAGTCCCGTTACAAACTCTCTAGTTCGATTCCCTTCGTTTGGTACTATGTTATCAGCAAATCGTGCCAAACTTGTAAATTTAGCGGAGTATTCCCGAACTGTCATCCCTCCTTGTTTCAATTCCATAAACTCTTGAGCTTTCTCATCCTCGAACGATTGGAAAGTATTGCTTCTTGAAGAGTACTACGAACTCCCCCCAAGTGTTCGGCCTATCGGGTCCCAATTTTGTACGCCACTAGTACTGTGCTTCTTCTTTTATTGTATCGGCGGCAAATAAAACCTGCTGAGCTTCGGAACACAGAAGAACCCTGAATATCCTCTCCATATCAGACAACCAATCGGCTCTCATTGGATCAGTCTCCCCTCTGAATAATGTCAGTTTTTGCTTGTAGAATTGTGAAATTGTAGTCACCTCCTCCCTCGAATTAGGATTCGGTTGTTCACGTCTCCCCTCTATTGCATGGGTTTCAACTACTTGTACTAAACCGGCTACAACTCTTTCCATTCTTTCCATTTGTGTAGGCGGTGTCGAACCAGACATTTTCTCTCTGGCATTCACAATACATTTTCACACATATGTTATGTTTATACTTTTTAATGCATGCTCAACATCATTCAACATGCTAAGTAAACGTGTATGCATGATTTACATATTCATTAATCGTTTATGCTTATTACGCGTCGTAATCGCCACTCGTCCCCAAGGCTCTAACCTATTGCTCTGATACCAAAAATTGCCACACCCCAACCCGCCTCGACGAGTTGGGACACGTGTAACAAGCCCACACGTTCAGAACACCCTTAATTCATTAAGAAACACATGAATTGGACCTTATAAAACAGCTCCGTTGACACAAAACAGACCCAAGGGCAAAATAGTCATTAATAAAGTATATCAAATTTTACATCAAAAGATAGGTCTTTGAGTCCCAGTTCCAACGCAAAAAACGGCACGCAAATCTGAATTTTCTACAGAAAGTTATGCTTGTTTCCGTAAAAGCTGTCGAGGCTGAACCCAGACTAGCGGATCGATCCGGCCCAAATTCGGATCAATCCGGATTGAGCAGAATGTTATTTTCTGCAGTTCCTGATGCCCCGGATCGATCTGCACTTGACCCGGATCGATTCGGTTCCTGCAGAAGTGTTTTTCTGTAGCAAAAACACTGTTGAAACAGTTCAAACTTTCCCCAAGTACCAAAATTGATTCCCAACATCATTAAAACTCTTGAGAACACCTCCCAAACACCCATGAACATATCAATAACATTTGTAAATCTTTCCAAATCATTCAAAACATCATCCATGTTCATTTAAATGAGACACTAACCATAGAAACTCCAATTCCACCAACTAGTAAGGAAAAAGGATTGGTGTTTGCCAAGATGAGCTCAAAACACCATGGCCTTGAAGAATTTCTCAGAAAAACATTTCCAAAACCATGTCAAACCCTTTGGAAAGTTGTTTTAACATCCAATACATTAATCCACGTATAAGTTGACAACCAAGCACATAGATTTTGCTCATGGATCAAGTTTGGCATTAAACTCTACTTGTTCTCAACATTTGCAAGTCAATACAACAAGGAGTGTCCAAGTCCAAGTTTACAGCTAAAACTATTTAGTTCTATTCAAATCCACTCCTAACATACATAACTTATAGCTTGCAAGTTCAACTCATAGTTTGATGTATTAGCCACCATCAACACCCAACTTTACATATGACAAGTTTCCAAAAAGACCTAAGATACATTTATATTGCCAACAAAAGATATATTCTAAGCATAAACTAGCTAGGCATATGAACACATATACACATGGACACTACTCCCACGCACACCCGTTGTGCGGATTATTTCCTCTCCTCGTCTCATTTGGTACCTGCAATGGTTATTCAATAACCACAACAGAAAACAAATTTTTCGTTTAAGCTTTCGGTTAGTGAGGGAACTAATCATGCCATTGGAATGCAAAGTATGTAAATGCAACAATCATTATAAATGACAACAAATTGATCTTCGGGAAGTCAAGTCATTCCAACCACCACCCCCTGGTCCTTCTCACCCTGGATCTTTCTCACTTTTGGCGCATATAGCGCAACACACACTCTCTTGTGACCCCGAAGGTGTCACCGGCATTTCATTGTGGTCGTCACCATGTCCTACTCATTGAGGACTTCCTATCCCTTACATGTGGGACCTATAAATGGTGACCACTACTTGACTTCCCTTTGATCCATATAAGCACATAGGCAATTTCAACACATAAGTATAGCAATTTCATAAATTTTGACATGCTTTTATCCAAATTCAACAACATATATATACATGAGCATGAGTTTAACAACTATGAACACTAATTATCATATTAACATAGCTAAACATCCAATTGAAAGATTAGGACACTCACCTCTTTGATTTATATGCAACTAAGCGTAGAATTTCCCCAATTCCTTCCCAAGTCTAGCTCAATTTCTAGTTGGTGATAATCCTACACAAGTTTGGTATCAAGAACATCGTTTATCAAAAACGGTTGCTGTTAAAACGTTGTCGAAAATAAAAATAAATTACATGCATGTGATTCTCTTACCACCACGAGTCCAAAAGTGGTCTCGGATCATGAATCCGACCCCGGACGGCGAAGAAACGGCGAGAAACGTCGCGTGGTTTTCCGTCGCCGACTCGAGAGCTCTCCGTTATCTCTTTCCTAAGAATTTCCAGCTGTGTTTAATGTGTAGAGACACATATGCCTCATGCATATGTGTTGTCTCCACTTTTCATTATTCCCATTTACACCCCCAAACTTTCTTTAAGCTTTATTATGAAACCCCCTTGTTATTTACGTTAAGTACCCATCTTTTCTAAAAGGATTTAATCTAAGTCTCGTGTGGGTCCCAAACGTGGTCCCACATAATTCATGAGGTTGCTATTAAACCTACCAATTATGAATTCTATTCAAATACGCCCTCACACGGGTACCAAAACTGGTCCCCTTATCTATCATAAGACATAATAATAACTTTAAGCATTTAAATAAATATGCACATAAACATATAATAACATCAAAATGAAATTATTCTAATTAGACCCTCGTTGGGCCCCACTTTTATACCAGTCCCGCCTTTCACAGAACTTTCATCTGTGTCCGCATTTGAACACCTTTTCACATGTAGGTTCATAACTCCACCTTAATTTATCTCAAGCATTAATTATCTTTAATTAACACACATTAACACTAAATTAATCTTCTTTTTCGGGTACGGGTGTTACACTATGGTGGTGGTGGTTGTGATAGTGGTGGCTATGGAGGGGAAGAAGAGAGAGATGGTGGTGGTGGTGGCTATGGAGGGGGAGGAGAGAGGAAGTTAGAGAGAGAAGAGAGATGGTGGTGGTGGTCTCTTAAGCTTGCATGGGCAATTTTGTCATTTAGAGTGAAATTTAGAATTTTATAGGACTAAAAGGGAAAATTAAAATTTTAGAAGACTTTGGGAGAGTTTTTTTAGAGTGTGTTCTTGGGTTGGGTTTTGATTATGGCTTGTCCTTTATTCCAACTTAGCCCAACTTTAAAGACCTTATACCAAATTATCCTATTTTTTTTATACAGGTTGAACAGACTATCCTTTCTTAAATTTTCAACTCAAGTTCTTTTCTATTCTGTCACATTTCCAACTTAAAAGTATAAGAATAATAGGGACAAAATTAAAAAAATTTCATGGTATACCCGGCCCATGGAATATTGGCCTATCTAGAAGGCCCAAATTTCTTAATTGTCACCATTCCTAATGTCATTATATGAACAATAATGATAAATCCACTCTCTCAACCACACCCTCAATCACATTGAGTAGATTCTGTCCCTTGATTTCAGTAGATCCTATGTGGGATTCATGTGGAACCCACCAGATTTATGGGCAATCAATGGCCATAATATGCTGAATGTAATTGGGGGTGTGGTTGAGGGAGTGGGTGTATCATTACTCTTATATGAATTGGTCACTTGCAAGGTTCCCTATCATTTTCATTGTTAATGGTCCATATAGCAGACTATTATCAGCACCCGCATATAAAATATATGGTGTCCCATATAGGTGATTATTTAGTTAAAATGAATAGTTATTCTTTTGTATTAGTTTTAATGTATCTGAACATTGAATTATTGAATTAAAATAGACAATTTGTACAAATGCAAATGAAACATGGTGTAAATATGCCAAGATGTCATAGTCTAATGACTCTAAACAATGCCATGTTGAAGAGGAAATAAATAGTCGTGCTAGTTCAAGTGGCGAAAATCGATTACATGTTCTCCACGAATAATATTGAACCATTTGATTTCTCTCATTATTTTGGGTTTGTTGGCCTAAGTCGCATCACACGTGTGCTAATAGTTTTGGCATACAAAAAATAATATATACATATATATATGTATGTATTATAGAAAGAGAAATATGGGAGATTAAATCACATGTTCAAAATTTGTGCATATATATATATATATATTTTGTGGTCATTGGGGTCAAATTGGATGGCTCCAAAGATACTTTTTTTATAAGAATTTTGTATGTTAATTAGCATATCCATTATTAGAATATTCAATTGCATGGAAAACAAAAAACCAGTAGCCATTTGCATCCAAAGTCATATAGGCAAAAGTAATAATGAAATAAAATGCATCCCTATGTAAGCATTATTTACGATTGCTTTGAAGAACCTTTAGGTATGAACCGTATGCAACTACGGAACAAATATGTCTAGACTCAATAATTCTTTTATGTAGTACAAGATCGGGAGTTGTGGGTGGTTAATATCAACACAATATATTTATAGTTAGGGTTAATTACATTTTAATTATTTTTGTAGTTGAGCCCATTTTCACTTTACCCTTGTGGTTTAAAAGTAGACACTTAACTCCTTTGTGATTTTTGGACTGAAGTGAAACTACTAACATTTTTCATAAAATAACGCCATATGGGGATTAAGTGTTCTAATTATCACCACATAGGAGAGTTTACGTGTTAAAATTAACACCATATAGATAGTTAACTCCAAAATTAATTTCTCAAAGGGGTAAGTGTTAAAAATTAGCCCCGCGTAGGTGGGTTTAATGGCAAAATTATCCCCACATAGGATATTGACCCCAAAATTAACCTCACAAAGGGAGTTAAGTGTTAATATTTTTGGTTAATTTTAGAACTTTTATCAGTTTTGAGAAAAATCTTCATAGTTTTACTTTAGTCCAAAACCACAAAAGATTAAATATTCACTTTTAAACTACAATGGACTAAAGTGAAAACGAGTATAACCACATAAGTATATAAAGGATAATATTGAATATATGAAGCATCTGGCACACAGTTATTACATACGTGAGCTACTAAGAGACTTGGAAGTGGCCCACTTCAAAATAAAGTGGGAGCAGCAACATAAAGTTTGCTTTTTGGCTCATCACTTCATGTGATCACTTTGGTCAGACAAAAAGCTCCGCCTTTTACATAAGTTCATTGAATTCCAGGCACCTCAATACTTTGAGGCTGTTAGACTGGGCGTTTTTTTCGTTAGAGATGTATATTAAAAGTCATGTTTTATGTAATTAATTTATTATTTATTTAATAAAATCAGTTAATTATTTTTATGAGAATATGTGTGGGTAATATTTGTATTATATTGTTTATTTAATATTATGCATGTCTGTCTTTCATTCTACATAGTAGGTAGTTTGGTATGTAGAGTTCGGCTTACACACGAAAGATTAGACCATCGGATCTTTTAGAATGTAAGATTTTTGTTTACAGTCTTAGATGGATTGGACACATCATCGGTAGGACTGCAGCATGGTGTTGTAGTGGGTTTGTCTTGACTACGGAAAATGGTATAGTTTTAACTCACCATGCTAGTATACTTTGTGTATTAAACAGGACCGACTTGGGGTAATTATCTTTATACTGACTTATAAGATAATTAATACATCATGACTATTATGAGTGCTTATGCTCTAAATCCTAAATTAATTTATAGACACGTACATTTGATATTTACGCTTTAATCCCTAAAAGGGTGAGATCCTTAAATGGGTCAATATCTCATTGGATTGGGTGACAATATTAATTGTATGGTAGATATTAATTAATGATGGAATCCATGTCTCAATTTTGAGATTGATGATATCCCCTTGAGAAAGCTTATAAGTTTTGATTATGTCAAATCCTGCAGGTGAATTTTGTATCTGACATATCAGATAAGTTAAGCGGAGGATCTTAAGGAATTTTAAGAGATTGATTAAATATGATTGTCAGTAATTACATTTAATTAATTGATATCTGTAATCTTAACATGGGGAGATAATAAGCATTTAATAACATGGAGCTCGAAATATATTTTTGAGATAAGGTAGGAGTGCAATTATAATTCTTTAGTGGTATGAATTATAATTTATAAAAATAGGAATCTGATTCAGTTCGAATTAGGGTTTTCTAATTCAATAAGAAAGCCTATTCCTTATTAACTTCTTATGGTCCCTATCGTAGCCTATATATATGATGCTTTGCCTCTCTCCTCAGTTTGCGTTTTTCCATCAAGAGCATTATAACTCGGAATAGAAAAGTGAGCGTAAAAAGAGAGAGCAGAAACATAAAGGATTTCGAAGGAGCCCACACTCAATTCGATATTCTGGCAGCAAAGGAATACGGTAAAAGATCGTGAGCTGTTATCGAGCCCGTGTTCTCGATTTGTCTACTACAACAATTCGTTTTAGCAGTTTAAGGTAACTCTAGTTCAGCCCTTATAGGGTTATTATAGTTTTCACGTAATTTTTGCAGTACCAACTTATACGCGCTGTCAATGGATTCTGGG
The DNA here is from genome assembly GCA_033977485.1 of Hydrangea macrophylla. Classification (NCBI taxonomy): domain Eukaryota; kingdom Viridiplantae; phylum Streptophyta; class Magnoliopsida; order Cornales; family Hydrangeaceae; genus Hydrangea; species Hydrangea macrophylla. The sequence continues at coordinate 96,454,565 of CM066992.1, forward strand.
AACGCAGTTTCCTAACATGCCCAACGTTACAACAACTTTTAATGCTCAATCGGAATTTTGGGCTGTTTGGGAGCAAAACTTCAAAAGCAATCGTGGCCCAAATTAGTTTTTTGAGCCTGATTTGCTGAAGCTGGGGGGTAGTTGATTAAACCACAAAAGTGATCAAATTAGGTCAGCGCGTTTTGCGCATTTACCAGCATGCCCTTCTCTTTTTGGCCTAATTAGTAATTACCAAGCATATCTTCGTTAAGGACATGTTTTACCACATTTTAGTCTGTCCCACTGCATTAGCCAATAAGATTGAAGGGTGACCAATGAGTGAGCAATTTTGGGGTGAGTAAAACTACACTAATCAATGTGATGAAATAGTGCATGTTAGTTAATTAATTTATTTAAACATTTTAAAAAATAACTTTTTTTATAACGTTTTAACAAATTAATATTTTTACTTATTTGATTAAGTAACTAAATAATTATTTAATAACAATTACTAATATTATCAATGAAACTATGTACACAATAACAATATGATAGTCTTACAATACAAGGATACAATTGTCTTTTGGACATTAAAATTACTTTTACATTTATGTAACCAAACACTTACATTGTCACGCCCCGACGTAGCATAAATAAGGAAAGCGTTTAATTTCCTTTATGGACCCGTAGGTCGCGACAGTTTGAAGGATCGATTCCGTCCCAAACGTCAACAACAAAAACATAATAATCAGAGTAGAGCAATCAAGACTTACAAATATTTTTCTAACTTATTACATATTACCTCTCTGGGTCAGCTAAGGCACAAGCCGCCTTAAAACAAAACAATATCTATTGTCTATTACAGAATTCAGTTATAAGTTAAAACATATAAAAGAAAATTCTCTATCCAGCAGTGTTTCTCAATTTGCGTAGTCGCACGGCCCAGCAATATCATAACCTGAAAAGCCTAAACACGAATGTCCAGGACGCATCAACGCCGTCAGCTTCAAGAAGCTGGTGAGTATTAAAAACATAACTTTGAATGTAACACATACTCATTTACCAATTTCCAATTCCCATTTAATTCAACAAGTTTATATTAAAGTAAAGAGTTCATTTTTAGAAAACAACCGTAATATCATTTGAAAGCTTTAATTCGCATATATGTGACCGTGTATGAAAAATAATGCACCATCTCATCTTACCGACTCTTTTCTCTCGACAAACACAACAACCCACTATCTCACACTAGCATCTTTGAAACGCTAAGATAGCCACACTTTAGCACAAGGGTGCCAAGGAATGTCTAAGTTTGCCTCACACTTTAGCACGGGGTGCCAGGGAATGTCCAATGCCTCACACTTTAGTACCTAATCCGCCTTGCAAATATATCACACAGTATCCCGACTCAGGTACCAGCGAGTGTTCGTAGGCTACACTTTAGCATTACCATGGATGCTAGGGAATGTCCAAGTTCAGCTTCACACACTTTGACGCTACCATGGTCGTCAGGGAGTGTCCAGTTTTTCCACCGTCGCATTTCAAAGACACTCTTGCCGCAATCTCATCCACAACACACCTTGGTACTCACTTACCAGGGAATGTGCACAACACAATCTTAACCATACTCTCTTTATCACACTGACCATTACTCTTTTCTACACTGACCAACATTCATACTTACCATCCATATACAACTGACTCCAAATGAATAACATATGACTTAATACAGAAATATAAAGTACTGGGAACGATAATCATTGATATACGAGAAGAAATCAAATCTTATATGAAACAACCGGTGAATTCATCAAAGAATGCTTTAATATGCTTTATCGCTATTAGAACACAAGTGAGTCTACTTTGAAGTAATGCCCTAAAAAATGAGTTATAATTTTTGTACATGAATTACATATCAAAAGAAAGGTCTTTGAGTCTAGTTTCCAACGCTTCAAAACGTGCACGTTTTTGAGTTTTCTAAAAAAAGTTATGGCCGTTTTACTAAAAGTCGTCAGTGTTGAAAAATGTCAATCGATTGACAAAAATGTCAATCGATTAGAACACATACCAATCGATTGGAACCCATATCAATCGATTGAAATCCAAATCAATCGATTGGCATCAGTAGTTTCTCCCCCTGTTACGAATTTAAAGCCTATTTTTGACCCATTTTCAAATCCGAATGTAACCATGACTTGTAATGTATGATTCTCTCCGTTTTTCTGCAAGGATTATGAATACGCAATCGGTTTTAACTAATTTCAATCGTAGCTCTCGGATTTTACGGAAAACCGAAAGGTGACGAAATTTCATTTTTAATATACGTCGCGATACGAATGAATTAGGCTCTATAACTTAAACTGTACTCTTTATGTACCATAATCTTTCAATTTTATCTTTAAAAACAGATTTTGGTTGAGTTTGAAAAATCACCATTTTTGAGCTTCAAGCTTTCATACGAAATTAACAATAGTGGTTTTACAATTACAACCATAAATACAGTAAATAAGCATGAATTACATTCATAGTGAGTTAGTAATACTCACTGTGATAAGAGAATAGAGTGTATGTTGAGAAAGATAGCAAAGTAAGTAGACCCACTTGCAAGCCTTTGGCTATGGTGGAGAGCTTTATCTCTCTACAAATTCTGTAAATACTCACTCTCTGAAGCTCTCTCTATTTTCAGAATTTCAGTTTGTAATCCAAGTGTGCAGCTTGTGTGTGATAGTGTTGGATATATAGAGGACCAAGTAGAGATTCTTGGGGACCAAGTTCCACCTCTAACACTCTACAAATAGAATTTGTTTTTCAATTTTCTAAACACATAATATATATGAGCTGATATGTATTTACGTATGTATAAATCAGATTATAGGGGTCAAGAGATTGAACTAGGGGCCAATTTAGATTGTTTGGGAATTCTAGTTATTAGGCACAAATTAACACACACTAGCATGGGGTTGCCAAACATGGCACAAACTAGTTGCCTAGAATCACTTTGGGTGTTTGGCAAAATAGCTTATGGCACTAGGAATTAAACACACACCATATACATTCCCAAACAACCCTAGTAATGATTTGTAGCATTAATGAGATTAAAACAAGTGTCACTTCATGATTGGTGGAGAATCCAATATTGTGGGAGATTAACGCGGTGCGGACAGTTTTGCACATAAACTGGTATTTTCGTGGCGCGGAGGTCACCCCAAAAATACAGAAAATTTATTTTTGCGTAAGAACTGATTATCTGGTTTTATAAAAATACAGTTTGAGTCAAGAGAAATTATTTTCACCGTTTTGAAATACAGATTTAGAATCCAACACTAGTGTTACTAAATTTATAGAAATTGTAGTTTGACCCCAATAATAATTTTAGTATGAAATAAAACAAGAAATTAAGATTCCAAAACATGAGAATTGTAATTAAATAAATGCAGACAATACCAAATGAATTTAATTATGACAATGTAAATACAAATAATTAAAATGAAAATGCAGGTTGTTACATCCTTCCTCCCTTAAACAGGATTTCATCCCCGAAATCAAGACTAACTAGTCATGAAACAACTCCGGGTACTTCTTCCTTATATCAGCTTCAACTTTCCACGAGGCTTTATTCTCGTCATGGTGATTCCACTGAACCTTCACCAACGGGATATCCTTATTTCTCAGCTTCTTGATACTCTAGTCCATAATCTTCACGGGTCTCTCCTTATAAGAAACATTATGACTTGTCTCAATATCGTCATAACTAACCAAATGCGAGGGGTCTCGTATGTACTTTCTCAACATACTCACATGGAATACATTGTGAACCCCAGACATCTTTCGTGGCAGTGCGAGTCGATAAGCTACTTTCCCGACACATTCCAAAATCTCAAACGGTCCAATGAAACGCGGGGCTAACTTTCCTCTCTTGAGACCAAAACGTACCACTCCTCGGGTCGGTGAAACCTTAAGAAGTACGTGATCTCCGACACTGAACTCCAAATCTTTTCGGCGTCGATCGGCATAACTCTTGTACCTGCTCTGAGCGGTTCTCATCCTTTTCTTGACCAAAGAAATCTTCTCGTTGGTTTCTCTAACCAAATCTGGTCCTAGCAACTCTGTGTCCTCGACCTCTGCCCAACACAACGGAGAACGACATGGTCGTCCGTACAATGCTTCGAATGGAGCCATCCCGATACTCGTGTGATAGCTGTTGTTATAGGCAAATTCAACCAAAGGCAAGTGTGTCTCCCAAGATTCTTCAAAATTGATAACATAAGTCCTAAGCATATCCTCCATAATCTGATTAGCACGCTCGGTCTGCCCATCTGTCTGAGGGTGAAAGGCAGTACTCATCTTGAGCGAGGTTCCCATAACTTTTTGCAGACTTTCCTAAAATCCAGAAGTGAAACGTGTATCGCGGTCTGACACAATTGACACAGGTGCACCGTGAAGTTTCACAACTTGTTGTATGTACATCCGGCTCATCTTTTCTACCGGGTATGTCATACTATAAGCAATAAAATGAGCCGACTTAGTCAATCGACCAACAATTACCCAGATAACGTCATGATTCTACTGTGATCGAGGCAATCCCACTACAAAATCCATGGTAATGTGCTCCCACTTCCAACCTGAACAGGTAAGGGTTGTAACAATCCCAGTGGTTTCTGGTGTTCGACTTTGACTTGTTGACACGTCAAACACTTGGATACAAATTTGGCCACATCCTTCTTCTTACCTTCCCACCAAAAATTTTTCTTCAAATCCTTGTACATTTTCGTTCCTCCTGGGTGAACTGTATATCTTGACTTATGTGCTTCTTCCAGGATATCCTTTCTTAGCTCTCCATCACCTGGCACACATAATCTATCTCTGCACCGATATCCTCCATCAATTCCTACCTTCCATTCTGTCAGATCTTTCTCTGATATCTTCGCAAACCATTCTTGAAACTTCTCATCTTCTTTCTGAGTTCCAATAATGCGGTTGATAAGAACATGCTGTAGGATAAGACATCCGAAAAGTTGTCCTTCTCCTTCCTCAGCACTCTGTACATCGAACTCCGCCAACGACTCCAATACTGGCCATTCTCTAACCATTAAGGAGGCGATCGTCTCCGAGTCTGCCGACTCAAAGCATCAGCAACCACATTAGCTTTACCAGGGTGGTACTCTAACGTGAAGTCGTAATCTTTGATCAGCTCCATCCATCTGCGTTGTCTCATGTTCAACTCTTTCTGTGTGAACAAGTATTTCAGACTCTTGTGATCAGAGAATAAATCAAGCTTCTCACCGTAGAGATAGTGTCTCCAAATCTTGAGTGCAAAAACTACTGCCGCCAACTCCAAATCATGAATGGGATAGTTCAACTCATTCGGCTTCAGCTGTCTGGATCCATCGGCGATAACTCTACCATCTTGCATAAGTACACACCCTAGCCCTTGATATGACGCATCACTAAAGATAGTGAACTTCTCATCAGGCTTGGGTATAGCTAGTATCGGTGGGGTAGTGAGTCTCTCTTTCAACTCTAGAAAGGCCCGCTCATGCTTCTCGGCCCATTCAAATTTCAAATTCTTCTTCGTCAACCCAGTCAATGGTGAGAGAATCTCTCAACAAATCTTCTGTAATAGCCTACGAGTCCAAGGAAACTCCGAACCTCTGTAGGGTTTCTCGGCCTAACCCAGTTTGATATAGCATCGGTCTTGGACGAATCCACTGAAATTCCTTAAGATGACACCTTGTGTCCCAAAAATTTAACTTCTTGCAACCAGAACTCACACTTACTGAACTTGGCATACAAGTGGTGGTCCTTAAGCGTCTGCATCGCAATCCGTAGATGTTGTTCGTGTTCTTCTGTTGATTTAGAATAGATCAAAATATCATCTATAAAGTGTGGATGCCGGCATTTGGGCCCACTTTTAAAACTTTTCAAATTCAAAGAGTCGCCACTTAATTTTTTTTAGGAAAATTAAGAAACCATTTTGAAAGCAAACTGATCTTTTGCGAAACCAAAGATAATCTGGGTCCGGGGATTATGGAATGAAAGGGGAAGGAGCCTGGCGGACTAAAGCACCCCCTTTCATCCTATCTCGTGATAGGCCTCTACTCATCATCCTTTTTAATCGAATTATTAATTTAAGCATGCCCTCAACTAATACATATAAATAATACATCACACAAGCATGTTGAAAAGGGTGCAAAATTGCTAACGACAAAATATCATTCATAAGCCACATAGTTCAAATAGCAAGCAAGATGATGTGCAAATAGGGAACTAGGAAACTTACCCGGGATCCAGCTGCGAATTTAAACCTGCAATGCATACATACAAAACAAACCTAAGAAAAGGTCTCTAACGCATATAAACACATAAGGAAAGACCTAGTCTAAGGTGTCGCGTATGGAGTCGAAAATCAAGAAAATCAATGAATGAAATAAGCTAGAGAAGGATTGAGAAATTGTACCTCAAATGCGCTACAAAACAAAGATTAGTCCACATGCTTCACATAATAATATGATATCAAACAATCAATCATAATCCTCTAGCTTAGATCTATTAAGCATTAAATCCAACTTTATCCAATAGCTAGTTTTAATCATAAGCATTAATGTACATGAATGAATGAATATGAACAAGAATAAAACATGGATTTATTCACTAATTTGGATCACTTAGCCTCTGGATTTAAGCTAAATAATCATTATTCAAAACATGATTTGGGTCCCAAGACATTAGGGAACCATTCAAGTTAAAATTAATGAGATTAGACAAAAACAGTGACTGTTTTTCCTAAATTACAGAGAGCAGACCAGATTTTAAAAAGTAGAAAAACCATACTTCCAACGGTTGGATCTTAATTATTTTTGGATATGATATGCCTCTGTGAGTTTAGTTTATAACCCAAAAAGAAAATCAAGGTTTTAACGGTTAGATCTCTGGGAATATGGAAAACACTAGATATCACTCAGGAATCTGCAACTCTCTGTCCAGAGATCTTGTACGATTTTCTAAAAATAGTAAAAAAAATGAGAAACACTTAGATCTTTTTAGGGTATCTTCCTAACACATTAAGGTACTTCGAAAAAATTATTAGAGACCCAGGAAACTCTATTAAGGTTCTGATTTATGAATTTCAAAATGAATTTATTATTCTGAAATTTTGGACAGAGAGTTGCATGTTTTGAAATCATAAGACCAAACCATCTTAGGCATGGAATTTCATCAAAACAAAAATCACAGAGGTACTTAAATGGGTTATGAACATCCTCCAATTGGTCTCATCCATTTCTAATGAGCCATGATCCTATAGAAAATCTTTGATCACAATTGGTTTATAGATTCACTACACCTTTGTTAAATTGATGCTCATGGCTTAAAATCAACTTGATCCGTGATCCTAGAAAGGGCTAGAATCAAGTTTGATTATGATTAATGGGACAAATGATGAAATAGGGACCCCTAGATTTAACCTTGATGGATTCCTATCATAGATCACATAGTTGGAGATCTAGCAAGGGAATCCTAAGGTCTTACTTGATCTTATGAATTTTGAATATAAGTTATGAAAATCTACATCTAATTCCTCTCTCAAACATATGATCCTTGAGGAATATAGATCCATGAATCCTTATTCTCCTCTCAAATTAATGGTCCTTGAAGAATATAGAGTCATATTATCATTTCTCCTACCAAGCTAATGGTCATTGGAGACAAAGTGAAATTCCCACTACATGAATCTCTATGGAATATGGCATGAATTCCATGAGATTTTTAGTAAGGAGGTTTCAAACCATGGGCCAAAACTTAAATTCAACAAACTACATGTAGAGATGATCATAATCCACTTTAATCCCCATATAAAGCATAAGATCATAGGGAATTAGAGGATCAAACTCAAAGAAATCTAATGAGATATTGAAGATCTCATAGATTTCTTTGAGAAGAATATAAACAAAAGAAAGGAAATCAAAGGTTATTTGAATATTTCAAGTCAAAACTCTTTTATTCATAAATCCAAAGCTCTAATCCAAATTAATGGAATACCATGATATTCAATCACAAATTCTTAGTGGTGTGTGATGAAATGAGATAGGATGATAGGTTTTGAAAATGTGTAAAATTCCTAGATCTAAGAATTTGTGATTGAATTGCCTAATTCTATCAAGTGATTGAGAGATTACCTCCAAGACCTCAAAGGCTTCTTCTAATCCTTGTGAAATGCTTCCAAGAATCTTCAAGTTCTTCTCAAAGTTCTTTAATAAAACTCTTCTTTCTTCTCCCAATTCTCTCTCTATTATATCTCTCTCTAGTGAAAATTTTGAAAGTAAGAGTAAAAAGTCCTCATGAAGAAGATGAAGGCCTGTTTATATAGACCAACACATCAAGGTTAAGTGGGTAAATTCGGGTGGAAACCCATGTGCAAATTTTTCTTCTAGAACATGTGAGAAACCAGTCTGTTACAGTTCGCGACACTCGATGGCTGCCGGCGGCATTCACTGAATGTCGGGCGGAGTGCCGCCGGCTTTCCCGCGTGCCGGGGCTAACAGAATTTTGCCCTCTTTTTAATTTTCAGAACCTACATTACCACAATCTTAATTATTAGCAAAGTATATACTAATGTACTTATATATGTAATGTACTTTATTAAGATACACCTATATACATGGTATATTTTTATTTCTTTCTCTTTTTTTTCTCTCTTTTTTTTTCTCTTTTCTTTTGAAAACTTCTTTTCTTCTTTTTCTTTTGAAAACTTTTTTTTTCTTTTTCTTTTGAAAACTTCTTTTCTTCTTATATCTCTTCTTTGAATGAATTTTTTTTTAGATTCATTTTCTCATATGTTCTTCAACGTCCGGGTTTTCCCCGAGTACCCAATTTCCCTTTCTCTCTCTCTCTCTCTCTCTCTCTCTCTCTCTTATTTTAATTTTTGAATTTTGTTTTGAAGAATCTTTGAAGAAATTAAATTTTCTAGAAAACCTTCCAATTTTACCGGTCTTTGTCATCATCGGTCTTCTAGAGGTAACCAATCCCTGGACTTGACGTTTGGTCAAAATCGGGGTGTCTACATAAAGACGATGACAAACGGATCCAAATAAGGCTTGAACACCCTGTTCATCAGATCTATAAACACTGTCGGGGAGTTCATCATTCCAAACGGCATCACCAAAAATTCATAATGACTGATTCGAGGTGAAAAGTGCTTGTTCATAGCATATTATATGGTCCTTTATGCATACTTTTATCCCCAAAGTCCCTAAATTTAGGTGCATTCTAATAACAATGTTCTTTTTATTGTGTTAATGCTAAAACATATGTTTATGCATTGTTTTATAGGTATTAGAATGAAAATCAATGAAGAGAAACTAAAAAAAAGTGATTCTGGTGAATAGAACAACAGAAGTAGCTGAGAAAATGCCATTTTTGACAATGAAGATTTCAGATTTGGAAGATTTTTCCAGAGATATAAAATGTAGATCTTTGAGTTACGATCGCGTGGCCATAAACGGGAGGTAAATCCGAGGTCTGAGTAAAACGTTATGGCCATTCTCCCATCGGTGCGCAGAGTTGTCAAAATCAGAGAGTTCAATCGATTGAGGAGAGTTCAATCGATCGAACCTTCGATCGATCGAACTAAGCTCGATCGATCGAACTTTATTTTCATCCAAAAGTTGCGTGAACTCTACAGGAACTCTATATATAAGTTGTTTTGACGCCAGATGAAAGGAGGACGCTCCAGAACGCGAAAAATAGCAGTTTAGGGTAGTTTTAGGGTTAGATTAGGAGTAGGTTAGGTTAGATTCATGTTATTTTTCCTCTTTTCCATTGATTTATTGAAGATTATTGAAGATTCAACTTTATTCCAAGTTATTTACAAGTTTCAGATTATTTACAGGTTTCTCTTATCCTTTTTCTCTATTTGATTGTTTATTAGTTTAGATACTTTGATTACTTTAGTTTACTACTTCTGTACTAGTTTTATTATGTTTTCGTAGTTTATACATTGGGAATATGTGTTGAAACATTGATTCCCAACCTCTTCCATGCAATCTTTAGAAACCTTGGGCTCGATCGATCGAAGGTATTTCGATCAATCGAACCAGAGAAATAGTCAAGCGATCTAAGGCAATTTGATCGATTGAAGGATGATGATGTCCGATCGATCGAGAGCGCTTCGATCGATCGAACATGTTAATTCCTGAGATGATTCTTTTAAGTATTCCATGGCTTTTTGTTTTAGAAATCTGTCATCAAATTGTCCCTATAAGCTGAGTTTGTCACAACAATTTTTTGAACTTAAAGCCTTAATGCTATTTTCTTCAATGACTTTTGAAAACCACTTTGAATGCTAACACCATTTAGAGTGCCAGTAATAACCATTGTTTTAAACCGTGTTCTAAGTATTTTAAATCACTTGTGATGATGTAGTCCCGGTAATAAAAGGGCTATTGATTCTATATCTTTAGAAAAATACAGAGTGCTGAAAAGGAATGAACTCCATAGAACATTAATGAGTATGCATGGTAGGTGGTTAGGATCAATGTGGATTCTCGTATTTCCAACACCTTTAGTTTATTTATTGAATTATTATGTTTCTTTATGTTTAATTTATTATTTAGTTTAATTCAATTAAGTAGGATTCATTAGAACCTCCAATCCTTCATTTTTATTTTATTTTCTTTAGGTTGTAACTTAGTAGATAATCTTCCTATTCCTTCCCTGTGGGATCGACCTGGACTTATCCAATATTACTTGCACGATCACCTACACTTGGGTGTTGCACAAGAGTGCACAACTTTTTAGTCGTATCAATGACCATATCGGGTTCTGAATGCAGTCTTAGGTATATCTTCTTTTCGTACCCTCAACTGGTGATATCCCGACCGTAGGTCTATCTTGGAAAATGTCGTAGCTCCTTGTAGTTGATCAAACAAGTCGTCGATCCGAGGTAAGGGATACTTATTCTTGATAGTCACGCGGTTCAGTTCTCGGTAGTCAATACACAGCCTGAGCGTTTCGTCCTTCTTCTTTACGAATAATACCGGTGCTTCCCAAGGCGATGTACTTGAATGTACAAAACCTAGGTTCTCGAGCTCTTAAACTTGTTCCTTCAATTCTAACAATTCAGTGGGGGCCATTCTGTAGGGGACCTTGGTGATTGGAACAGTATCTGGTATAAGCTCAATACAGAATTCTATACTTCTCTCGGGCGGTAAACTAGAAATGTCTTGAAATACTTCTTCGAAGTCCTTGACTACAGGTATAGACGACGCTGTCATCTCTGTACTGACAACTTCGATGTTTGCTAAACATCTGGTAAGGAACATATCTTCTGAAGGGTTACATTGAAAATCAAAGGGTCGATTCTCATTGTCGGGGAATGTGATTCTCTTCCTCGCACAATCCAACTTCACTTGATTCTGAGAGAGCCAATCCATTCCTAGGATTATGTCAAACTCCTTCATCGATAGGACGATCAAACCTTGCAGGGATTTCACGATCTCCTATCCGTAAAGGACAATCCTTGCACACGTGTCCTAATCTGACTGCGGCTCCTAATGGTGAAGTAGCCCTCAAAGCCTTCTCTAAACAATGAGATAAGATACCCAATCTCTGAATCATATTAACAGATATGAATGAAAGTTCAGCACCCATATCAAATAATACTTTAACATGGGAGTTAAACAGAGTCAAGGTACCTTCTACCGCTTGCTGATCAGGTTGAGCTTCTTCAAAACCTCCTTCTTCGTACACAGTCCCATCATATCCAGCGATATCAGGAATAATAGCATTCACGTGAGTCTGACCTTGCTGACCATAAGTCACTTGCTTAGGGGCAGTATAGAACTTGCTGATATGACCTGGTTCACCACAGTTGTAGCAGACTATGCTTTGCTGAGCAGCACGCCTTGGTGCCTTGCAATCTCGAGCCAGATGACTGGGGTTGCCACAGTTGAAGCATTTTCCAGTATTACTACCTTCTCCTACTCGAGGTTGAGTCGAATAGGTGATAGCTTGGGTTCTCTTGCTCCCATCAAAATTCCTCTTCTTCCCTTGGGTACGATTCATTGGTGGTCTATTCCCAAAATTACCCCTTTGAGGTGGTCGGAATTCGAATTGCTTACGGTTCACTCGAGCGTCCTCCTCTAGATCGGTAGCCAAGCCAACCAACCACTCAAACGACTGTAGACACCCCATTTTGTTGGCTATTAGATTTAGGAGACCCATAGCTTGGTGGTTCACAATGATCGAAAAAGACTCAAAAGGACTCCTGGAAGTTAGTTCTATTTCTCAAAATGCTCAGAATGACCAAAATGCCCCTGAAAGCCCAAAAACTCCCAGATTTGGATCGAAAGCTCTGGAAACATGCTACGTCGTAAGAAAAATGATAAAATGAGTTTTTAAATAAAATCTGATGAAATCGTCTGCTCACAGAGACCCCCGAAAGTCCCGGAAGTTCCCGGAAAGTCCCCGTTGACCGGTTTGACCAAGGTTTGACCAGGTTTGACCAAAGTTTGACCAGGTTTGACCGAAATCGTCCAAATTCTTTGGGATAATTCTAGATCATGTGGAAAGTATTAAAATGAGTTTTAAAAGAAGATCACACGAAAATATCAGCTCCTGGGAGCTCCCAGAGGTTTCCAGAACTTCCCGGGAATCCCAGGTTTGACCAGTCTGACCAAAATTTGACTTTGAAATCGGAGCACCGTAACAATTTTCAAACATTTTTCATGGATACTAGAAGTCAATAGCTTTCCAACGGTATGTCGCACATAATTTTTGGATTTCAAATGAATCTATTATGAATTTTCGAAGGTGGAAAAGGCGATCAAATTGGCTTTTATCGTGAATACCGCAAAACTTTTCAAAGTAACCTATCTCCAAACTATTTTTTATATAAAGTAAACTCCATTACCGTTCCAACGGTATATCACAACCTCAATTTGGAGTTCGTATGCATTTTCTGTGAATTTCGGACGAAATAGGGCCTTTTCGCGAATACCGGAACCTCTGGGGGCCTACACGTAATTTTCTGGGCATCTGAGGAGCAGTGCCGCGGCGGCACATGGCTTATGCCATAGCGGCACTCTCCTCCAAAATAGTCCATTTTTTGCAATTTCTTTTGGGGGTCCATTTTGATTAATTAGAAACCAAAACGACGTAGCTCTATGTTTTCAGTTGTTTGGGACCAATGGGAGTACTTTTAAAATTCCAAAACCACCCCAAATTAGCCTATATAAACCCCACATTGATCTTCATTTTGGGGGGGCCAAGTGCAAAGCTTGACAAAGTTGTGGAGAGAAAGAGAGATAGAGATAGATTTAGAAGTGAGAAATGAGCTTCCTCCTACTATTTTTCTATAGAAAGTGAGTTCTAATCTTGTTTTCCTCCACCATTCTTTTATATACTTCATCATCAATACACCCAATCACCATTTCTCTAAGCATTTTTGAGTTAGGAAGCTACTTCCATGTCCAAATGTCTATATCTATGAGTGAAACACCAAACTACAAGTCCAATATCACATTGATTATCATCTATTGATTTGTTCATTTGCTTGCTTATATACAATGTTTATCTCTTCTTACCTCATTTCTTTTTTATTTTTTTTATTTACTTACTAGTTCATCATCATCTAGATGATGACATGAAGATTGAGGTGAGTGAATCCTTATGGATAGTAGCTCTTGACCTCAAAAACATGTTTGATAGATGATGATTATAACTTCAAGGTATCCTTGAGGTTATGTTCAAATAAAAATGAATCTCTCCAATAATATTGCGAGTTCTTTATGATGAGTTTAATGTTGATATTTCAAGAGGTCATAATCTCTACTTTATGTTGAAAATATACTTTCAAAACCTCTATTTCAAAACCCCTCTTAAAACCCCTCATTTTGATCTCAAGAAAGAAAACTCTAGTTTTTTCCCAAAATCTTCAAAACAGTGAGTGATCTGAGTTCAAAGATTTCTCTAGAACTCAATACTCAATGTATGGATGCAAGACCACTTGTAAAGTCTTCCTAACTCATTAGGTAACACCCATGATTTTTTGTTTGACTTGAAAATACTTGAAAATGGTCCATTTGAACCCAAACATTCTCTCTAGATATTCTATTTTTGCTGTCACAGCAGCTTGGTCTAGTTTCAACTTATTTTACAGAAAACTTTTCCAAAAAGAGTGATCCTAACTTATTTTTCCCTTGAACTTAAATGGCTTAGGGAACTTTCTGTATAAATTGGGCCTCTAGATCATTTGTTTTCATTTTCTAAGAGTTTTTGACATTTCAGTCAACAGTACGAACTCTGTTTCTGGGTAACCTCTATTGTTCATATGATTTCTCTCAATCTGTAATAGTTATTAAATATTGGCTTTTTGGGTTGTGTTCTAGACACAATAAGAAAGATCTACATAAAAAATCATGCATTGAAAACATTCCTAACCCCTCTTTCCAATTTCCAAAAGATCATGTTACTGTTCTGTCCACTATTCACAGCAAGCACACTTTTACTTTCCCCCTTTGATTTGATGCTTACATTCACTCCAAATTAGTTCATATCTTAGGAAGTAGTTCATACTACATTTGTACATATCTCATGATGATTTCCTTCATTCATTCATACACATTCTATACTTCTAAGTCATTCTAGGAATCCATGAACACAAAACACACTACAACCTTGGCACATTCTAGATACATACATTGCATTCATGCAAGATTTGGGGTTTTTGTGACTCCTAATCTAAGAAGATTACAAGGAATGAACTTGATCACACGTCCATGCTTCCCCTTGATCTAATCATCCTTTCTCATCCGTCCCGGGGATTAAGAGATCTTCTTTCTCAAAGATTAACATGCATCATACTAGCTTGCTAAGCATATTTTGATTTCTTTGATGATTTGTTTCAAGAACAATTCATGTCCCCTTTAGATTAGGGAAACTTAATTACTTGATACATTATTAGACAATTTTTTCTAGGTTTATTTGTGTGATCTTTCACTTTACATTGTATGATATTTGACTTAGATTTTATGGATGATATCTTATCTTTAGATCTTCTATTTCAAATTTTCTTATGATATGTAATATACTATCATAGTATTAATTGTCGAACCATACATAGTATAAGATGATTATTTGGATGCTAATTGAGGCCCGTCGAAAGACGGGGCGAGTTGAGGGTGTTTTAGTCGCGATAAAAGCTCCTTCCTCTTTCGTACCAAAACCCCGAGCCAAGTTCTTTGGTTATGAAGGGCCGGTGCCCTTTATCTATTTGGGTGAGTCAAAATTAGGTTTCTTGGTTCCTTAAAGACCAAGTGGCGACTCTGTATCTGTTTTCGACAGACCATTTTCTTTTCCTTTTCAAAACAATTTCAAAATAAGCAAGAGGTGGAATCCCGCGTGTCCACAACGACTTATCTAAGTGACCGAGAGTCAGGCGGCGAATCTGCAGTGCCAACCCTTGATTGTACTTACGGATCCTCTTTTCCTCAGTATCAACCATATGAGGGGCAAACCGGGACAGTCTCTCGAACTGAGTGGTGTACTCTTGCACCGACTTGGTTCCTTGTGTCAGATCCATGAACTCCTTCTCTCTTCTGTGCCTCTCCGTAGCCGGGAAATACTTTTCCAGAAATCTCCCTTGAACTCAGTCCACGTCATTCCCATTGCAGCTCCATTCCCGATAGTAGCTATGACCGAATCCCACTAATCTGTGGCGGCATCGGTTAACTGAAAGGTAGCTAACCTCCTCTTGTCCATCTCGTTGCATTGCAAAGCTTCGAACATGCGGTCCATCTGTCTTAACCACTGTTCCGCTTTCCATGGTTCCGCGGTGCCCGTAAATTGCTCGGGCCTTAGCGCACGGAATCTCTCCAGCAGCTTATCTCCAGTTTGGCAGTCTCGTCGGTTGTCATTCTGATTACTAACCCTTTCGAGACGTCTGACGAAAGCTTCAAACATTTCTGTGGGATCGGCAACCTCAGGTGCTCCCTCAATCAAATTCCTGTTTCTTCTCGGTCTCCCAGCCATTCTATGCATGATAGTGATAGTAGAATGAGGAAAATGCATGCAATAGAAGTATAAAGCAGTTTAAATGACAACAACATCAAAAGAGTATTTCTATATTAATCTTCTTGTCAAGTTGATACAAAAAGCGTGTATGAGCAGATCTGTGCCTACCCTATCTGTGTGGGTTACGACGTATACCGTCCATGCAAGAGTTTAAAGTTACCAAAAATGGGGTCATTGCCCTATACTCGAATGCATGTAGATACAGTTTGCAAAAAGAGAATAGAGCTACTAGTAAAAAATAATCATTATATACAAGGTGATATCTAAACGATCAGTCATTGCCATAGGTAGCCATCAAAAGGTCATGCTAGTCGGCCTGATGAAGTCGCTGAACATGAGAGGGGCCTGCCCCAAAATTACAGTTATGTGAGGTCAACAACGAAGCAGGTCCAAGGGCATCTGCCTCTGGCAAAGCTAGCTCAAGTGCCAGTGCCTCCTCAAGGTCAACTGCGAAGTCGTCCCAACCTATGCCATCCTCCTCATTGACACCCTCCCCACCTATAGGAGCCAAATGAACCACCTCAGCGTCGTCCCATCAGCGGGGACAACTGGTGGAGGCATATCCAGCTGTGCAAGGTGAGCCTGCACAACCTGAACCTCAAGGGGTAAATAGAAAGCGTCATTGTTAACCAAGCGAACCATCTCTACAAGTACTAAGCGCTGAATCTCGATAAAGTACAAGATCTCGAGGCGAGCACGGGGTAAATCAATTAGCCCTAATATGTGGATCTAGTGCCAGAGATTTAACTTGATGGTAGCAGCTGCACGCTGTCCAACAGTGGTGAAATACAGTGTCGCCAAAGCCGGTACTATCGCTCCCACAGTAACCCAATGCCCTCCAAAAGCATCAGGTACAAAAAGGGGCTGAGCTGGATCCATACCTGAAAAAGGTACTAACGTAAATCAGGACAGAGATAATCTTAGGCATTTGGGTCCTGAGTCTATCCTCCCTGTCGTATTATCGGGTGTGAAAAGCTTAAGCTAGCAGAATTGTGGAATCGGGTCTAAACTGGTAAACCCTAACCTGGCTAAACTATCTTGAGATAAATAATAACCTGGCTTTGATACCACTAAATCCTGTCACGCCCCGACGTAGCATAAATAAGGAAAGCGTTTAATTTCCTTTATAGACCCGTAGGTCGCGACAGTTTGAAGGATCGATTCCGTCCCAAACATCAACAACAAACATAATAATCAGAGTAGAGCAATCAAGACTTACAAATATTTTTCTAACTTATTACATATTACCGCTTTGGGTCAGCTAAGGCACAAGCCGCCTTAAAACAAAACAATATCTATTGTCTATTACAGAATTCAGTTATAACTTAAAACATATAAAAGTAATTCTCTATCCAGCAGTGTTTCTCAATTTCTGTAGTCGTACGGCCCAGCAATATCATAACCTGAAAAGCTTGAACACGAATGTTCAAGACGCATCAACGCCGTCAGCTTCAAGAAGCTGGTGAGTACTAAAAACATAACTTTGAATGTAACACATACTCATTTACCAATTTCCAATTCCCATTTAATTCAACAAGTTTATATTAAAGTAAAGAGTTTATTTTTTGAAAACAACCACAATATCATTTGAAAGCTTTAATTCGCATATATGTGACCGTGTATGAAAAATAATGCACCATATCATCTTACTGACTCTTTTCTCTTGACAAATATAACAACCCACTATCTCACACAGTATCTTTGAAACGCTAAGATAGCCACACTTTAGCACAGGGGTGCCAGGGAATGTCCAAGTTTGCCTCACACTTTAGCACGTGGTGCCAGGGAATGTCCAATGCCTCACACTTTAGTACCTAATCCGCCTCGCAAATACATCACATAGTATCCAGACTCGGGTACCAGGGAGTGTCCGAAGTCACACTTTAGCACTACCATGGGTGCCAGGGAATGTCCAAGTTCGGTTTCACACACTTTGACGCTACCATGGTTGTCAGGGAGTGTCCAGTTTTTCCACCGTCGCATTTCAAAGACACTCTTGCCGCAATCTCATCCACAACACACCTTGGTACTCACTTAGCAGGGAGTGTCCATAACACAATCTTAACCATACTCTCTTTACCACACTGACCATTACTCTTTTCCACACTGACCAACATTCACACTCACCATGCATGTACAACTGACTCCAAATGAATGACATGTGACTTAATACAGAAATATAAAGTACTGGGAACGATAACCATGGATATACGAGAAGAAATCAAATCTTATATGAAACAACCGGTGAATTCATCAAAGAATGCTTTAATATGCTTTATCGCTATTAGAACACAAGTGAGTCTACTTTGAAGTAATGCCCTAAAAAATGAGTTATAATTTTTGTACATGAATTACATATCAAAAGAAAGGTCTTTGAGTCTAGTTTCCAACGCTTCAAATCGTGCACATTTTCGAGTTTTCTAGAGAAAGTTATGGCCGTTTTACTAAAAGTCGTCAGTGTTGAAAAATGTCAATCGATTGACAAAAGTGTCAATCGATTGGAACATATACCAATCGATTGGAACCCATATCAATCGATTGAAACCCATATCAATCGATTGGCATCAGCAGTTTTTCCCCTGTTACGAATTTAAAGCCTATTTTTAACCCATTTTCAAATCCGAATGTAACCATGACTTGTAATATATGGTTCTCTCCATTTTTCCGCAAGGATTATGAATACGCAATCGGTTTTAACTAATTTCAATCGTAGCTCTCGGATTTTACGAAAAACCGAGAGGTGACGAAATTTCATTTTTAATATACGTCGCGATACGAATGAATTAGGCTCTATAACTTAAACCGTACTCTCTATGTACCATAATCTTTCAATTTTATCTCTAAAAACAGATTTTGGTTGAGTTTGAAAAATCACCATTTTTGAGCTTCAAGCTTTCATACGAAATTAACAATGGTGGTTTTACAATTACAACCATAAATACAGTAAATAAGCATGAATTACATTCATAGTGAGTTAGTAATACTCACTGTGATAAGAGAATAGAGTGTATGTTGAGAAAGATAGCAAAGTAAGTAGACCCACTTGCAAGCCTTTGGCTATGGTGGAGAGCTTTATCTCTCTACAAATTCTGTAAATACTCACTCTCTGAAGCTCTCTCTATTTTCAGAATTTCAGTTTGTAATCCAAGTGTGCAGCTTGTGTGTGATAGTGTTGGATATATAGAGGACCAAGTAGAGATTCTTGGGGACCAAGTTCCACCTCTAACACTCTACAAATAGAATTTGTTTTTCAATTTTCTAAACACATAATATATATGAGCTGATATGTATTTACGTATGTATAAATCAGATTATAGGGGTCAAGAGATTGAACTAGGGGCCAATTTAGATTGTTTGGGAATTCTAGTTATTAGGCACAAATTAACACACACTAGCATGGGGTTGCCAAACATGGCACAAACTAGTTGCCTAGAATCACTTTGGGTGTTTGGCAAAATAGCTTATGGCACTAGGAATTAAACACACACCATATACATCTCCAAACAACCCTAGTAATGATTTGTAGCATTAATGAGATTAAAGCAAGTGTCACTTCATGATTGGTGGAGAATCCAATATTGTGGGAGATTAATGCGGCGCGGACAGTTTTGCACATAAACTGGTATTTTCGTGGCGCGGTGGTCACCCCAAAAATACAGAAAATTCATTTTTGCGTAAGAACTGATTATCTGGTTTTATAAAAATACAGTATGAGTCAAGAGAAATTTTTTTCATCATTTTGACATACAGATTTGGAATCCAACACAAGCGTTACTAAATTTACAGAAATTGTTGTTTGACCCCAATAATAATTTTTAGTATGAAATAAAACAAGAAACTAAGATTCCAAACATGAGAACTGTAGTTAAATAAATACAGACAATACCAAATGAATTTAGTTATGACAATGCAAATACAAATAATTAAAATGAAAATGTAGGTTGTTACATACATAATCTATTATACCACCATAACAACCTTTACAATACTTTACCCAAAAACCACAACTACCATAATCTATTATAACCATAATCTATTATCACAAAAGCAATCGCTAAGCTATCGCAATCGCAAAGCTATCGCTGTGCCAAACAGGCTCTTTAAACATAATGCAAAATCGACTTTTGCAATCACACTACAATGAGGCTATTTGTCATTGCTTATTTGTCCATTTTAAGCAGTTCTAGTGGCCTAAACTACTTATTGATCTGTTTGTTTTGACAAAAATATAAGCAGATTTGGTCCAAAAAATAGTTTGGCAATAAGCAGGTGGGGGGTTCTTTTTAAGATTAGCTCTATGTTTAATCAATTCACAGCATATTAACCAAACACTCAAATCATAATAAGCAATTCTACTTTTAAGCACTTCTACTAATCACAATCAAGATCGCATAAGTATAACCACAGACAAACAGGCTCAATGACGGTAGTCACGACAGTTCGCAAACGGGTTCTTACTATTAGCCCACGATAGATTTAACCCCAGCCTCATTGGCTCCTTACGTTTTTTTTAAGCACCAATAATCATTAACAATAACCCAAACCTGCATAAAAGAGGGGCTAAACCCATAACAAGGATCAACCCAAATATGTTCCATTAATAAAGTGAGAATGTAGATGGTTTCTCAATCGGACGAAATGTATCAGTCAGTCCTAGTCAGCCCTTGTTGAGCGGCTCTGTTCATGTCCACCCCTAGTCACATCCCATGCAATTCACGTTGCAAATTGCGCACGGCGTGTGATACAAGAGATAATCTCTCTAGATAATAGCAAGAACTCTATAGAGATTGGAAGGTTATAGAATGTTGTGGAGAATTTTGGAATGATTTTGAGCATTCTAAAAATCATTCCAAAGGGATCTACGATGTTCTAGAAAAGTATGGAAGGATGTGATGACTTATGGATGATTCTAAAAGCCTATCAAAGCACCTAGAATCTTTGGCACAACTGGTCACGTACCACATAATGTTAATTTTTAGCCAAACAACATGTTAGATATCTAGATACATTTAAAGATAATTCTACATGTAAACCTAGGGTATTCTTGTAGAAGAGGTGGGAAGGTTCTAAAGAAAATCCTACAAGCTTCCTACCCATTAGTTGTAGCCTATAAATAGGGATTGGCCACATTTAGCCAAGACACAAAAAACTTTTAACATTCTCTCTAGTGCAATACAAACTTAATTCTCTCAAACTCTCTTATGCTTTCTCTTGTTTATTCTTGCATACTTGGTTTTTGGTCGATTTAGTATCACTAGTAGGCAAGTGAACACCTAAGTGCTGCACGGAGGGCTTGGAACATACCAAGGTCATGACAGTTAGGAGTAATCTCCTATCATCGACCATTATAGAGACTTGTGGCCACGCGATGCTCAGAAGGACCATGCAACAACCAATTGTTGCTACACTGAGCTTTCACATGAAAGATCAGTCATTTCAAGCATATGAACATGCATGTCTTCTTATTCTTTCTTCTTCTTCTTCTCTTCTTCCTACCTGTTACGAGAAAATAACATACCATAGGGCATTTATACTCTGTAGGGCATTTATACGCCAAGGATCCCATTAACTTAGAAAGATTACCAGAGAGATTCTAAACTGAAGAAGGGAAGGGCAAAAGGATTCATAACACACCATAGTATAGTGATCGTTGGTTTCACAACTATAAACAACGAACCAGTGTGGATTATCCAAAACAGTTGGGGTGAAGAATGGGGCAAGAACGGGTTCGTATTCATTCGACGGGAATTTGAATTCGGAGTTTCAGGAATCAACATGTAGGTTACGTTCCCAATTATTAACAAATTGTAAAAGCCCTTGTTTTTTTGTTTTTTGGATACAATGGTGTTATGTATCGAGTTATTAGACTGTTTTTTGGTGAACTTTATAGCTAAACTAAAGAAAGGAGGGACAAAAGGATTCATAACTCACCATAGTATAATGATCGTTGGTTTCACGACTATAAACAATGAACCAGTGTAAATAATGCAAAACAGTTGGGGTGAAGAATGGGGCGAGGACGGGTTCGCATTCATTCGACGGGAATTTGAATTCGGAGTTTCAGGAATCAACATGTGGGTTACGTTCCCAATTATTAACAAATTGTGAAAACCCTTGTATTTTTTGTTTTTGGCTACAATGGTTTGATGCATCGAGCTATTAGACTGTTTTTTGGTGAACTTTATAGCTACATTTCAACACTTTTTTATTTTAATTTATTTGGCTACAATGGTTGAAGTTTGGAGCTATTGAACTTTATATTATGCTCACTCCCCTGTATGACGTAACATGGTCCACTTTAGATAAGCAATATGATTTGACATATTATTCGTAAATATTGAAGTGTGGCTTTAGACAGAACAAATGGAGAATTGGGAAGCATGGAGATGACCCCAAAGTGTTTTTTGGCAAAAAAATAAACAAATTTTTTTATTGTTAGGTAGATTTTGAATATGCAAGGGGTCTGCTTTCCAACATGTCCAAACAAAGGGTAGAAATCGCTTTACAAAATAGTCTTGGAGGTAAGGTTTAGAAAGGAGACACATCAAAAGTAGTTGCCTAGTGAAGAAGAGTTGCAGTAATTAACATGTTGCTTTTGATAATAAATAACAGAACTTGTCGCTTTTTCTTGTAGTAGAATATTAGTTGAAATCAGCTCTGGTCATCATGCAGCAGTCACCTTCAGCCTCTATATTTTCAAAAGGAAA
The DNA here is from genome assembly GCA_033977485.1 of Hydrangea macrophylla. Taxonomy (NCBI): domain Eukaryota; kingdom Viridiplantae; phylum Streptophyta; class Magnoliopsida; order Cornales; family Hydrangeaceae; genus Hydrangea; species Hydrangea macrophylla. Next base: position 96,477,319 of record CM066992.1, read on the forward strand.
TTTGTTAGTTGAAAACATGGTACATGAAGTGGTTTGCTATTTAGTGTCTAAAATAATTTTACTACTGATTTGGGCATTAGACATTAAAGCAGCTATATCTAGCTACAATGACTTGTAATTTGAATATGATCATCTCAATTTAGGAACTAATGGATCTCCCATTTATCTCCAAAAACCCACTGATGGAATGGTCAGCCCCTTTGTGGTATTTGAACATGGACAACATTAACCCTGATAGTTTCTTGTGAAAGACTAACATTCTAGGGGACGTGAAGAGCTTTTTGTCTCAATACTGGTTTCAAAACTCAGCTGATTAACAAATTTGTAGCCTAACTTTCTCAATATTGGTTCAAAAATCAACTGACTGACAAATTTGTAGCCCAAATTTCATAAGCCACGAGCAACGCACGTGTTGCACCTAGTAATATTTATATGATTCTATGGATTTTTCATATGGATGATTTTGTAATTCTTGAGTCATGTTTACTTCAGTTTCTTCTCTCTAGGCAAGCTTGTTGATGGTGAGGCCATGTGATTGTAGAAGTTCCAAACTGAAACTTTTCTAATTGCAGGTATACGAGAAGAGAGGAGGGAAAGAGCATCCACATGTCTAGATTTTTTTTTCACTTTTGTTCATAAATTGTAATCTTTATTGATTTCTATCGTTTTCTTTTATTTCCTTTCATTGTAATCATATCTAGAAATTGTTGAAAATTAATAAAAAGCTTGAGTATTTGGGATATCAACTCCATTGTTATGTACTTTGATTGGTTAAAAATCTATTAAGGTGAATTTGATATTTTGTTTGTAGTCAATGTCATAGAGAAATACTTATTTTGCTAGCAATTTGGTTGTTTTTCACTTGAATGGTAATTTGGGAAAGTTATAGATTAATCCAGACATATACCATGGACATCCAAATACAGTATTGGACTAATTGAATTTTATCCCCAGTATAATCCAGCACGAACCAAACACAGTATAAAAATAATCTTGCACTGTTTTATCCTGTGGTTAGTTATCCCATGATAACTAACTACATTTTAATACAATACCCCTTTATCATATCCGGCAAACAAACAAGGCCTAATTTTAAAGCACTATCCTATCTCTTCACCTACCCCGTAGCCCTATCCCCTCTCTCTCTCCATCTAGTCTCAATTTTGACCAGAGTATGTATATATATGTGTATATATATGTATATATGTAATTATGTATTACTATGTGTACGTATTATATGTATAAACTATGTATATATGTGTATGTATATGTAATTATGTATATATGTATGTACATCTGTATTTGTGTATATATGTATAAGCTTATGTATATGTGTGTGTGTGTGTATATATATGTATATATGTGTTTTATGTATAAACTTATGTACATTTTTCTTTTTTACTTCTCAGGTTTGTTCATTTTGGGTTTTTTTCTATCTTTCGTTGTCACTTATTTTTTTCTTTGCCAAACGGCACCTCTAGTGTTGGCAGAATGCCAAAATCCAACCCACAACCCTACACACACACACACAAATTTGAAACCCGACCATAACCCAACCCGGCCCAGACCGAACTCGACAAAATATAACAGTCATCTGAGCCCAGTCCGGCCCAACTCCAGCCCAACCTAGCCCGAATCCGCCTGAACCCACCCATTTGCCAGGTCTAAAGTTAAATGTTTGATTATTTACTACCATTTGTTCTTCTATAAATTAAGATTAGATGGAGATTTCAATTATATTTATTTACTACCATTTGTGATTTTGTATGCAAAAGAAAACACATGTTTGTGGACCGTGGTCGAGATATGTTGAGCAGCTTGAGCTCATGTGTGAAAACTAATTTACTCTTCTAAAATTTTCAAAAGAGTAATACTTGAGACACAGTTAAAGACGCAATTTTTGGGATACAACTCAAAAGATGTGTCTATATCTCTCCTGTGATATCGCTGGACCCCACAGTGACACATGAAAGATATACACACATCTTTTAAACTGTGTCTCAAAAATTGTGTCTTTGAGTGTGTCCCAAGTATTATCCTTTTCAAAACAACTTTTGATAATCATGTGTTCTTATTCAACGGGGGAAGGTAAGAATTTGATTGAACAGTTCAATGGATGTCACATTTATCAAAAAATCTTAACAGGGGAATTCATTGTGATTTTAGAAACTATAGTTGTTTGTTTGCAATGACTAATAATTTCAGGAAAGGTCAGTGTAATTGCTCAAGTTAATTTGTTGTACGTAATGGAGATTTTTTGTACCAAGCGCCACGTATACTTCCGTGATTGAATCGCAAAGTACTTTTAGTGTTTTTGGCATAATATCGGCTAAAGAACTGGTATTAACCCTCACGATACTTTCAGAAGTGGGACTATTTTGAAATTCACACACAATTATAGGTTTGGGTATAGATAACAAAACATGGCTGACAATAATCCTATAACATTATTGTGGAGAATAATTGATATCACCTAGCTTTCATGGTAGAAATGATGTCAACTAGCTTTAGGACCTAATTTTAGACTAGATTATTGTTCACAATGGAATTTTATAATAAAAAATGTTTATTTTTATTTTTTGATCTCTTATCCAGTTCAGGAAAAACATGCCCTCTCCAGTGGATAAGGAATTAAAGATAGTACCCCTCTGGATTATTAGAGCAATCCCCCTTTGTCGAGTGATCCAAATTAACACAATTTATGTGGTGTTCTAGGTTAACTTTATTAGATTGAGTGCACATTTGGTGACCAATTCTTCATCTTGGAGATAAATTATTGAAAAAGTTGAATTCGTTTGACCACTAACTCTTTACATGCTATTCAAGAATTATATTTTTTTTCCCAAATAACGATTAACTTAAAAACAACAAATTTAAGTTTTTTTCTTTTTTTTTTCTTTATTCGTTCTTTCTTTATTTTTTCTTCTTTCTTTATTTTTTTAGTGAAAAACTGAAAAATCTCTAATTCACAGAGCAACACCAAATGCTAAACATCTTTTATAGAAAGAATTACTAGGAAAATCTCCTGTTCCCAAAAACATCCCAAGCAGACCCTAATACTCGCACTCAACGTCTTATAAAAAAAAATACTAAAGTACACTAGTTTGAGATACCTAAACGGTTTACTTGCTGGTGTGTCAATGACGATTTTGAAATAAAATCTAGCTTGAAGTGATTTTGTTCTAATTAAAGAAATCCACAACATCAACCAGTAAACCATTTAGAGTCTCAAATTGGTGTACCTTGCATTACTCAAAAGAAAAAAGAAAGAAACCATGCGCAAAGTGATCAAAATGCTAAACAATATATATATATATATATATATGGGGCACTTACAGATAAGGACAGTACTACAAGTTTCTTCTTATTAAGGACAACTTGAATCTTAGTTTAATCGAAACTCTTTAACAAAAAACACATCTTTGACAAAAAGGACAAAAAAAATTGAGAAGTCCGGAACTACACATGTGCCAACGTGCCCCACGCGCTTACATGCTCGTCCCCCCAAGTCCCAACAAACAAAATTAAAAAATATATATGATGTGGCACTCGCACCGTGTGAGTGGCTACACCATAACAGCTTCTATTTCAATTTTTTATTTTTATTTTTTTAATTTTAAACTTTAACAATTTTTTTATCTACAACTCCATTTTTTAAAAAGTTTATACCGATGGAATCGTATCAATGAGAGCTACAAAACTAATACCATTGTTGATATGTTTTGAGAAAAAAAAAAAGAGTAAAATTTTACTTGAAATACATGAATATTAAGTGAAATTTGACTTAATATTCGTACACGTGGGGTGGACGTCGCTAGAGATCAAGCGAGGCATGGGGTGGTCGCCGGAAGTCCGACAAGGCAAGGGTAAGTCACCAGAGGTGGTATTGGAGTGGTCGCCGGAGATGGCGAGGGTGGTCGCCGGAGGTGGCAAGGGTGGTGGTAATGGTGGCTGATTATGTCTACGAATATTAAGTAAAATTTCACTTAATATTCTTGATGTCAAGTGGTATAAAATTTGCAAAAAATAGAGTTACAAATCAAAAGTTATGGAGGTTTAAAGTTTAAAAACGCTTTTCAATGAGAGTTTCTATGGTGTGGTCATTCATATTGTGCGACTGTCACACCATATAATTTCTTTTAATATGTTCGGAGGGGAGGAGAGGAGAGCACGTGGGTGAGATTCTTTTTGGGCAAATTTAGCATTTCACCTATTTTTTTCCTTTAATAAAATGGTAAAAATAATTTGTCCTTTAAACTTTGAAAGATTACTTTGAGAGATTTTCTACTAATTTTCATTATATATAAATCATAAAAAAAAAAATAAAAAAAAACCTCTTCTAGATACATCCCAAATAGAACCCCAATACCCACATGTAACGTTATCCAATTACTATGGATAGCTAAGCAATGACATGCCGTCTTAGTTTACAAAGCAACACAAAGGATGCTCGAAAAAATAAGCTAAGTGTCCTAGCATTTGAAACTTTTATGGCCTCTGATTTATTTTTATTCTGTGCATAACATTTTTATCATTTGAACATAATCAAACCTTTTATGTAGAATTGCCTAAAAATAGCCGGCTTATTGGTTTGCCCATCCATAATGTCATTTTCTCTTTTATGTTTGAATAGCTGGATGATTTGCTACATCCAAAAATGAAATAAAACACATGCATTTACAGTAATATTAAGGTAAGCAATGTCAAAAAATTGCAAGTCCAACAAGAAAACGTTTGCTACATAAGCCACACTCAATCTTGTAAAAGAGCATCTTTAATGGTAAATGCTATTTTTTTCGTGCTAAACCTATATTTTGATATTGTTATAGTGCTAAAATGCTATGTTTTAACATTGTGCTCCAATGATACATGTTGAATGAAATGTTATTCATTTCCTTGTATTAAAAAAAGTTAGTATATTGTCTTGTTAGCATGCCAAATTATAGTATGACTTATCAAAAACACATCTCCAAAGGTGAGCCAAATATCATGTCAAATTATAGCAATGCCAAAGGTCATGCCAAATTTGGCACAGGATATAACATTGCTATAATTTGACATGAATTTTGACATGCCATTGGAGAGAGATTTTTTAAGATCATGCTATAATTTAACAATAGCATGAACTATATTATGCCCATTAAAAATGGTCTAAGCAGAATAAATGTGTTGATCAAAGAACAACCCATTTTATTTGATCTAATTAATTAACTCTCACTTTTTCTTTGCCTTGTGGCTTTTGCACAATGTTATGGGGGAATACAGTTTGACCAACTTGAGAAAATTTTGAAGGCACTAAGGTTGTCAAGTGATGTTGTGAAGGTGACTATATACTTACAGATAAGGACAGTACCATAAGTTTTTTTTTTCTTATTAAGAACAACATAAATCTTAGTTTAATTGAAACTCTTTAACAAAAAACACATCTTTGACAAAATGGACACAATAATTGAGAAGTCCGGAACTACACATGCGCCAAATGTGGCCCTCGGGCTCACATGTGCATCCCCTAAACGAATTTTTTTTTTTATATAAAAAATGCATATCATGTGGCGCTCGCACCGTGTGAGCGGCTATACCATAACAGTTCCCATTTTAAAAAAGTTTTTAAAATTTTAAACTTTCATAACTTTTTATCTAGAACTCCATTTTTAAAAAAATTTTATACCAATGGAATTATGTCGACGAGAGCTACAAACTAATACCATTATTGTTATGTTTTGAGAAAAAAAAATTAAGCAAAATTTGACTTGAAATACATGAATATTAAGTGAAATTTCACTTAATATCTGTAGACATGGGATAGACATCTCCGGAGATCAAGTGATGCATGGGGTGGTCGCCGGGGGTCCGACGATGCAAGGGTAAGTCACCAAAGGTGGATGAGTGGTTGCCGGAGATGGCGGGGGTGGTGGTTGGAGGTGGCAATGGTGGTGGTAATGATGGCTGAACACGTCTACGAATATTAAGTGAAATTTCACTTAATATTCATGATTTCAAGTAAAATTTCACTTTTTTTAAGCTAAAAACATATCAACAATGGTACTAGTTTAGTAGGTCTCGTTGATACGATTCCAACGGTATTAAATTTGTGAAAAATAGAGTTGTAAATCAAAAGTTATGGAAGTTTAAAGTTTAAAAACACTTTTCGAATGAGAGTTTTTATGGTGTGGCCATTTATACCGTACGAGTGCCACACTATGTAATTTCTTTTAATATGTTTGGCGGAGTGGGGAGCAGGTGGGTTAGATTCTTTTTGGACAAATTTGACATTTCACCTGTTTTGTCCTTTTATAAAATGGTAAAAATAATTTGTTCTTTAAACTTTGGAAGATTACTTTAAGGGATTTTTTTTACTAATTTTCCCTATATATAAATCATAAAAAAAAAAAAAAAACTCTTCTTAATACATCCCAAACAAGAGTAAATATTCAATGCAATGGGGATACCACGCAGCAAAATAACATACTCACAGATTTGAGATTTGTGCTTATGTGGATGAGATTTTCCAAAAAATAGGAGTTGTAGATGGATAAGTAAAGGGTTCAAATTTACTTGTTATGCCATGTTAGCAAAACAACCGTTGGAATGAATATTTACTCAGAACCCCAATAACCATATGCAATGTTATCCGGTGGCGGACCGAAGTACAAGTCAGGGGTGGCACAGGCCTCCCCTGAACTTTTGGAAATTGCATAATTACATGTAATATTTTACAAATTTTACAAATAAGCCCTCCTAAAATTCACACAGGCCCTCCTGAACTTTTAAAAATTCTAAATTTACATACAATATTTTATAGGTTTTAGACACAGGCACTCTTGAACTTTTGAAAATTCTAGATTTATATGTAATATATTACAAGTTTTAGAAATAGACCCCCTAAAATTACATGATTTACCCCAAACTAGAGGTGTTAAACCAATTTTATAGTTTTACACATAATTGTGTATAAGTAGACCTAAAAAAATTTGCCTCGGGGACACTGCCCCCAGACCCCCATATAATTCAGGTCCTCCTGACAAAAATTCTGGGTCTACCCTTGACGTTATCCAATTACTATGGATAGCTATGCAATAACATGCCATCTTAGATTACAAAGCAACACACAAAGGATGCTAGCAAAAATAAGGTAGGCATTTGAAACTTTTATGGCCTCTGATTTATTTTTATTCTATGGATAACATTTTTATTATTTGAGCCTAATCAAACCTTTTATGTAGAATTGCCTTAAAATATCCGGCTTATTGGTTTGCCCATCCATAATGTCATTTTCTCTTTGCGGCAGAGGAGAGAGAGAATAGAAATCTTATGTTTGAATAGCTGGATGATTTGCTACATCCAAAAAATGAAATAAAACACATGCATTTATAGTAATATTTAGGTAAACAATGTCAAAAAATTGCAAGTCCAACAAGAAAAAGTTTACATCATAAGCCCATACTCAATCTTGTATATAAGCAGCATAATTGTGTTGATCAAAGAATAACCCATTTTATTTGATCTAATTAATTAAGATGAAGATTATATTTGTTCTCTCACTTTTTCTTTGCCTAGTGGCTTTTGCACAATGTTATGGGGGAATGCACTTTGACCCACTTGAGAATATTTTAAAGGCACAGAGGTCAAGTGATGTTGTGAACGAGACTATAGATAAAGAGCATTCGCTAGTGTATGTGGGCCCTCAAGATGGTCTTAAAGGAGGCCGATCATATATTGGCACTGTCGGGCCAACCTACGGGAGTGAGTTTTGATCAGTACTCCGGTTATGTCACCGTAGATCCAACTACCGGTAGAGCGCTTTTCTACTATTTTGTAGAGTCACAAAACTCTTCTACTAAGCCTCTTGTGCTGTGGCTAAATGGAGGTAAAAATATTGTTGAATTGTCTTTCACATGTTTTATTCTTTCTATATTCTAGGTTTACTTATTTAATATTTATTTATTTTTATTTACTATTTTTTTTTTTTTTTGTAGAAAAAGGTACGCAATCAAAATAGATGTTGTTATTTTATTTTATTGGAAAATCACTAGTATTAATTTAGACCGGAAACAAAAATGTTACGAATGAAAGGAAGATATGGCCAAAAGCGGCAGCATCCAGCTCTTCGCTCATCTGCCCTTCAACTATTGTAATTAATTGAGTATGATTCCACTATAAAAACCAATCAAACATATGATCCCTTGCTGCTGTAACGCAGACATGAAAACTAGCCAAGCACTCTGCCGTTGCTGGGTCCATAATGTTCTTTCTGAACTACGTCATAGCCATAATGTACTATAGAACCATCACTCCTTCGAAGAGTGTCCCCTAAACCCATCACTTGCACTTCCAAGAAAATCGTGGTGTCCACGTTCAACTTGAGTGAGCCAATATTGTTTCGCGTAGTACGTAGGCACCTCTACCCCTATTCAAAGTGCGGCTTTCGTAGATTGGAATTTGCCCAAAAATCAGACACCACATCAATAATATGATTAGCTAGTCGAAGGGCCTTGCATAGCTGGTAGAGCAAACTGTAACAAAAGAAATAAGGGAGGTTATTTCGTTATGTTAAACATGTGGGACTAATTGATATTAAGATAAATCTAAAACAAAGGTCATTGATTGAAATCTAAAATTTTGTTTTTTTTTTTAAAGTAGTTTTTAATCGGATGTGGATGTTTTATTTTGACAGCGATGTGGATGTTAATTGGTGTATGGATTCAATTATAATTCGTCATCATAAAACAAATTTGACTTCAATCGAAGGGATTTGGATTCAGATCATAGTCAAATACGATTTCAATTAACACTTTGACAAGAGAAAATATCCTGTGTGACGCTCACACATGTTTGATGCACTCTATGATTTTAAGTATTCAATGGGTCGGGTCTCACATAGACCACAATACTCAGGAATCGTGGCACATGCCGTGCCGTAAGACCGTCACATAGGATAATTTCTCCTTTAACAGTCCTATTTTTCTCTACGTAAGTGTGTATGGATCTTAGTATGATAGTGGTCGTTGATTGAAATCTCAAATTCTGTTTTTTTTTTCAAGTAGTTTTTAATCAGATGTGGATGTTTTATTTTGATGGCGATGTGGATGCTAATTGGTGTATGGATTCGATTATAATTTGTCATCATAAAACAAATTTGACTTCAATCGAAGGGATTTTGATTCAGATCATAGTCAAATACGATTTCAATTAACACTTTGACAAGAGAAAATATCCTGTGTGACGATCACACATGTTTGATGCACTCTATGATTTTAAGTATTCAATGGGCCGGGTCTCACATTGTCACGCCCCGAATAGCAAAAATAAAATAGTAAATTTTTTTTTGAAACGTAGGCAATGACAGGTTACTGAGCTGTCTGATGTGTCATGAATACTATTCATACAATAATTCTAATAGATTTGCTGACATCAGTGGAAATCCTCATGTCTAACTGACACTTCAATACAAAATTGATCTATATGATAATTTCATCGTTAAATACATCAATATCCTTCTACAAATATAAACTTTACAACTATCTTAGTCAAATACTTCTGAAACTTAAATCTTTCTGCGTACAGTCTGGATTTAGATTCCCCTAGCTCTTTGTCCATCGAACGCTAACCCTTCGGTTAGTTACTTGCTCCTGATCCCTGAAATATACTGAACATTGAATGTTCAGCGAATATGAAACATTCGTCAGCTTGAGAAAGCTGGTGAGTGATTTACATATAACAATTCCATATCCTTTAGTATCATGGTTAATTAATCTCAATTTCATAATCATCCATTATTAGCGCATCATTATCGGTTAATGTTATCTTAAAATGAATCCATTTCAGTAATTACATCTATTGAAATAATCACAATATCTTGCCTAAAATAGACATGCCATAATAATGCCAGTGCATATAACAATGCAGCTTATACCTTAGCCTCTCTCCGGCTACCTGTAAAATAGATCATTTTATGCCAACCACTCACAATAAGCTCATTAGTATGAGAGTGTGAAAAATCATTATCTTAATAAAATGAAATGACTACAGCACCCCAGCCCAGCTCGAAAGGTGTATACTACCTACCAGCCCAGCTCGAAATAGATAGTATGTTAGTGCACTAACTGTAGGACTATCTCAGTCTCGGCCCTTTCAACACAGACTATCTCAGTCCTCATTGGGTTCAAGTCTCTTGGTCATAAGACCTCAACTATCTACCCCATTGTAACAATGGTTACATAAGCACACATATGCTCTTCCAACAACAATAATACAAATTCATTATGTATGCATACTCAATGCCGATAGGGAACAAAATCAATATATAATGGATTTGTATTTCAACAATCATAGTCAACAGCTCAAGAAATAGGGCTATTCTCATAATATTAATTGCAGTGTAAGATGTAAATATTTCCCATAGATTAATAATTTACTCGCTTAAAACTTAAGATAATCATAAGTGACTCCATATTTGCTATAGGCTAATCCAATTCAAATCTAGTCCAGTAGAATCCGGAGAATATACCAAAATAGTTAATTAAAGTCTGAATGGTCCAACATAGTCAAATTCTGAGTTAAATACGACAACTTCTGAATTGAATCAATTCCAAGAGCATTTGTCATTTTACAAATGTCCGTCTTTTAAACAAATCTCTTCAAGACTTGACAACCCTTTGGGATTGACAATCACGTACCATTACTTAACTCCATTGCACTACCCAAAACATAAATTATATATAACTAGGGCAAAGTGATCATTTTAGAAATAATTTTAGACCAAACGAAGCCCATTGTTGGGTCTAGGACGTTGAATATCTTTGGGTACCTTTCTTCGTATTCATTTTTAGCAGAAATGCATAATTAAATATGCAAAAGTAAGTTCTGAGGGTAATTTGGTCATTTTACAAATTTTGTTGGTCCAAACGAACCCTTTCATTGGATTCAGAACGTCGAAAAATAATAGAATAGGTTGTCCTGGATAGTCTTGCCTTGGCCTGATTAATTAAATGATAATTAGAGCCAAATAAGAATTTAATACTTAGTTTTATAATTTCATTAGGCCCTATTAGGGTCTACTCTAATTCTCTTACCAAATTTTAATTCTTGTATTTTATTTTAGTGTTAGTCACATACCCAAACAACCTTTTTGCAGCCTATTGGGTTGAATCTAACCCATAATTAAACCCACATCTTTACTTGATCCAAGAATCTAACCCCATTTATTTTTAAATGACAAACACTAGTGGCCCAAGCTCATTCTAAGCATATTAGACCCAATCTTATTAAACGAAGCTACCCAAATCAGATTGCCCAAGCAATCTTAAAAGAGAGTTAAGCCCAACTTTGTACTAAGTTATTGAGAATAGGCCCAAAACTATAATTAAGTTTATTTTTCAGTTTATATTAACTTATATAACTTAAGCCCAAGTCCCACACATTTGGCCCAACCGACTAAGTCCAAAAGTGGGACTGCCCAAATGGCTCACCGGAAAGTCGCCGGCGTCAGTGCAATTCCGGTGACCTCGTCGGAATCTAGAAAAAATCCAGCCAGACTCCATAGATGGTCTCAAAACTTGTTTTAGCCATAACTTAGTCATTTCTTAACGGAATTTGACGTTTCTTGAGCCGATTTCACATAATTTTTTACAAGGAATCCAGAAATATCATCCAAATCTGCTAATTTTCATCAAAAGACATTGACCCATTTCACAACTGAGAGAGAGAATATGAATCATCTCTCCAATCGTACCCCCCCCCCCCCCCCCCCCCCCCCATTTTTTTTTTTCATTCAAGAGTCTACACTTCCAAACTCCTCCAACCAACTTTAATTTATCAATCTAACATTTAATCCTACCAAATCATATGAAATCACTATATGGCAGATACTCACTGTCATACAAATTCACAGACCCATTTCTAAAATCTGATCGGGCATAGTTTTGGGGCTTCTAATCTTCATATGATTTGTTATCTATGGTTTAAATCTATTAAAAGTATGAAATAACCATATGCAAAGTACTCACAATGATCGGATGAATAAATGATTTAAGTTTTGGTGCAATTTGTCCGCCTATCACCGTCCTCTATCATTGTTGTACCACCAACGGCTGCACTGCTTCTCCTTAGAGATCAGTCCCTAGCTCCCAGAAATTCCCCCCTTTTTATTATTTTTTTTCCCAAACAAGCCTCAACTCTATCTACAGTTGTTCTCTCTCTCTCTCTCTCTCTCTCTCTCTCTCTCTCTCTCTCTCTCTCTCTGTATGTATATACTAGTCGACAACCCGTGCACATGCACGGGAACCCCATGCTGTTTCCAAGTGATTTAAGCAATATGAAAATGTGCAAAGCCTATTATCAAGTGAACGAAAACATAAACATATATATATAATAACAATAATATAAAATACCATGTGGTACAATATGACGAGTTACTATTACAAACTATATATTATGGAAACAAAAAGAAAAAGAAAAAGGACAAAAATAACACGTGACACATTGTGTCATCCTTAGAAAGGGAATTGTAAAATATTCCCCTCCAAAACCGGTATAGATAGTCATTTTTGTAAGTTCATCCGAAAATGAAGGGAAAAAAGAAGATAAATTAGACAAAAAGGAAAAGCAATGGGCATTTTCTTTTGATAATGTTCATTTATAGTTGTTAACATTATAGTTGTAATTAAAATTAGTCACAAACTGCACCTTCTAAAAGAAGGTTGCAAACTTTTCTGTATTGAGAGAAACCATAATTATGTGAAGATCTTCAGCAGCCCAAACAGGCAAAGAATATATTGCACCCCTAACTATGCTTGTAGATAGTCTTTGATGGGAAAGCTCTATAATCTTGTCAACCGATAACCCAAAACTGCTACAAAACAGAAAGCCAATATGAATATCAGTAACCCAAAATTATACCCTGCCTTTATATGTGGAAAGAATGTCGAAAAAGTACATGTTGCAGCTGCAAAACATAATAATTAACTCATAGAAATGCTACACACTCTCACACCAACAAATTGGATATTCTGCTTTAAAATCTGGAAAGTTGGAGAGAGACTAAGAGAGGTGTCTGGAACATCATGAGGAGATAGTACAGATTTCAAAATTTTGAAATTCCATAATTGCCATATGGAGCTCTATATTTTATGCTAAGAATATGCTCCATTCAAGTGAACCATATAAAACTTCAAACTCCTTGACTAATACTGTCAGATTCAAATTATTTCATGTTTCATAAGTCCAAGTAACTTTCTGGTGTATAACAAAGTATTGAATCATCCGTCAGGAGCACCATATTAGCTTCAAAGTCATCCACTGAGAAATTAGGTGGATCTTCATGAGAGGACTGTTCAAAGATAATTTGATAGACACAAATGCGTCGCTTCAGCCATAATTTTCTATCCCCCTTTCCTAACAATTGGAGAACATGAGGAATCTAAAGGATTTACTAAGCAACAACATTTGAAACCAAAAAATTATGCACTGTTAAACATCAAGAAACTGCTGTCACAATTGTATCAAGAGAGAGGCTTATTTTCAGCAAGATCTGAGTCTCAGTAAGTTGCACTGTTACACCTACAGTAGGAAGAGAGGTATTCACAATGTAAAATGAGAGAGAGAGAGAGAGAGAGAGATTTTTTTTTTAAGCAATACATAAACATGTGTTCGCAGACATAAAAATGTTGGAAACACACATTATTTACATGCAAGATTAATCCAAACTTGCTAGTCAAATCAGGAGGAGAAAAGAACACAAGTTTCCCAAAAACCTGATTCAAAGATAAGTTCAACGCACTTATTTCTCCAATTTTTTCTACTTGAAAATAATACATTCACACAGAATGATCAGGTGATTGGTAGCTAGGTATGCAGAAGAAAATGTTGCAAGGTATACACATAAATTCAGTCACTATGTAGTATTGTCAAACAGATACGCAAAGGCATAAAAATTTAGAATGTAGTTGAGAATGTGACGGGATTAATGAAGCAAAAAGGGTTAAAGACACTTGCTTGAAAACGCTTGATTGTTTCAAATTGAATTGTTTTGAATTCAAATTGAGTGATGGCTCACACCTACAAATGAAGAAAATTTACCTGTTTGGTATTCACTGAACAGAACACAATTTTTTGTATGATATGGATTAGGTGGAGAGAGAAAGCGAGTTTTTCGCATCATAGAGAGAAGATTGTCCCTCAACACCATACATAACCTGGTATCATTGAAGCAGTGCAAATTAAAAAACTTACAGAATCCGAACACGACCAAGTTGTCGGGCCCACTCACACCAGCATCTACTCTACAATTCCACAACCTGACAGAAAAGAAAATAGCCCAAAAAAGCCTAACAAAAAAACAATCAAACAACGTCATACACAAAGACAATCTACAAACAATAATCAAATTCTTGACTACCCTAAACAAAACAAAAAGATTTCCACAAGTTTTTCTTTTATAAAATTAAAAATTAGTGTAACCAAAATAGTTTAAAAAACTGTGAGAGGCACAGGCACTGAAGTGTTGTCCATTTCCAAAATTTTTCTGAGCACCAAGTGGATCCACTTAAATTATAGATACAATCATTCAACCATTCATAAAAATTTCAAACGCAAATTTGTAGAAGGCCAAATATCTTAGCTTAAATTTCTTACATGCACCCATGTTGGTTATTATAATTATTTTTCTATCCACAACCAATAGTAGTAGCAAATGCATCCACTTTGAAACATTCACAAAAAAGTATCAGGAAACAAACTAAGAGTTTGGCATTACCATCTTTTGTGATGTGTACAACAGCAAAGATACAACAAAGATAAAACATTTCACTTTCACAGAAAAAGTAGAATATGAAATCTGAAATACAGAAAAGACTTGGGTACACCAAAGTGGTTTTGGGTAAAAAAAAATGTTTGTTCTCGGGTATGATACATTTGTTCTGTAATAAGAAATATATATTCTCATCAAAACCACCCATAACAAATGTTTCTTGTCATTTAATTATTTATTTTTCTGATAGAAACTATGGGAAGTTCCATTAAGAAGTCTCACCGCTGTATTAGACAAATAATTGTAGATATAAAACATGTATATTGATATACATACCATGAAACCCATTTTGATACAATTGTTTTTGTAATAACCTGCATTTTCATTTATTTGCAATTCATATTTAAATTCAATTGTATTGTTTATCTTAATTTTAATTACAATTCTTGTGTGTAGAATTTATTTCTTGCTTTACTTTATATTTGAAATTCTTGATTGGGGTCAAACTACGATTATATGAACTTTAGCAATAGCTGTGTTGAATTTCAAAGTCTGTATTTCAAAACGGTAGAAATGTTTTCTTTTAATTCAAGCTGTATTTTTATAAAACCAGAAAACCATTTCTTACGTTAAAA
This sequence comes from Hydrangea macrophylla, assembly GCA_033977485.1. Taxonomy (NCBI): domain Eukaryota; kingdom Viridiplantae; phylum Streptophyta; class Magnoliopsida; order Cornales; family Hydrangeaceae; genus Hydrangea; species Hydrangea macrophylla. Next base: position 96,492,700 of record CM066992.1, read on the forward strand.
GGAATTTTCTGTATTTTTGTGGTGAACACCGCACCCCGAAAATACCAGTTTACTTCCAAAATTATCCGCGCTGTGCTAAACTTTCACAGATTTTGGAAGTGATGTAAAGTATGATTGGACTTATGCTTTATTTCCATTTATGGCAACTCATCATTGGTTAAAGCCTTGTTTGGATACTACATTTGAGTATGTGCAATTGTTGTGCCATGAGTCCCATTTCCCAAACACCCACAATTTGCCCCCTACAAGCCTATATGAACCCCTATGCTAACTTAACCCCAATTAAGAAACTCATCATCAGCTCTTGTAGGCATAATCAGTGTATATCCGTATATGTACATGGAAGACTTGAGTTCATTTGGTTTTAATCAATTTGTTGAGTCTTCAAGGTGGAACTTGGTGGCCAAGTTTGGTTCTCTATATACATGCACTACCCTCACACACACACATTAAGTTCATTACAATTGAAAATTCAGAGAGAAACCAGAGAGCTTGAGAGAGTTCTACATAATATTTTAGAGAGAGCAAGCTCCTAATTCACCATTGCCAAGCTTATAGTTGGGGCTTCTATTTTATTGAATCTTTCTCAACACATACATCCTTTCCAATCAGTGAGTATTATTAACTGACTCCCAATGTAATTCATGTCTTAATTTTGTTTATATAGCTTGATTTGGGAATCACCATAGTAAATTTTACGTTGATGTTCCATAGCTTGAAAATCATGAATTCTCAAACTCAATCAAAATCTGTGTTGATAGATAAATATGAAAGACTATAGTATGTATTGACTATGTTTAAAGTATTGAAGCCTAATTTGTTCATATGAAAAAGTATATTAAGGATTAAGTTTTGACAACTTTTAGTTTTTCATGAAATTCAAGAGCTATGGTTTGATTTGTGTTTAATTGATTTCATATTTGTAATCCTTGTAAGAAAAGGGAGAGATCCATATATAACATGATGTATATACCAACAGTTCTGAAAATGGGTCAAAAAGACCCCTAAAAACTGAAACAGAGCAGTTCTGACGAAGAAGACGAAGCCGCTGCTTCATCTCACGCGCGCAATCGTGCGAGCGGACCGCGCGAGCGACCCTTCGCGCGAGCGAGCCTCGTGTTTTCTGGCCGATGGAAAAATTTTATAAAAGAAAAATGAAAAATGGGTAGGTCGAGCGAGCGGCCCGCGCGAGCAACCCCTCGCAGTTTCTATTTGTTGCTTGTTTTGTGATAAGGAACTATTTGGGTGGTATTTTATGAACTGTTAAAGCACTGTTTGGGAAATTTATTAAATCAGAGTCTTAAATTGATATGTTTGAACGACTAAAACAATGAATTGTGACTTATCAATCCCCGTGCGCGCGTCGATTATATATTTCAGTCAATTGCCTCATGTTTTAAAGTTTCATGACATACATGTGGTGTCAGTAGTACATGCATGGTGAGTGTGAATGTTGGTCAGTATGGAAAAGAGTAATGGACAGTGTAGTATAGTGAGTGCGGTTGAGAATGTGATGTGGACACTTCCTGGTAAGTGAGTACCAAAGTGTGTTGTGATTGAGATTTTGGCGAGGGTGTCTTTGAAATACGACGGTGGCAAAACTGGACACTCCCTGACGACCATGGTAGCGTCAAAGTGTGTGAAGCCGAACTTGGACATTCCCTGGCACCCATGGTAGTGCTAAAGTGTGGCCTACGGACACTCCCTGATACCCGAGTCTGGATACTGCGTGAGGGTTCCTCCGGTATTTGCATGGCGGATTAGGTAGTCAAAGTGTGAGGCATTGGACACTCCCTGGTACCCCGGACCAAAGTATGAGACAAACTGGACATTCCCTGGCACCCCTGTGCTAAAGTATGGCTATCTTAGAGTTTCAAAGATACCGGTGTGTGATGGTGGGTTGTTGGGTTTTGTCGAGAGAAAAGAGTCGGTAAGATGAGATAGTGCATTGTTCTCATACACGGTCATATATGCGTGAATTACATCTTTAAATAATATTGTGGTTGTTTCCTAAAATGAACTCCTTGCTTTATTATTGGATTAAATGAGAAATGTAAAGAGGTAAATGAGTATGTGTTACATTCAAAGTTATGTTTTTAATACTCACCGGCTTCTTGAAGCTGATGACGTTGATGCGTCCTGGACATTCGTGTTCAGGCTTTTCAGGTTATGACTATGCTAATTGAGAGCGGCTGCTTTGAAGAGAAACTGTGAATGTCGTTGCACACTATAAGTTATATGTTTTAAGTTATGAACTGGTTTGTAATAAGGATAACTGTAATAGACATTAAGTTATTGTTTTGTTTCAAGGCGGTCTGTGCCTTTAGACGACCCGGTGCTGTAATATTGTTTAAGTTAGAAAAATTTTATAAGTCTTGATTGCTCTACTCTGATTATTGTTTATTGTTGTTCGACGTTTGGGACGGAATCGATCCTTCAAACTGTCGCGACCTACGGGTCCATAAAGGAAATTAAACGCTTTCCATATTTATGCTACGTTGGGGCGTGACAGTTTTATAGCAAAAAAAAAATTACACCTTCATAAGTGATAAGTTCATACTCAAAATGAATAGAAAATTAAATAAGGTCCTATTTGGTGGGTTAACAGGGTCATGCGTCTGAACTTAAAAGAAACAATAAAATTGGGGAAAAATTACCTTGAAAAAGCTCCATTGCAGGTGTAAGATGCAAGTACCTAAATCATATATTTGAGACCCTCAATCAATTAGGTATAAATAGATAATAAATTAAGAAAAAGATGAAAGAAAGGGGAGGGAAATCCTACCGAGATTGCCACAGAAGCTTAAAGGATACATACAAAAACCCTTACTGCTTGCAACTTCATTTATCCAAAAATAATAATTTTTTAGTGTATGTATATGCATGTATATGTATATATATTTGTATATATCTGCTTCTCGTAATCTGAACTCTGAGATTGAATCCCATCAAGATCTATAGAGTGGCCACCACAATCTGATAAAGAAATACCCAAATAGCCAAATTGATCTAGAGATGGAAGAAGGAGAAAAGGGAACGAATCTTACCAATTGAGTAGCGATGCGACGTCTTCAAGTCTGGTGGTGATCAATGAGTGTCTATTTTGAGTAGAGGAGAAGACGAAGTGCAAATGCACTTAAGAGAGGCTGAGAAGGCGAGAAGACGTTAGGGCTATGAAGCGTTTGTTTGTGAAGACACTGAAGTAGATAGCCACATGGATTGAAAGATTGAATTTGGAGGTAGCCAAGTAGGATCCACGTGGAAGCCTGTGGAAAGTCTTTTGGCTTTGAGTTTTATATATAGATAATATATAGATATGTACAAGAGTCATACTGAGATTTCTTTTCTTTCTTTTTTCTTCTTCTTTCTTTCTTTTTTTTTTTTTTTTTCATTTAGTGAAACTTCAAGCTATACTTATAGGGGTGGTGGTGACATGGATGGGTGACATATGTCATCCGATGCAATTTGGAGAACTATGATGATAGTGATACATATCCCTATCTCATGGCTGACTCATGGTGTTCTAGAAGCCATTTCCAATTTAGGCTTTGTTTAGTAGTTCAATTAGTTGGAATAGGTTTTGATTTGTTCGGGGATGGAAATGACAGTCTTAAAATTGATTCAATCCCCAAACTTCAATTTTTCCAGAAATTTTGAAAGTAATATAGATATAACTAATTATCTATTTTTCCATAGAGTGTTGACTCCTAGTGCCTATTTATCTGGCAATTAATTGCAGATATGTCGTAGTAACTTTCCATAAAAATTTGCCAATCACCTAATAATAATAATCACTATTTTAATATGAATAGTAACGGAATAAATAAAATATACTAGCCATTTATTTATGTAAGGTAGACTTTATTTGTTTAAATTATCGGGGTCTTACACAAATAGACCACAATACTCAGGAAATCGTGGCACATGTCATGCCGTAAGACTGTCACATAGGATAATTTCTCCTTTAACAGTCCTATTTTTCTCTACGTAAGTGTGTATGGATCTTAGTATGATAGTGATCGTTGATTGAAATCTCAAATTCTGGTTTTTTTTTTCAAGTAGTTTTAATCGGATGTGGATGTTTTATTTTGATGGTGACGTGGATGTTAATTGGTGTATGAATTCGATTATAATTCGTCATCATAAAACAAATTTGACTTCAATCTAAGGGATTTGGATTCAGATCATAGTCAAATACGATTTCAATTAACACTTTGACAAGAGAAAATATCCTGTGTGACGATCACACATGTTTGACTCACTCTATGATTTTAAGTATTCAAAGGGCCGGGTCTCACATATACCACAATACTCAAGAAATCGTGACACATGTCGTGCCGTAAGACTGTCACATAGGATAATTTCTCCTTTAACAATCCTATTTTTTCTATGTAAGTGTGTATGGATCTTAGTATGATAGTGGTCGTCACTCAATGCAGGACCTGGGTGCTCTTCCTTTGGAAATGGAGCCATGATATATGGAGCTTGGACCATTCCGGGTCAACAGTGATGGTAAAACACTCTCAGAAAACAACTATGCATGGAACAATGGTATATTACCAAATCTCCTCAACTTACCCCTCATTTTTTTCCCCCCAAAGAAAGCATTTTTAAATACTCTGATAATGATTCTTTCTTACTATTCAGCTACCAATGTATTTTTCTTGGAATCTCCGGCCGGTGTTGGATTTTCTTACTCAAATACAACTTTAGATTATGATTTAAGTAGCGATACCCGAACCGCGGCAGATTCATACACATTTCTAATAAATTGGCTTGAAAGATTTCCTAAATATAAATCTCGAGATTTTTTCATCATTGGAGAGAGCTATGCCGGTCATTACGTGCCTCAACTCGCTCAATTAATCCTCAAATATAACAAAATCACAAACCAAACAGTCATTAACTTACGAGGAATTGCCGTAAGTATCGACCATATCCATATTTTCTATATTAACGCAAATTGGTATCGGATTGAAACTAACTTGTATTTATATGTGATTTACAGATAGGTAATGCATATGTGGATTTTGAGATGGAGTATAGAGGAATGTATGACTATTTTTGGTCCCACGCTATGGTTTCCGACGAAACACATGAACAAATTGTATTGAATTGCAAATTTTCTTCTGGAGCTACCGTTTCTCTTAAGTGTAATGACTATACAACAAAAGCTGATGAAGAACAACGAGGCAATGTTTTCTTCTATTACATTTATGCCCCCTTGTGTTCTTCATCCTCTAGTAATAAATCATCGGTATACTTCTATTCAATCTTCTTGTTTTTCAAAAACACTTTTAGTAGTTTGTTTTTATAAAATATACTAACTAGCTATAGCTTCTATCTTTTTAGCTTGAAACAGTCAATATCAACATTTGATCCGTGTTCTGGTGATTATATTGACACTTACCTAAACACTCTTGAAGTCCAACAATCACTTCATGTCACTAGGCCTCCAGTCGCATGTTCATCTTGCAAGTAATATTATTGTTTTACCTCTTTCTCAAATATATGTTATAATTGTCCTGAAATACGCACATAGATGCCCATTTTTTATTATTAACTTCCTAAAGTTTTATTATATCTCATTAATACAGCTTCTATATAAATTCTGTTTGGCATGACATGCCGTTGACGGTTCTGCCCACCATTCAGGAGTTGATGGCCAGTGAAATAAGTGTTTGGATTTACAGGTGATTAATTACTATTGTGATTAAACAAAATGCTTTCTCATTTATCTAGTTAGCAACTAACTTTGAAACAATTTGTGAAAAGGGCATTAAGACAAGCTAAATTAGAATGCAGAATACTTAATAAAACAACTTGGTTTTTACGTACTCTTAAATTTTTTTTTTTGGATCAAAATATCCTCTATCTTCATCATCTAACCTTACTATCAAACCCTATCCACCATTGCCATTACCCATGCCTAGCTTTCGGCCACCACCACTTCGATCTCTGGTGACGGCGCCGGCTCCAACGACGACGACTCCGATGGTGGTGGTTGTGATGATGGTGGCTATGGAGGGAGGAAGAGAGAAGATGGTGGTGGTGGCAGTGGTGGCTATGGAGGGGGAAGAGAAAAAATGGTGGTTATGGTGGAGGGAGGAGGAGAGAAGATGGTGGCTATATATTCTGGTCGTGGTTGTGATGGTGGTGGCTACGGAGGGGGAGAAGAGAGAGATGGTGGTGGTGGTGGCTATGGAGGGGGAGGAGAGAGGAAGTTAGAGAGAGAAGAGAGATGGTGGTGGTGGTGGTCTCTTAAGGTTCCATGAGCAATTTTGTCATTTAGAGTGAAATTTAAAATTTTATAGGACTAAGAGGGAAAGTTAAAATTTTAGAAGACTTTGGGAGAGAAAATTTTTAGAGTGTGTTCTTGTGTTGGGTTTTGATTATGACTTGTCCTTTAGTCTAACTTAACCCAACCTTAAGGGCCTTACACCAAATTTTCATATTTTTTATACAAGTTGAGCAGACTATCCTTTCTTAAGAGTTAAGTCATCAACTCAAATTCTCTTCTTCAGTCACATTTCCAACTTAAAAGTATAAGAATAATAGGGACAAAATTAGAAAGTTTAATGGTATACCCGGCCCATGGAATATTGGCCTATCTAGAAGGCCCAAATTTCTTAATTGTCACCGTTCCTAATGTCATTATATGAATTGGTCACTTGCATGCTTCCCTATCATTTTCATTGTTAATGGTCCATATAGCAGACTATTATCACCACACCCATATAAAAAATATATGGTGTCCCATATAGGTGATTATTTAGTTAAAATGATTAGTTCTTCTGTTGTGTTAGTTTTAATGTATCTAAACATTGAATGATTTAATTAAAATAGACAATTTGTACAAATGCAAAAGAAACATGGTGTAAATATGCCAAGACGAAATAAAAAGTCGTGCTAGTTCAAGTGGCGAAATTGGATTACATGTTCTCCACAAATAATATTGAACCATTTGATTTCTCTCATTATTTTGGGTTTGTTGGCCTAAGTCGCATCACACGTGTGCTAATAGTTTTGGCATACGAAAAATAATATATACATATATATATATATATGTATGTATTATAGAAAGAGAAATATGGGAGATTAAATCACATGTTCAAAATTTGTGCATATATATATATATATATATTTTGTGGTCATTGGGGTCAAATTGGATGGCTCCAAAGATACTTTTTTATAAGAATTTTGTATGTTAGCATATCCATTATTAAAATATTCAATTACACAGAAAACAAAAAGCCAGTAGCCATTTGCATCCAAAGTCATATAGGCAAAAGTAATAATGAAATAAAATGCATCCCTGTGTAAGCATTATTTACGATTGCTCTGAAGAACCTTTAGGTATGAACCGTATGATGCAACTACGGAACAAATATGTCTAGACTCAATAATTCTTTTATGTAGTACAAGATCGGAAGTTGTGGTGGTTAATATCAATACAATATATTTATAGTTAGGGTTAATTATATTTTAATTACCTTTGTAGTTGAGCCCATTTTTACTCTATCCCTTGTGGTTTAAAAGTATGATACATTCAAAATTGGCTCTATCGTATGATCGAGCGGTTCAAATCAGCAACCAGTCCATGTCCCGGTCAAATCATGCGCAACTCCTCGGACAAACATCATCCCGAGCGGTCTAGTTTACTCATCATCCCGAGCGGTTCATCCACGACCCGGCTAACAGATCGGGAAAACTGCACAGGCACATCCCACCGTCGGAACAGCCAATCCGGGCCCACAGGCATGATCCCGAGCATTACGGGCAGTTTCCTACTCAAGCTAGAAGACTAATGAAAAGTGCAAACTATTTCCTAATCCAATTAGGAAACCCCCACAATTAATGTCAATCTATATCAATTGGATTATAATTCCTTATCCATGTACGAGTATGTCTCTTACATCTATAAAAGAGACCTCTCACCCCCCATTGAAGGGGCCGACTTTTTAGGCTACACAGCACATCTATAGCATTCATCTACATGCCTGGCCGGTATACGGTAGTTCCAGACTTGTTGGTACACCACAGGCCCCCGGCTCTTTGACAGTATAGTGAACGTGATCAGACACACACGTAGACGTAGGTACCTTCATTAACAGGGCCGAACCACATACAAAAAATAGTCTCTCACACTCTCTCTCTCTCTCTCTCTCCTTAAATTGCTCTACTTTACTCTTACCAAATTCTGGCATCATCAGTTTGGCGCCGTCTGTGGGAAACGATAAGTCTTCTCATCAACAAATCCCTTGACTGATCGTCATGCCACCGAAGAAGGGTAAGAAGGCTGATCAACAGTCCGACCGGGATGTTCCTTCGGCCCCGGCACCGACTGCGGCAGCCATGACATCTGAGCAGATCACCGCGACCCTCACACAACTCCTGGAGGGACAGCATCAAATCCGGCAACAGATCAAAGCCCTGCTAGCCCAGCAAGGCAGTCCTCCAGGGGTCGGGAAAAGACCCGGGAACTTTGCGTACGGTCGGGAACCGATCTTGACCAGACAACGTGCCCGAGCCAACCCGTCCCGTGTTGAGGATGCCAGAGACATCAACAGTGGGTGTGCTGCCCAAGAGGAAAGGCAGGAGCATATGGCCTGGGAATCAGTCCAGGGTCACTCGGTCAAGAGCCAAGTTGTCCCTAGGCGAACGGTTACCCGGAGCCATAGCCGAGCCCGAGCCCGAGCCCGATCCCAGAGGACAGCACACCGCCATGAAGAAGAAGCCTCTTCCACCGACCCGACCAACTCCTCAGATACCGGTCGGGAAGGAGTGGAAGCCCAAATCAAGGACTTGCAGAAGAAGATCGACGGAGTGGCCAAAAAGCTTGGTTAAAACCGCGCTCAGAATCAAGCCAATACCGAGACAGAGTCACCATTCTCCAGCCAGATCACGAGGTTTGCCGTTCCGGGCAAATTTAAGCAGCCTCGCCTAGATCCCTATAATGACTCGGGAAGCACGGTCGACCATGTCCGGACCTTTAAGGTTCAGATGGCCCTAGCCACCAACTCTGATGAACTACACTGCCTAACCTTCCCCAGCACTTTGAAAGGCCCGGCCTTGCAGTGGTTCTACTCCTTGGAGCCCCGATCGGTCTACACTTTCAAACAACTCAGCAAGCAGTTCATCAACCAGTTCGCTGGCATGCATGAACGGCCAAAACCTGACATACATCTACTGACGGTCATACAAAGGAATAATGAGACCCTCAAAGAATTTATCGGCTGGTTTAATCAAGAGAAGCTTAGCATCTATGATCTTGATGAAACCGCCGCTATTATAGCCTTCTGCTCTGGAGTTCAACACACCAAGAGCCCCACGTCGTTTCACAGAAACCGACCGGTAACCTTGGTTGAACTCACAGAGAGGGTTGGAAAATACATTGACACTAAAAAATTTCTAAAGATCAAAGACCTCGGGCAAGAAAGCAATAAGTCTTCCAGAAGCAAGCGAAAGCGAGATCAGCCCAGGAGTTCTGACAGTTTTTCCAGTTCACAGCGGTCTGAGTCCGGAAGCCCCGACCCGACCTCTAGTTCACCGCAGTCAGGATCTAGTGATCCCGACCTTGAATCTAGCTCAGAGTAGTCGGGAGCCCGGTGATCCCGGCCCAACCTCCTGTCTCCATTGGTCTAGATGAGCCCGACTACAGTGGTACTTGCCTGATCACCACATGAGGCTCCACCGATTATCAGAGAGCTCATACAAAGACCTCGGGCTCCGAACCCAGGCACTAAAAAGACCTCAGGCTCCGAACCCAGGCACTAAAAAGACCTCGGGCTCCGACCCGGGCACTAAAAAGACCTCAGGCTCCGAACCCAGGCACTAAATACCTCGGGCTCCGAACCCATGCACCAAAGACCTCGGGGTCATGCCCGAGGCATCGGTTTCGCTTAGGTCCAACCTACGATGGGGGCAAACCCCCTAGGTGGCTGATGATGGCAAGTTTCAAAAGACCCTGCAACCACCATGTTCCAGGTCGGTTGCCTACAGTCATAGCCTCTGTAAGACCCTCGTCTTAGCGAAAGCTTGGGGGGCAAGACGGTGCAGTGAACTAAACAGGCAATCACACCGGGTATCTACAGGCCTCGCAAGTCAAAATCTTGGACAACCCGAGCACCTACCGTACTCAGAGGCATTAACTCCACTTAGGTCCAAACCGACGAGAGAGGTGACTAAAATCTCTTAGGTTGGCCGACGATAGAGGAGCAAAAAGACCCCAAAGCAACGTGATTTAGGTCGGTTCCACCAATATGGTCAAGCTCTTCTCCCAACAGTCTTGACGAAGGCTGGCTGGGCGGAAGACAACCATCCAGGGGAGTTAACATAAAAGGACCCTAAAGCAATACGCTTTAGGTCGGCTTTTCTAACATGGTAAAATTCTTCTACCCACGACCTTGACGAAGGTTCACGGGCAGAAGATAACCATCCTGGAGGCTAACTCAAGCATAAAGACTCTGAAGTAGGCCGAGTCTCAACTCTCGGTCACTTTCCGAGCATTCAAAGACACCGAATTAGGCCGGGTCTCAACTCCCGGTCAGTTCCCGAGCACCTAATGATCTTGAGCTAGGCTGGGTGTCAACTCTCTGCCAGTTCTTGAGGACTCACCAGGCTCAGAAGCCTTGAGGCAGCTTCCCCAAGCACTCAGACAGTGGCAAGTAACATCAAACTGATTTCTAAACTTGCCCCGATATAGCATCTGGCCAACCTTGGAAATGGGGGGCAGCTGATACACCCAAAATTGGCTCTATCCTATGACCGAGCGGTTCAAATCAGCAGCCAGTCCATGTCCCGGTCAAATCATGCTCAACTCCTCGGACATGCATCATCCCGAGCGGTCTAGTCTACTCATCATCCCGAGCGGTTCATCCACGACCTGGCTAACAAGTCGGGAAAACCGCACAGGCACATCCCACCGCCGGAACAGCCCATCCGGGCCCACAAGCATGATCCCGAGCATCACAGGCGTGATCCCGAGCATTACGGACAGTTTCCTACTCAAGCTAGAAGACTAATGGAAAGTGCAAACTATTTCCTAATCCAATTAGGAAACCCCCACAATTAATGCCAATCTATATCAATTGGATTATAATTCCTTATCCATGTACGAGTATGTCTCTTACATCTATAAAAGAGACCTCTCACCCCCCCCCCCCCATTGAAGGTGCCAACTTTTCAGTCTACACAGTACCTCTATAGCATTCATCTACATGCCCAGCCAGCCTACGGTAGTTCCAGACTTGTTGGTTCACCACAGGCCCCGGCTCTTTTACAGTATAGTGAACGTGCTCAGACACACACGTGGACGTAGGTACCTTTATTAACAGGTTCGAACCACATACAAAAAATAGTCTCTCACTCTCTCTTTCTCTCCTTAAATTGCTCTACTTTACTCTTACCAAATTCTGGCATTATCAAAGTAGACACTTAACCCCCTTGTGACTTTGGACTAAAGTGAAACTACTAACATTTCTCATAAAATAACCCCATATGGGGATTAAGTGTTCAAATTATCCCCACATAGGAGAGTTTACGTGTCAAAATTAACACCATATAGACAGTTAATCCCAAAATTAATTTCTCAAAGGGGTAAGTGTTAAAAATTAGCCCCGTGTAGGTGGGTTAAATGGCAAAATTATCCCCACATAGGGGATTGACCCCAAAATTAACCTCACAAAGGGAGTTAAGTGTTAATATTTTTGGTTAATTTTAGAATTTTTATCAGTTTTGAGGGAAATCTTCACAGTTTCACTTTAGTCCAAAACCACAGGGGATTAAGTATCCACTTTTGAGCTACAAGGGGCTAAAGTAAAAACAGGTATAACCACAGGGGTATATGAAGGATAATATTGGATATTTGAAGCATCTGTACAAGGTGCTGGTACACAGTTATTACATACATGAGCAACTAAGAGACTTGGAAGTGGGTAGGGATGGCAATTTTCCCCGCCCCGCTCCGCTCCTAATGGAACGGGTTTGGAGGAGTTATAATAGGAGTATGACTAGATTTGGTATGGAAAAACAAAACCCTATAAGAGTCGGGGCAGAGTTGGTATCCATGAAATACTACCAATTAAAATCCGCCCTGCCTCGATTAAATCATTAAGTTACTAAACTACGCTTATACTTACAGTTATTTACAACAAATCAGGGCATATATATACATATCTTTCTCTTCAGTATTAATATTTAATTTCTGAATTGTGATTAACAAATTTAGAATCATTTTGCGTGAGTGATTTTTAGAAAATCAAACTAAAATATTAGTGGGTTTTGCATTATAAAAGAACATTTAATTTTGGAATGGTGATTAACAAACAGAGTAGGAGTATAATAGGAGTATCCGATAGAAAACAGAGTAGGAGTGGAGTAGGAGTTGGTATTTTACTTAAATGGGACGGGGCGGAGTCGGAGTAGGAGAAAAATAAACGGAGTAGGAGTTGGTATGGAGGGATTCCATACCAACTCCGACCCGTTGCCATCCCTAGAAGTAGGAGCAGCAAAATAATTAAAGTTTGCTTTTGGGCTCATCACTTCGTGTGATCACTTTGGTCAGACATAAAGCTCCGCCTTTTGCATAAGTTCATTGAATTCCAGCACCTCTATACTTTAAACATAACGTAAAATTGCTTTTTGCAGTCGCACTAGTACAATGAGGCTGTTTGTCATTGCTTATTTGTCCATTTTAAGCAGTTCTAGTGGCCCAAACTGCTTATTGATCTATTTGTTTCAACAAAAGTATAAGCAGATTTGGTCTAAAAAGCAGTTTGGCAATAAGCAAGTGGGGGTTCTTTTCAAGATTAGCTCTATGTTTAATCAATTCACAGCATATTAACCAAACACTTAAATCATAATAAACAGTTCTGCTTCTACTAATCACAATCAAGATTGCATAAGCATAACCACAGAAAAACAGGCTCAATGACGGTAGTCACGGTAGTTCTCAAACGGGCTCTTACTATTAGCCTAGGACAGATTTAACCCCAGCCTCAATGGCTTCTTACTTTTTCTTTTTTTAAAGCACCAATAATCATTAACGATAACCCAAACCTGCATAATAGAGGGGCTAAACCCATAACAAGGATCAACCCAAATATGTTCCATTAATAAAGTGAGAATGTAGATGGTTTCTCGATCGGACGAAATGTATTAGTCAGACCTAGTCAGCCCTTGTTGAGCGACTCTGTTCGTGTCCACCCCTAGTCATATCCCACGCAATTCACGTTGCAAATTGCGCACGGCGTGTGATACAAGAGACAGTTTCTCTAGATAATAGCAAGAACTCTATAGAGTCTGGAAGGATATAGAATGTTGTGGAGAATTTTGGAATGATTTTGAGCATTCTAAAGGGTTCTACGATGTTCTAGATAAGTACGGAAGGATGTGATGACTTATGGACGATTCTAAAAGCCTATCGAAGCATCTAGAATTTTTTGCACATCTGGTCACGTACCACATAATGTTAATTTTTTAAACAACATGTTAGATATCTAGATACATGTATAGATAATTCTACATGTAAACCTAGGATATTCTTGTAGAAGAGGTGGGAAGGTTCTAAAGAAAATCCTACAAGCTTCCTACCCATTAATTGTAGCCTATAAATAGGGATTGGCCCCATTTGTCCAAGACACAAAAAAACTTGTAACATTCTCTTTAGTGCAATGCAAACTTAATTCTCCCAAACTCTCTTGTGCTTTCTCTTCCTTATTCTTGCATACTTGGTTTTTGGTCGATTTAGTATCACTAGTAGGCAAGTAAACACCTAAGTGTTGCACGGAGGGCTTGGAACATACCAAGGTCATGACAGTTAGGAGTAATCTCCTATCATCGACCATTATAAAGACTAGTGGCCACATGATGCTCAGAAGGACCGTGCAACAACCAATTGTTGCTACACTGAGCTTTCACATGAAAGATCAATCCTTTCAAGCATATAAACGTACATGTCTTCTTATTATTTATTCTTTCTTCTTCTTCTCTTCTTCCTACCTGTTATGAGAAAATAACATACCATAGGGCATTTATACTCTGTAGGGCATTGATACACCGAGGATCCCATTAACTTTGAAAGATTACCAGAGAGATGCTAAACTGAAGAAGGGAGGGGCAAAAGGATTCATAACACACCATAGTGATTGTTGGTTTCACGACTATAAACAACGAACCAGTGTGGATAATACAAAATAGTTGGGGTGAAGAATGGGGCAAGAACGGGTTCGCATTCATTCGACGAGAATTTGAATTTGGAGTTTCAGGAATCAACATGTAGGTTACATTCCCAATTATTAACAAATTGTAAAAGCCCTTGTTTTTTTTGTTTTTGGATACAATGGTTTGATGTATCGAGTTATTAGACTATTTTTTGGTGAACTTGAGGGGCAAAAGGATTCATAACTCACCATAGTATAATGATCGTTGGTTTCACGACAATAAACAACGAACTAGTGTGGATAATGCAAAACAATTGGGGTGAAGAATGGGGCGAGAACGGGTTCGCATTCATTCGACGGGAATTTGAATTCGGAGTTTCAGGAATCAACATGTGGGTTACGTTCCCAATTATTAACAAATTGTGAAAACCCTTGTTTTTTTTTTGTTTTTGGCTACAATGGTTTGCTGTATCGAGCTATTAGACTGTTTTTTGGTGAACTTTATAGCTACATTTCAACCTTTTTTTTTCTTTTTTTATTTGGCTACAATGGTTGAAGTATGGAGCTATTGAACTTTATATTATGCTCACTCTCCTGTATGACGTAACATGGTCCACTTTAAATAAGCAATATGATTTGACATATTATTTGTAAATATTGAAGTGTGGCTTTAGACAGAACAAATGGAGAACTGGGAAGCATGGAGAAGACCCCAAAGTGTTTTTTGGGAAAAAAATAAACAAAATTTTTTATTGTTAGGTAGATTTTGAATATGCAAGGGGTCTGCTTTCCAACATGTCCAAACAAAGGGTAGAAATCGCTTTACAAAATAGTCTTGGAGGTAAGGTTTAGAAAGGAGACACATCAAAAGTAGTTGCCTAGTGAAGAAGAGTTGCGGTAATTAACATGTTGCTTTTGATAATAAATAACAGAACTTGTTGCTTTTTCTTGTAGTAGAATATTAGTTGAAATCAGCTCTGGTCATCATGCAGCAGTCACCTTCAGGCTCTATATTTTCAAAAGGAAATTTGTTAGTTGAAAACATGGTACATGAAGTGGTTTGCTATTTAGTGTCTAAAATAATTTTACTATTGAGTTGGGCATTAGACATTAAAGCAGCTATATCTAGCTACAATGACTTGTAATTTGAATATGATCATCTCAATTTAGGAACTAATGGATCTCCCATATATCTCCTATTTAGTCAAACCCACTGATGGAATGGTCAGCCCCTTTGTGGTATTTGAACATGGACAACATTAACCCTGATAGTTTCTTGTGAAAGGCTAACATTATAGGGGACGTGAAGAGCTTTTTGTCTCAATGCTGGTTTCAAAACTCAGTTGATTGACAAATTTGTAGCCTAACTTTCTCAATATTGGTTCAAAAATCAACAGACTGACAAATTTGTAGTGCAAATTTCATAGGCCACGTGCAACGCACGTGTTGCACCTAGTATTATTTATATGATTCTATGGATTTTTCTTATGGATGATTTTGAAATTGCTGAGTCATGTTTACTTCAGTTTCTTCTCTCTAGGCAAGCTTGTTAATCGTGAGGCCATGTGATTGTAAAACTTTTCTAATTGTAGGTATACGAGAAGAGAGGAGGGAAAGAGCATCGACATGTCTAGATTTTTTTTTTCACTTTTGTTCATAAATTGTAATCTTTATTGATTTCTATCGTTTTTTTTCTTTCCTTTCATTGTAATCATATCTAGAAATTGTTGAAAATTAATAAAAAGCTTGAGTATTTGGGATATCAACTCCATTGTTATGTACTTTGATTGGTTAAAAATCTATTAAGGTGAATTTGATATTTTGTTTGTAGTCAATGTCATAGAGAAATACTTATTTTGCTAGCAATTTGGTTGTTTTTCACTTGAATGGTAATTTGGGAAAGTTATAGATTAATCCAGACATATACCATGGACATCCAAATACAGTATTGGACTAATTGAATTTTATCCCCAGTATAATCCAGCACGAACCAAACACAGTATAAAAATAATCTTGCACTGTTTTATCCTGTGGTTAGTTATCCCATGATAACTAACTACATTTTAATACAATACCCCTTTATCATATCTGGGAAACAAACGAGGCCTAATTTTAAAGCACTATCCTATCTTTTTACCTACCCAACAGCCCTATCCTCTCTCTCTCTCCATCTAGTCTCAATTTTGACCAGAGTATGTACATATATATGTGTATATATATGTAATTATGTATTTCTATGTGTACGTATTATATGTATAAACTTATGTATATATGTGTATGTATATGTAATTATCTATATAATATTGGACATCACTTTGTCACTAAAAATACTTATGACTAGGACAAGAGTTTTAAGACTAGGACATGACTAGGATTAGAATGGATGAGTAGGATGATGAGCTCTAATATTGGTCAAAGTATCAAAAACTCTCATTAAGCTCTCCACCCTCCTCCATTCTCTCTCTCTCTCTCTCTCTCTCTCTCTCTCTCTCTCTCTCTCTCTCTCTCTCGATCCAGTTCCCTATCCATTCTATCACCATCTCTCCACCGACTCCAAACAGCGTCTCTCTCTCTCTCTCTCTCTCTCTCTCTCTCTCGCGATCCGGTTCCCTATCCATTCTATCACCATCTCTCCACCGACTCCAAACAGCGTCTCTCTCTCTCTCTCTCTCTACCTCTTTCTCGATCCAGTTCCCTATCCATTCTATCACCATCTCTCCACCGACTCCAAACAGCGTCTCTCTCTCTCTCTCTCTACCTCTTTCTCTCTCTATTCTATCACCGTCTCCCCACCGATCGACCACTGACTCTAAACATCGATCACAGCCACCGATCGTCTACCGACTCCAAGCGTCACACCTCCATTTTCATCATCACTGCAACAATTGACCTACAGATTGGGTTTAGAGTTTTTTGGGATTTACATTGGAGCCGTGGACGAGGAAGGTTTGGTTTTTTGAGGTTTTGCTGATTTGTGCCCAGGACCACCATTCATCCTGATAAGTGAACTTGGGTCAATTGATCTGTATTTTTTGCCCAATATATATGCATCTCTCTCTTAATTAATTGACTGATTTGGAGAGTCAAACTTCAAACCCCAAGAAAGTTAAATTAGTGTAGGCAAAGGTCTGATGAAGGAATTGCATAAAAAAACTAAAGTGTCTACTTTTTCTAATAACTGTTTTGTTTTACATCAGTTTGAGTAGGTTCATTTTTAGTGGTGGGACCGTGGGAGGCCAAGGCTACTTGGGGCCATCTTCTATTGCAAGGATTTGTAGAAATTCTAGCAATACCTAATTATTAAGCTACTTGGGGTTCTATTTTCTCTTTTCAGTATTTGGAATTAAGTGTTTCAATTCAAGCATTGTATCAATTACCTCTTCTCAATTTCAGTGTTGGGAATTGGGTGTTTCACAAATCGGAGAGTTGGTTGTTTCTTTTTAGTCTTTTGAAAGTTGAATGTTGGGTGTTTCAATCTCCATTGGGTGTTTCAATTTAAGTGTTAGAATTATAAAATTTTCAATATATTTTTTTCCCAGATCAAGGTAAGCCCCTCTATTGAAATTGTTTTGAGCAAAAAGTAACTTCAAGCAAATTCAAGTTCACCTCTTACTATATTTGTACAGTCTCATTTGTCCGACTTAAAATTGGCAATTTAATTTCAGAGCTTGAGGTTTTCAATTATGCTTGTTTACAACAAAATCTTATTAACTTAAATCATCATGTGATGGGTTAATGAGTTGTGCAACAATAGATAAGGTTTGGCTTTGGTAACTAGGAAATCGAAAATTATAGTTGTATGCAAGAATAATGTTATGGTTCCCAAGTTTAGGTACCACTCCGATAGCATTTGGGATATTCCAAATTTGAAATTGTAGCATTACTCTTTATATAAAATGGGGATTCAAACACCCAACATTCAACTTTCAAAAGACTAAAAAGAAACAACCAACTCTCCGATTTGTGAAACACCCAATTCCAAACACTGAAATTGAGAAGAGGTAATTGAAACAATGCTTGAATTGAAACACCCAATTCCAAATAGTGAAAAGAGAAAATAGAACCCCAAGTAGCTTAATAATTAGGTATTGCTAGAATTTCTGCAAATCCTTGCAATAGAAGATGGCCCCAAGTAGCCTTGGCCTCCCACAGTCCCACCACTAAAAATGAACCTACTCAAACTGATGTAAAACCAAACTGTTATTAGAAAGAGTAGACACTTTAGTTTTTTATGCAATTCCTTCACCAGACCTTTGCTTACACCAATTTAACTTTCTTGGGGTTTGAAGTTTGACTTTCCAAATCAGTCAATTAATTAAGAGAGAGAGAGAGAGAGAGATCCATATATATTGGGCAAAAAATACAGATCAATTGACCCAAGTTCACTTACCAGGATGAATGGTGGTCCTGCGCACAAATTAGCAAAACCTCAAAAAACCAAACCTTTCTCGTCCACGGCTCCAATGCAAATCCCAAAAAACCCTAACCCCAATCTACAGGTCAATTGTTGCAGCGATGATGAAAATGGAGGTGGCCATGATTGACGCTTGGAGTCGGTAGACGATCGGTGGCTGTGATCGATGTTTGGAGTCAGTGGTCGATCGGTGGGGAGACAGTGAGAGAGAGAGAGAGAGAGAGAGAGAGAGAGAGAGAGAGAGACGATGTTTGGAGTCGGTGGAGAGATGGTGATAGAATGGATAAGGAACTGGATTGAGAGAGAGAGCGAATGTAGGAGGGTGGAGAGCTTCATGAGAGTTTTTGATACTTTGACCAATATTAGAGCTCATCATCCTACTCATCCATCCTAATCCTAGTCATGTCCTAGTCATAAAACTCATCCTAGTCATAAGTATTTTTAGTGACAAAGTGATGTCCAATATTATATAAATATATATATGGGACACTTACAGATAAGGACAGTACCACAAGTTTCTTCTTATTAAGGACAACTTGAATCTTAGTTTAATCGAAACTCTTTAACAAAAAACACATCTTTGACAAAAAAGACAAAAAAAAAAATTTGAGAAGTCCGAAACTACACATGTGCCAACGTGCCCCACGCGCTTACATGCCCGTCCCCCACCCCCCAACAAACAAAATTAAAAAAATATATATGATGTGGCACTCGCACCGTGTGAGTGGCTACACCATAGCAGCTCCTATTTCAATTTTTTATTTTTATTTTTTTAATTTTAAACTTTCATTACTATTTATCTACAACTCCATTTTTTAAAAAGTTTATACCCTTGGAATCGTATCAATGAGAGCTACAAAACTAATATCATTGTTGATATGTTTTGAGAAAAAAAAAAGTAAAATTTTATTTGAAATACATGAATATTAAGTGAAATTTCACTTAATATTCGTACATGTGGGGTGGACGTCGCCAGAGATCAAGCGAGGCATGGGGTGGTCGCCAGAGGTTCGATGAGGCAAGGGTAAGTCACCAAAGGTGGTGGAGTGGTCGCCGGAGGTGGCAAGGGTGGTGGTAATGGTGGCTGAATACGTCTACGAATATTTAGTAAAATTTCACTTAATATTCATGATTTCAAGTGGTATAAAATTTGCAAAAAATAGAGTTGCAAATTAAAAGTTATGGAGGTTTAAAGTTTAAAAACGCTTTTCGAATGAGAGTTTCTATGGTGTGGCCATTCATATCGTGCGACTGTCACAACATATAATTTCTTTTAATACGTTCGGAGGAGAGGAGAGCACGTGGGTGAGATTCTTTTTGGGCAAATTTGGCATTTCACCAATTTTTCCTTTTATGAAATGGTAAAAATAATTTGTCCTTTAAACTTTGAGAGATTTTCTACTAATTTTCCATATAAATAAATCGTTAATATATATATATACAATATAATGTCATTTTCTCTTTGGGGGCAGAGAGAGATAGAGGGAATACAAATCTTATGTTTGAATAGCTGGATGATTTGCTACATCCAAAAATGAAATAAAACACATGCATTTATAGTAATATTAAGGTAAGCAATGTCAAAAAATTGCAAGCTCAACAAGAAAATGTTTACTACATAAGCCACACTCAATCTTGTATATAAGAGCATCTCTAAAGTAAATGCTATTTTCTTCATGCTAAACCTATATTTTGATATTGTTATAGTGCTAAAATGTTATGTTTTAGCATATGTGCTCCAATGATACATGCTAAATGAAATGTTATTCCTTTCCTTGTATTGGAAAAAGTTAGTATATTGTCTTGTTAGCATGCCAAATTATAGTATGACTTATCAAAAACACATCTCCAATGGTGTGCCAAATATCACGTCAAATTATAGCAATGCCAAAGGTCATGCCAAATTTGGCACAGGATATAGCATTGCTATAATTTGACATGAGTTTTGGCATACCATTGGAGAGAGATTTTTCAAGATCATGCTATAATTTGACAATAGCATAAAGTATATTATGCCCATTAGAGATGGTCTAAGCAGCATAATTGTGTTGATCAAAGAACAACCCATTTTATTTGATCTAATTAATTAACTCTCACTTTTTCTTTGCCTTGTGGCTTTTGCACAATGTTATGGGGGAATACAGTTTGACCCACTTTTAAGAAAATTTTAAAGGCACAAAGGTTGTCAAGTGATGCTGTGAAGGTGACTATACACTTACCGACAAGGACAGTACCATAAGTTTTTTTTTCCTTATTAAGGACAACATGAATCTTAGTTTAATTGAAATTCCTTAACAAAAACCACATCTTTGACAAAATGGACACAATAATTGAGAAGTCCGGAACTACACGTGCGCCAAACGTGCCCCACGGGCTCACATGCTCGTCCCTAAACGAACAAATTTAAAAAATATATATATATATATATATATATCATGTGACGCTCGCACCGTGTGAGTGGCTACACCATAACAGCTCCCATTTCAAAAAAGTTTTTAAAATTTTAAACTTTCATAACTTTTTATCTAAAACTCCATTTTTCAAAAAAAATTATATCATTGGAATCGTGTCGACGAGAGCTACAAACCAATACCATTATTGTTATGTTTTGAGAAAAAAAAATTAAGCAAAAATTTTACTTAAAATACATTAATATTAAGTAAAATTTCACTTAATATCCGTAGACGTGGGGTGGACATCGTCGGAGATCAAGTGAGGCATAGGGTGGTCGCCGGAGGTCCGACGATGCAAGGGTAAGTCACCAAAGGTGGAGGAGTGGTCGCCGGAGATGGCAGGGGTGGTGGCTGGAGGTGGCAAGGGTGGTGGTAATGATGGCTGAATACGTCTACGAATATTAAGTGAAATTTCACTTAATATTCATGATTTCAAGTGAAATTCCACTTTAATTTTTTTCTTTTTGCTGAAAACATATCAATAATGGTACTAGTTTAGTAGCTCTCATTGCTACGTTTCCAACGGTAGAAAATTTGCGAAAAATAAAGTTGTAAATCCAAAGTTACGGAGGTTTAAAGTTTAAAAACGCTTTTTTGAATGAGAGTTTTTATGGTGTGGCCATTCATACTGTACGAGTGCCACACTATGTAATTTCTTTTAATATGTTTGGAGGAGTGGAGAGCAAGTGGATTAGATTCTTTTTGGACAAATTTGACATTTCACCTGTTTTGTCCTTTTATAAAATGGTAAAAATAATTTGTCCTTTAAACTTTGGAATTACTTTAAGGGATTTTTTACTAATTTTCCCTTTATATAAATCATAAAATAAAATTAAAAAAAAAACTCTTCTTAATACATCTCAAACAAGAGTAAATATTCAATGCAATGGGGATAGCACGTCAGCAAAATAATATACTCACAGATTTGAGATTTGTGCTTATGTGGATGAGATTTTTCCAAAAAATAGGGGGTGTGGATGGATAAATAAAGGCTTCAAATTTACTTGTTCTACCATGTCAGCAAAATAACCGTTGCAATGAATATTTACTCAGAACGCCAATAACCATATGCAACATTATTCGGTGGCGGACCTAAGTACAAGTCAAGGGTGGCACAGCCCCCCCCCTGAACTTTTGGAAATTACATAATTACATGTAATATTTTACAAATTTTACAAATAAGTCCTCCTAAAATTCACACAGGCCCCTCCTGAACTTTTAAAAATTCTAAATTTACATACAATATTTTATAGGTTTTAGACACAGGCCCTCTTGAGCTTTTGAAAATTCTAGATTTATATGTAATATATTATAAGTTTTAGAAATAGACTCCCTAAAATTACATGATTTACCCCAAACTAGAGGTGTTAAACCAATTTTATAGTTTTACATATAATTGTGTATAAGTAGACTTAAAAAAATTTGCCTCAGGGACACTGCCCCCAAACCCCCATATAATTCAGGCCCCTGACCAAAAATCCTGGGTCCATCCCTAACGTTATCCAATTATTATGGATAGCTATGCAAAGAAATGCCGTCTTAGATTACAAAGCAACACAAAATGGATGCTAGAAAAAATAAGCTAGTGCATGTCCTAGCATTTGAAACTTTTATGGCCTCTAATTTATTTTTATTTTGTGGATAACATTTTTATCATTTGAACCTAATCAAACCTTTTATGTAGAATTGCCTTAAAATAGCCGGCTTATTGGTTTGCCCAACCATATTGTCATTTTCTCTTTGGGGTAGAGGAGAGAGAGAATAGAAATCTTATGTTTGAATAGCTGGATGATTTGCTACGTCCAAAAAATGAAATAAAACATATGCATTTATAGTAATATTAAGGTAAACAATGTCAAAAAATTGCAAGTCCAACAACAAAAAGTTTACATCATAAGCCCACACTCAATTTTGTATATAAAAAGGATAATTGTGTTGATCAAAGAACAACCCATTTTATTTGATCTAATTAATTAAGATGAAGCTTATATTTGTTCTCTCACTTTTTCTTTGCCTAGTGGCTTTTGCACAATGTTATGGGGGAATACACTTTGACCCAAGGTTGTCAAGTGATGTTGTGAACGAGACTATAGATAAAGAGTATTCGCCAGTCTATGTGGGCCCTCAAGATGGTCTTAAAGGAGGTCGATCAGATATTGGCACTGTCGGGCCAGCTTACGGGTGTGAGTTTTGATCAGTACTCCGGTTATGTCACCGTAGATCCAACTACCGGTAGAGTGCTTTCTACTATTTTGTAGAGTCACAAAACTCTTCTACTAAGCCTCTTGTGTTGTGGCTAAATGGAGGTAAAAATATTGTTGAATTGTCTTTCACATGTTTTATTCTTTCTATATTCTAGGCTTATTTATTTATTATTTATTTATTAAATTTTTTTTATAGAAAAAGGTACGCAGTCAGAATAGATGTTTTTATTTTATTTTATTGGAAAATCACTAGTATTAATTTAGATCAGAAACAAAAATGTTACGAATGAAAGGAAGATATGGCCAAAAGCGGCAGCATCCAGTTCTTCGCTCATCAGCCCTTCAACTATTGTAATTAATTGAGTATGATTCCATTATAAAAACCAATCAAACATATGATCCCTTGCTGCTGTTACGCAAACATGAAAATTAGCCAAGCACAACTACTCTCTACGGCATAGACACATTTGTTGTAACACAGATGTGTCTATCTCTCTCAGTGTCACTGTGGGGTCTAGTGACATCGCAGGAGAGAGATAGACACATCTTTTAAGAGGTTGTATGAAAGTTGTCACCAAATAATTACTCAAATTTTATACAGAGATAGAAAAAAAAAAATAATTAAGCAAAAGGCATGTATATATGAGGATATACACATGTGATAGAGCAAAAACTATTCGCTACAGAACGATATTATGGAGATGGACACACGATAAAGTGAGAGTTATTTTTTTATACAGGTTGAGCCTATCCTTTCTTAAGTCTCCAACTCAAGTTCTCTTCTTCAGTGTCACATTTCCAACTTAAAAGTTTAAGAATAATAGGGACAAAATTAGAAAGTTTCATGGTATACAGGCCCATGGAATATAGGCCTATCTACAAGGCCCAAATTTCTTATTTGTCACCGTTCCTAATGTCATTATATGACCATGGAATTGGTCACCCGCAAGATTCCCTATCATTTTCATTGTTAATGGTCCATATAGCAGACTATTATTACCACACCCACATAAAATGGTGTGCCATGCATATAGGTGATTATTTAGTTAAAATGAATAGTTACCCTTTTGTGTTAGTTTTAATGTATCTAAACATTGAATTATTTAATTAAAATAGACAATTTGTCCACAAATGCAAAAGAAACATGGTGTAAATATGCCAAGATGTCATAGTCTAACACTACAATAAAAAACTCTTATTATGACTTTAAAAAAGAGTCATAAATGTATATTTATGACTCTTTTTTAAGCTTTTAAAATAAGTCATAACATTGCAGTCATAAATATGTTCGAGTTTGTTAAAAAAGTCATAAATAATAATTACTTTTACAACAGTTCTAAAAAAATAGTCATAAAAAATGAGTGCTTTCAAATTGTTTATGACTATTTTTTAATTGATACAGTCATAAATAATCTTCAAAAAAGTCATAAATAGCCTTTTAAAAAAGTCATAAATAATCTTTAAAAAAGTCATAAATAGCCTTTTAAAAAAGTCATAAATAATCTTCAAAAAATTAATAAATAACCCTTTAAAAAGTCGTAAATAATCTTCAAATTAGTCATAAATAACCATTTAAAAAGTCATAAACAATCTTCAAAAAAGTCATCAATAACCTTTAAATAGTCATAAATAATATTTAAAATAGTCATAAATAACCTTCAAAAAGTCATAAATAATCTTTTTTTAGTCATAAATAATCTTCAAAACAGTCATAAATAATATTTTAAAAGTCATAAATAATGACACTATTTATGACTTTAGTAGAACTATTGCTAATTTATGATTGTTTTTTATGAAACAGTCATATATAATATAAAACGCATTTAAAGAAAAAAAATATTTTGTTGATAATTCAACAATCAAGATTACACAATTCAAATACATCATCAAAACATGCATGTTACAAATCAACTCAAGAACCATATTCAGATATTATCTTCCTTCCAACCAAAATTTTTCAATAATCAATCTAATAATTAGTTATGTACAAGAAAAATATAACAGTAACCACTAAGTATGTATTAAACCAACAAACCAATAATGTATATGTAACATTGTTAAAAATAAATAAAAATAAATAAATAAATAAATAAAAACAAGATTAGTGTCTATTTAAACTCTTCAATCTCCGCTAGTACATCAACTTATTTGCAATATTTGTTCCATGTAGTCTAACTGTGTAACACTGAAACAAAAATGAAATCAATGTATTAGATTCTATATAGAGTATATAATTTTCTTAAATTGTAAAAATATAGATTACTTGGAAAAAAGAAAAAATGTTGAAATTTTCAATACTTAAAGGTATTCTTGAATGAACTCAAGTTGAAGTACATTTAGCTCGTGGCTTTCATATTTCACTTTTTGAGACAACTCTTTCATCTGAAAAAGTTCAGGAAAGAATGAGATGTTAAGGATGTATTCCCTCCCCACAACACCACCACCACCACCTCCAACACATATGAAAAAAAAAAATTTCACAATTTATGAATCAAAGTAAAACAAGAAGAAGAGAAAATTTGGCGACACATTTACAAAGAATACTATGATAATACCTTTATCTTGATAGATTTGGATGGATTCTCCATTATCACTTTCATGAAAAGTGACATATAGTATCCACATTCATAATTTCCTGGTTGCTTTGGTCCCTATGAATAAATGTATAACAAATATTAGACAAATAATAAATTACTGCAATCACAAGTCTTGGTAAAACTAACTTATCTTGGAATGAATGTTGACCTAGAATTTCTAAAACTTTCGACAGAGTCTCCTCTATAAATAGAACCTCCCAAAAATTTCAAACAATGAAAACATACCCAGCAACAATTGAATAACCACAACATACATTATATCAATACATTAACCATAACATACTAAGTATAATTTAAACAGCTACCATTATATCTACTATGTTTTTATTCAAATTTAATTACCTTTACGAATTGCCAAATTGGTTTTGGCCTTCTTTTCCCTTTGAAATTTAAAGCCTTGAGTCCACTTCAAGACAATATTAAAAGTTAAAATTAGATAATAAAACGTCACTTCATGACAATATTCTCACACACAACAATTACAACACGAAAAATTATTAGAAAATTCGATGACGAAGCATCCACAACTTTCTACGATGCAACCACAATAAGAGGTAATTAATTATAATTCAACTTCTAAACGCAAGAATAAAACACCACAAAATATTTTATTTTATTACACCTTATGTTCACCACCTCGGCCACCCATCCATGGTCCAGCCTACACAAATATCTCATGTGTCTCCTAACGTTATACTAACTCCCACTCCGGTCCCAACTCCCATGGGGTATCACTGGGATTTGAGTATACACCGAAAGGATAGTCCTTACGTTCTTGACGTCAATAAAACAATGTCTAGATACACATGAAATAGACCAACAAGCCGGGCATAAGGGCTTAAAATAATGAAGAGACGGGTCATCCACATAGTCGCCGTCTAATCACACAAGGACGGGTCATTCAGGAAGTCACCGCCTAAAATCATAAGGAGTAGTGGTGAACTCTAAGGATTTTCTATCGTTCATACATCCACGTTTTTCACAAAACTCTACTTCACAAGAGATTCATATATCTCAACTCAAATTTCCGTTAAAATTATATTAACAGCTACATGTTCACACAGATTCATAACCCACACAAAATCACACAGTCATAGTTTCACAAAGCTCAACTATACATGAGAACTCATATCTTTCTATATACAAATAAATTAATTTATATTAACGAACACAAAATCACACAAAAATATGATATAGCAAATACGCTTATTTAACATTCATAAAACTGCTATTGTAATATGAATTTTCTGCCCAAACAGTGCAAAATTGGAAAAAATACCATTAGATGAAAGTTGTCCAGAATTGCGTTTCCTACAGATCTAAGCGGACAGAATCATGAAAACTGTAACGTATGATTTATTAGGAATTTTCTACTAAAATCTGATCCGTGAAATCCCAAATCCGAAAATTGAATAATTGCTTAAATGTATATCCAAGGCTCATCTATAAATCTCAAATCATAACTTCAATCATTGTAAATAAAAACCTAAATCTCATAACCCATAACCATACTAATTTCATAATCTATCCATTTAAATTTCAATCAAACGAGATTGAAAGAAAATAACAAGTTAACTCACCGATTTAGGACTTCAATGTTGATGAAGATTCGCAAAACAATATTTGGGGTTCCTCTTTTCTTCTCTTATTATCTTCTTCTTCTTCTTCTTCTTCTTCTTCTTCTTCTTCTCTCTCTCTCTCTCTCTCTCTCTCTCTTGATTGCTCTATTTTTCTCATGTCACTCTTTTCTTTTCTTTTTGTTATCAAAATCCTAGGAGGTATATTATGTATGTATATATGATAACACAAACACACAAAAGGCTAAAAATTCCGTTTTTTGTCTAGGGGCCTCACAAAAAGGCTTTATATGGGCCCGAAATACATTCTAAAGTTCTAAAATGAGTGACCCAATGGGTGTACATAACCCGGGTACTTAATTTAAATGTTAAAAACACAAATTAACACATTCACGGGCCTATAATCACTACAAAAAAATAAACACATCAATTCTTCAATGACTTGTTCAACTTAAGTTTTTACAACTTAACTCCACCACTTAGTTTTATAAAATTTCACACAATAATTAATGAATAAAATAAATACACACATGTAAATAAATAACCATGGTTGTATACACAAAAATTTAGGTTGTCTCATTATTTTGTTTTTTTAAATGAATATTTATATAAAGAAAATACGGGGTGTTACATGTATACCAAGTGAAATTTCATTTAAAATTTTTATACAGCGCACATTTTCCTAATCTAGAATCTTAACTTTAAAATCTTAACATATTGTCTTTTTCACTATTTTCCCCAAAAAACAGTACTTTGATTCTAGAATTCAAAGAAAAAGAGTCATAAAAATAAAGAATATTTCTGACTACCCAAAAATGAAGTCATAAAAGTCTTGTTATTTATGACACTTTTCTAAATACTTATTATATATGACACTTTTCACAAACATGTCATAAAAAATCTTATTTTTTATGATAATTTTCAAAAAACTGTCATAAAAAATCTAATATGATTCTTAATAAAATCGAAATTTGTGACACTAAAAGTAACTATCAAGTGTTAATAGTCCAATTTCAAAAAGTAATTTCTTAAAAACTAGTCTCTCAAAGGTCGATTTAAGTGAAATTTCACTTAATATTCATGTAAAGATTTAGTGAAATTTCACATAATATTCGTGTACGCCAAGTAAAATTTCACAAAATATTTTTGTACATAGGACCTTTCCCTAATCAAGAATCTTAACTTTAAAAATCTTAGCATATTGTCTTTTTTTTCACTATTTTTCTCAAAACAGTACTTACGTTTGATTCTAGAATTCTAAGAAAAAGAGTCATAAAAATAAAGAATATTTATGACTACAAAAAAATGAAGTCATAAAAGTCTTATTATTTATGACCATTTTCAAAAAACTGTCATAAAAACTCTTATTATTTATGACCATTTTCAAAAAACTGTCATAAAAACTCCTATTATTTATGACCATCTTATTATTTATGACCATTTTCAAAAAACTGTCATAAAAACTCTTATTATTTATGACCATCTTATTATTTATGACCATTTTCAAAAAAACTGTCATAAAAAATCTTATTATTTATGACCATTTTAAAAAAACTGTCATAAACAATCTTATTATTTATGACTAATAAAAAAATGGTCGTAAATAAAACACCACTTACCAATCTTATGACTATATTTGCAAAAAGAGTCATATATGTTAGAAAAAAGTATTTGTTATGACTCTTTTTTTAAAATAGTCATTAGCCCAAAATAAAAAAAAAAAAAAAAAAAAAAAAAAAAAAAAAAGTCATAAAAAAGGTTTTTTCTTGTAGTGTAATGACTAAACAATGCCATGTGGAAGAGGAAATAAATAGTCTTGCTAGTTCAAGTGGCAAAAATGGATTACATGCTCTCCACGAATAATATTGAACCATTTGATTTCTCTCAGTATTTTGGGTTTGTTGGCCAAAGTCGCATCACACGAGTGCTAATAGTTTTGACATACGAAAAATAATATATATATATATATATATATATGTATTAGAAAGAGAAATATGGGAGATTAAATCACATGTTCAAAATAAGTGCAATTATCTATTTATTTATTATTTATTATTTATTATTATTACTATTTTTTTTTTGTCATTGGGGTCAAATTCGATGGCTCCAAAGATATTTTTTTTATAAGAATTTTTCATGTTAGCATATCCATTATTAGAATATTCAATTACATAGAAAACAAAAAACCAGTAGCCATTTGCATCCAAAGTCATATAGGCAAAAGTAGTAATGAAATAAAATGCATGATGCATCCCCATGTAAGCATTATTTACGATTGCTTTGAAGAACCTTTAGGTGTGATGCAACTACTGAACAAATATATCTAGACTAATATTGAACACTGTTTCAATAATTCTTTTATGTAGTACAAGATCGGGAGTTGTGGGTGGTTAATACCAATGCAATATATTTATAGTTAGGGTTAATTACATTTTAATTACCTTTGTAGTTGAGCTCATTTTCACTTTATCCCCTGTAGTTTAAAAGTACATGCTTAACCCTTTTGTGATTTTGGACTAAAGTGAAACTACTAACATTTCTCACAAAATGACTTCACATGGGGATTAAGTATTAAAATTATCCACACATAGGAGAGTTTACGTGTCAAAATTAACACCATATAGACAGTTAACCTCAAAATTAATTTCTCAAAGGGGGTAAGTGTTAAAAATTAGCCCCGCGTAGGTGGGTTAAATGGCAATATTATCCCCGCATAGGGTGATGATGCCAAAATTTGGTTAGAGATGAACTAGAGCAGATGAAAGAGAGAGAGAGAGAGAGAGAGAGAGAGAGAGAGAGAGAGTGAGAGACCGGTTTTTTGTATGTGGTTCGGCCCTCTTAATGAAGGAACCTACGTCCACATGTGTGTCTGAGCATACGGTGACCTGTGGTAAACCAACAATAGTTTGGAGCTACCATAGGTCGGCCGGGCGTGATGATGAGTGTTATAGAGGCGCTATACAGACTGAAAAGTTGATCCCCATCTATGAGGAGTGAGTGATCTCTTTTATAGATCCAAGAGACATACTCATACAAGGAAATTAGACAGATTAAGTAATACAATCTGATTTAGAATTGATTGGTATCAATCAATGGGGTTTCCTAATTAGATTAGGAAACAATCTGTACTTTCCATTAGTCTTCTAACTTGTATAGAAGACTGTCTGAATATTATGGATCATGCCTTAGAGTCTGGGTGAGCTGTCCCTGCGATGGGTCGCGCCTGCGTGGTTTGCCCGACCTATTGGTCGGGCCTCGTGCATGTGTCGCACGGGTAGTCTAGACCGCTCGGGATGGTGTTTATCCAAGTAGCAGTTTGACCTGGTCGGGATAAGGACCACTCAATGTGTAGAACCGCTCGGTAATAGAGTCGAGCCAATTCTGGGCATTTCAGCTGCCCCCCATTTCCAAGGTTGGCCGGATGCTATATCGGGGCAAGTTTGGAAAAAGGTTTGATGTTGCTTGCCATTAAGTGCTCAGGAAAGTTACCTTAGAACTTCTGAGTCTTGTAAATTCTCGTGAACTG
Organism: Hydrangea macrophylla; assembly: GCA_033977485.1. Lineage (NCBI taxonomy): Eukaryota > Viridiplantae > Streptophyta > Magnoliopsida > Cornales > Hydrangeaceae > Hydrangea > Hydrangea macrophylla. The sequence continues at coordinate 96,523,633 of CM066992.1, forward strand.
GCTAAGAGCCTAGTTCGGAATCTTTAAGTGCTCGGGAATTGGCCAAGAGTTGAGACTCAGCCTAATTCGAAGTCTTTTGCTTAAGTTAGCTTCCAGGAAGGTTATATTCTACCCGCAAACCTTCGTTAAGATTGTGGGTAAAAGAGTTTTTCCATGTTGAAAAAGCCGACCTAAAGTGTGTTGCTTTAGGGTTCTTTTTATGCTAACTCCCCAGGATGGTTATCTTCTGCCCAGCAAGCCTTCATCAAAACTGTTGGGAAAAGAGTTTGACCATATTGGTGGAGCCGATCTAAAGCGTGTTACTTTATGGTCCATTTTTACTCCTCTATCGTGGGCCAACCTAAAAGGATAACCTCTATCACCGGTTTGGACCTAAGCGGAGACCCAAAATATATGGATTTTAGAGATTTCTTTTACTCCTCAATCGTAGGCCAACCTAAGAGGATAACCTCTATCATCGGTTTAGGCCTAACTGGAGTTAGTGCCTCTGAGTATTTTAGGCTCTCGGGTTGTCTAAGAGTCTTACTTAGTTAATCCCACGGCTTGTAAATACCCATTGTGACCTTTGTAGTTTTCATTCCCTCTTGCCCCCTAAGTTTTTGTTGAGGTAAGTGTTGCAAGAACAATTATTGTAGGCGACCAGCCTAGAATGTTGGTAGTTCTAGGGTCTTTTTGTGCCTCGGGTGTGATCTCGAGGTCTTTTGGATGCCTCAGGTGTGATCCCGAGGTCAATTGGTGGTGCCTCGGGTGTGATCCCAAGGTCTTCTGGATGCTTCGGGTGTGATCCCGAGGTCTTTGCAGGAGCTCTCTGACAGGTCGTGGAGTCTCGTGCTATGATCGGACAAAAGTACCACTGTAGTTGGACTCGTCTACTGTTGGAGTCAAGAGGTCGGGTCGGGATCACCGGACTCTTGGTCACTTTGCGTTGGAGGCAAGGTCGGGATTATTGGACCCTGACTGTTGTGAACTGGAGGTCAGGTCGGGGCTGCCGAACCCAGACTGCTATGAATTGGAGGTCGGGTCAGGGTTGCTGGACTCTGACCGCTCTTGGACACTGAAGGAACTACTAGAACTACCGAGCTCTTTTGCGTTATTCTTCTCAGGATGATTCCGCTTTCGCTTACTTCTTTTAGGCTCGTTGCTTTCTTGCCCGGGGTCTTTGGTCTTTAGAAATTCTTTAGTGTCAATGTATTTTCCAACCCTCTTTGTGAGTCCAATCAAGGTTTTCGGTCGATTTCGGTGAAACGACGTAGCGCACATGGTGTGTTGAACTCCTGAGCAAAAGGATATAATGGCGACAGGTTGTAGACTTGAAGCTTCTGTTGGTTGAACCGATCGGTGTAATTCTTCAACGTCTCTCCCTTCCGCTGTCTGACGGTGAGTAGTAGGGTGCCAGGTTGCGGTCGGTCAAGCATGCCTATGAACTGACTGATGAAGTGTTTGCTGAGCTCCTTGAGATCTTTGACCAACCGGGGCTTCAGGGAGTGAAACTATTGCGCGACTGTGCCTTTCAAAGTGTTGGGGAAGGCCAGGCAATACAGTTCATTGGCATTGGTGGTCAGGGCCATCTGAGCCTTGTAGGTCCGGACGTGGTCGACCGGGTTTCCCGAGCCGTTGTATGAATCTAGGCGAGGCTGCTTGAATTTTGGTGGGATGGAAAACCTCGTGATTCGGCTAGAGAATGGTGACTCTGTCTCGGTATTGACACGGTCCTAAGTAGCATTCTGGCCTAGTTCTTTGGCCATTCCGTCGATCTGTTTCTTCAAATTCTTGATACGGGCCATTACACTTTCCCGAGTGTTATCCGGGGGGGTTGGTCGGGTTGGTGGAAGAGGCTTCCTCCTCATGGCGTGCTGTTCTCTGGGATAAGGCTCAGCTACAACTTCGGTTGATCGTGTGCATAGATCATCCGGGTCCTGGCCGAGTGATCATGGATCGATTCCCGGGCCATGCGTTCTTGCCCCTCTCCTCTGGCAGCACGTCTGTTGATAATATTTCTAGCATCCTCAACACGGGGTAGATCGGTTCGGGTACATTGTCTGGTCAGGATCAGTTCCTGATCGTGCACAAAGTTCTCGATTTGTTCCCCGGCCACTGGAGGACTGCTTTGTTGAGCCAGTAGGGCTTCAATCTACCGTTGAGTTTGACGCTGGCCCTCCAAGAGCTGTGCGAGAACTGTGGTAATTTGCTCTGGGGTGAGTGTAGACACCCCAATTTTGACCAGACATCAAATTTAGGAGAGTGTCACCTCCTTATCCAATGATGACAAGGACCAAAAGATTCGAAGTGTTCCAAGCTCTTCAGAAAGTTTTCTAAATGCGATAAAATTTCACAGAAAGAAGAAAAATACCAGGTATTTAGGAGAATTCAGGTATAAAACACAATTTTCGGAAAAGATCTTCAAAAATAAATTGCTTTGAGAAAAAGGAAGACCTAAAAAAGGAAGTTCACCAAAAAACGGCACACGGCAGTCTATCGCGGCACTCAGTGAATGCCGCACGGCAGTCAGCGAATGCCGGCACGGCGTTCACCAAGTGCCGCCGACATTTTCTGACTGACGTTTACTTTTAAAGTCCGTATTTTGCAGTGCAATACGTATGTGTATGCGGATAAGAACAAAAAACTGATAAAGTAGGGTTGACAAAAACCCGGCAATCAATAATTTGGCACGGCATTCACGGAGTGCCGCAATGGCTGTCACGGAATGCCGCAGCGGCACCCACGGACTGCCGCAAATGATTTTTGACTGCCGCCCTGGGCAGCAGTCTGTCTAATTTCAGGAAGTACGTATTGTACCACCAAATGGGATGTTTACACTTGTCTTTTTCTCTGAATTCACTGAAAAAACTTGATAATTTTTGTCTATAAAAGAGAGAGGATCTTCCTTGGAAGATGAACAACAAGAGCTACCCACAATATACAACACAACACATAAGAAATAGCCATTACTCCACCAACATTTTTTTGAGAGAAAAAGAGAGTTTAGAGAACTAGAGAGAAGAGCTTGGAAGATCTTCAAAATATAGGAATTTGAGAATAGTGTTGGAGGTGACCCTCTAATCTTAGTTGTGCTTTATTTTCTTTTAAGCTTCAAATCTTCAAATCATTTAGTTATTTTACTAGATTAAGTTTTAGAGTTTGTTAAGTAAACTTGGAAGTCTTTGTTTCTAATTCTTTGATCCTTCTTCTATTCTTTTTGTTTATACTTTTCTCTTGAGATTCTTGGAGATCCTCAATATCTCTCTTGAAAGCTCTTGAGTTTGATCTTTTGAACCCCATGTAAGCTCATGCTTCACATGGGAGTCAAAGTTTGATCATCACTTTATTTTATAAGCAAATAAGTGGATCTAAGTCCATCCATACTCATGACTTGGGTCCTCTAAACTTGATGTTTCATGGAATCCTCTCTATATTCCTTTGAGACTCTTGAGTATTAGTCATGTCTTCATCTCCAATGACTATCAAATGGTAGGAGAAGTGGTTTGGTTTAAACCCAACTTCATGGTTTAATAGTTGGAGTTACCAAATAAAAGTTGAACTTGACAAATGAAAACAGTGAGTTCACAAACTGTTTTTGATCAAAGATTTTTAGTTTAAAATCTAACCGTTGAAATCAAGTGAAACCAACGGGAAAGTGTCAATAACTCAATATTCTACCACTGCAATATTTGTTTTAAGGTGATTTCATGTTTAGAATGGTTTGGTCACGAGTTTTGTGAAGTAACAATAATCTGTCCAGAATTCCAGCACAGAAACACTCTTTTGAAATAAATAAATCGGAGTTCTAATAAAGTGTTTGTGGCCCAAAATAATTTTTTCTAAGTAGATTAATGTATTAGGAAGTCTTCCTAAAAAGGACAAAGCATTTCGGATTTGTTTGCTATTTTTAGAAAATCGTGCAAGAACGCTGGACAGAAGGTTGTAAAATGCTGAGTGATGTCTAGTCTCTTCCCAATTCCCGGAGATCTAACCGTTGAAACTTTGATTTTCTTTTTGGGTTGTAAACTAGACTCACAGAGGCATATCATATCCGGAAATCATTAAGATCAAACCACAGGAACCATGCCTTTCTATTTTCCGAAGATATGACCTGCTCCCAGCAATTTCTAGAATTCTGCAATGGTTTTCATCAATCTTGTGAATAATGGCTTAGATGATATTTTCATGAATTAAGGCTCAAACCATGTTTTAATAATGATTAGTTAAGCTTGAATTCAAAGTTTAAATAATCCAAGTCATTGAGCATTTCATAATTTATTCTTATTCATGTACATATTCATCCATGTGGTTTAATGCTTGTAATTAGGACTTATATGCTTTAGATTTAATTGCACTTAATAGATTTAAGCTAGAAGTCTAGGATTGTTATTTAAGATCCAACTTTATACTTTGTAAATCATGTGGACTAACCCTTTGTTTTGTAGCGCTATTAAGGTATGACTTCTTGATCTCTTTAGTTTCTTTCAATTTATTGATTTTATCGATTTTTCAACCTCATGCGCGACACATTAGAATTAAAATTTTGCCTTACATGTATATACGTGGATTAGAGACTCTTTTCCTAGATTTTATTTAATTGCATGCATTGCACGTTTAATATCCGCGGCTGGATCCCGGGTAAGTTCTCTTGTACTTTATTGCATATCATGTTGCTTGCTACTTGAATTACGTGGCTTTTGAATGATATTTTATCACTTACAATTTTACACCCTTTAGACATGCTTTTGTAATGTACATCTATACATACGTATTAGTTGAGGGCACATTTAAATTAATAATTCGATTAAAAGGATGTTGAGTAAAGGCCTATCGCGAGATAGGATGAGAAAGGGGTGCTTTAGTCCAATGGCCTCCTTCCCTTCTCATTCCATAATCCCCGGACCTAGTTTAATCTTTGGTTTTGCAAAAGATCAGTTGCTTTAAAAATGGTTTCTTAATTTTTCCTTTTAAAAATTAAGTGGCGACTCATTTGTTTTGAATTTTTAAAAATTTTAAGAGAAAAGCTGTGGGTAAGAGAACCTGCGATATCCACAGTGAGGACTGCTGGGACAGGCGGGAAGTCCCAGTTAGCCTGCAGCGCAGCCTTCTTACCCTTCTTCAGAGGCATGACTGTCAGTTTGGAGATTTGTGTTTTGAGAAATCTGTCGATTCCCACAGACGACGCCAAGCTGATGATGCCAAATTTTGGTTAGAGATAAACTAGAGCAGATTAAGGAGAGAGAGAGAGAGTGTGAGAGGCCGACTTTTTGTATGTGGTTCGACCTTGTTAATGAAGGAACCTACGACCCACGTGTGTGTCTGAGCACGTTCACTATACTGTAAAAAAATCGGTGACTTGTGGTGAACCAACAATAGTTTGGAGCTACTGTAGGTCGGCTGGGCGTGATGATAAATGCAATAGAGGCGCTATACAGATTGAAAAGTTGATCTCCTTCTATAGGGGTGAGTGATCTCTTTTATAGATGCAAGAGACCTACTCATACAAGGAAATTAGACAGATTAAGTAATACAATCTGATATAGGATTGATTGGCATCAATCAAGGGGGTTTCCTAACTAGATTAGGAAACAATCTGTACTTTCCATTAGCCTTCTAACTTGTATAGGAGACTGCCTGGAATATTCAGGATCATGCCTCGGAGTCTGGGTGAGCTGTCCCTGTGACGGGTCACACCTGCTTGGTCTGCCCAAACAACACGTGCATGTGCCACTCGGGTAGTCCAAACCTCTCGGGATGGCGCTTATCCAAGTAGCAGTTTGACCTGGTCGGGATAGGGACCGGTCACTGTATAGAACCGCTCGGTAATAGAGTTGAGCCAATTCTGGGCGTATCATAGGGGATTGACCCCAAAATTAACCTCACAAAGGGAGTTAATAAGTGTTAATATTTTTGGTTAATTTTAGAATTTTTATCAGTTTTGAGGGAAATCTTCACAGTTTCACTTTAGTCGAAAACCACAGGGGGTGCAGTATCCACTTTTGAACTACAAGGGGCTAAAGTGAAAACGGGTACAACCACAGAGGTATATGAAGGACAATATTGGATATTTGAAGCATCTATACAAGGTACTGGCACACACTTATTACATACATAAGCTATTAAGAGACTTGGAAGTGGGAGCAGCACAATAAAGTTTGCCTTTTGGCTCTTTACTTCGTGTGATCACTTGGGTCGGACAAAAAGCTCTGCCTTTTACTTTAAGTTCATTGAATTCCAGCACATCAATACTTTAAAGTTTAAACATAACGCAAAATTGCTTTTTGCAATTGTACTACAATGAGGCTGTTTGTCATTGCTTATTTGTCCATTTTAAGTGGTTCTAGTAGCCCAAACTACTTATTGATATGTTTGTTTCAGCAAAAATATAAGCAGATTTGGTCCAAAAAGCAGTTTAGCAATAAGCAGTGGGGGGGGGGGGGGGGGGGGGGGGGGGGGAGAGGTGCTTTTCAATATTAGCTATATGTTTGATCAATTCACAGCACATTAACCAAACACTCAAACTATAACAAGCAGTTATACTAATCACAATGAAGATTGCATAAGCATAAACACGGACAAACAGGCTCAATGACGGTAGTCATGGTAATTCGCAAACGGGCTCTTACTATTAGCCCACGATAGATTTAACCCCAGCCTTAGTAGCTTCTTACTTTTTTTTTAAGCACCAATAATAATTAACAATAAGCCAAACCTGCATAAAAGAGGGGCTAAACCGATAACAAGGATCAACCTAAATGTGTTCCATTAATTAATTGAGAATTTAGACGGTTTCTGGATCAGACATAATATATCAGTCAGTCCTAGTAGTTTTTGTGCTAAAAAAGCGTCATGTCACATCCCACGCAACTCACGTTGCAAATTGCACACGACGTATGATACAAGAGACAGTATCTCTAGATTTTTTATACCCTAACCCGCCCCAGTGGATTATGACACATGCAACAAGAATATACGCACCCAAAATACACTAATAAACATTAAACCTTGTTAGTTATTAAGGAAAACATGAATTAAACCATCAGAAAAGAGCTTGCTGTGACAAAAATAGACCCAAGGGTAAAATGGTCATTAGTAAATTATATCAAATTTTATACCAAAAGATAGATTTATGAGTCCCGATTCCAACGCAAAAAATGGCGCGCAAATCTGAATTTTCTAGAAAGAGTTATGCACGTTTCCGTAAAAGCGGACGTGCTGTGAAAAATACAAGCGGATCGATCCATTTCACTGATTCTTCCACAGAATGTCCCTTTAAAAGGCCGGATCGATCCCTTCATTAACCTGGATCTATCCGGGTTCTGTAGAGCAGCATTTTGCTTCTAAAATCTCTTTCAAAACACTACCAATTCATATCCAAACTTAACCAAACATCTTAGATCATTAGGATACCATTCCAAACACATTCCTAAACATATTTAAGCATCAACCAAGCATAATTATCGCAAGTACAACCACAATTGAATTAAATTAGTCATGAACTCAACCACATTAAACCAAACAAACTTGAAGCTCAAATCTTATCAAAAGTTCATAAAACTTGATGGATATAAACTCAAGCTACAACCAACGTTATATTATGAATGAAGCATGTTCAAAACACCTGCGACTCCATCCGAATTTTCCGGAAAAGTCCAAGTTAGCGACTTCCACAAAATTAACCAAAACACGTAGTAAATCTCCCAAGTTTTCCAAATCAACTTCAAACTTCCAAATTACAATTTAAAGATCTAGACTCAATATCTACAACCAAAGTATCAACTTTAGCATAAAGGTAACTACTATTTACATCATTTTACAAGTTAAGGGAAAGTTCATATGCTCAAGTCCAAATTCTCCCCCATCTCTCCCATCTCTCCCATCCACAAGTCAAGATTTCAAGCCTCAAGTCAAAGACTTCAAGCCACTAATTACACTATAATATAGGTTAAAATCATATCTACAAGTTCCAAAACCCTTTCCCCCTTTTCCCGAGCACGTCACTTCTTCTCCGGATATTGCTCCGTACCTGCGGTGGTTGTTATTTACCACCACAGAAACAGAAAATGATTTTCTTAAGCATTACGCTTAGTGAGAATTCTAAACATGACTGAATGTTTAACATGTGCAATGCAACAATGAACATACAAATCATATTTGTAATCGCCGAGTCACCGGTTCAATGATTCATTCAGACCCGAAAACCTCCCTGTTAGGGATATATACTAAAAGCCATGCTTTATGTAGTTGATTTATTATTCATTTAATAAAATCAGCTAATCCATTTTTATGAGAATCTGTGTGGGCAATATTTGTATTATATTGTTTTTCAATATTATGCATATGTGTATTTCATTCTACCTAGTAGGTGGTTTGGTGTGTAGAGTTCGGCTCACACACGAAAGATCAGACCATCAGATCTTGTAGAATGTAAGATTTTGGTTTACAGTCTTAGATGTATTGGACACACCATCGGTAGGACTGCAGCATGATGTTGTAGTAGGTTTGTCTTGACTGCGAAAAATGGTATAGTTTCAACTCACCATGCTGGTACACTTTGTGTATTAAACGGGACCGACTTGGGGTAATTATCTTTATACTAACTTATAAGATAATTAATACCTTATGACTATTATGAGTGCTTATGCTCTAAATCCTAAGTTAATTTATAGACACGTGCATTTGATATTTACACTTTGATCCCTAAAAGGGTGAGATCCTTAAATAGGTCAATATCTCATTGGATTGGGTGACAATATTAATTGTGTGGTGGATATTAATTAATGATGGAATCCATGTCTCAATTTTGGGATTGATGATATCCCCTTGAGAAAGCTTATAAGTTTTGATTATGTCAAACCCTGCAGGTGGATTTTGTATTCGACATATCAGATAAGTTAAGTAGAGGATCTCAAAGAATTTTAAGAGATTAATTAAATGTGATTGTCAGTAATTATATTTAATTAATGGATATCTGTAATCTTAACATGGTGAGATAATAAGCATTTAATAACATGGAGCTCAAAATATATTTTTGAGATAAGGGTAGGAGTGTAATTATAATTCTTTAGTGGTATGAATTATAATTTATGGAAATAGGAATCTGATTCAGTTCGAATTAGGGTTTCCTAATTCCATAAGGAAGCCTATTCCTTATTGACTTCTTATGGTTCATATCGTAGCCTATATATATATATGCTGCTTTGGCTCTCTCCTCAGTTTACGTTTTCCCATCAAGAGTATTATAACTCGGAATAGAAAAGAGAGCGTAAAAAGAGAGAGCAAAAACATAAAGGATTTCGAAGAAGCCCACACTCAGTTCGATATTCTGGCAGCAAAGGAATACGGTAGAAGATCGTGAGCTGTTATCGAGCCCATGTTCTCGATTCGTCAACTACAGCAATCCGTTTTAGCAGTTTAAGGTAACCCTAGTTCCACCCTTATAGGGTTATTGTAGTTTTCACGTAATTTATGCAGTACCAACTTATATGCGCTATCAACGGATTCTGGGAACACAGTTTCCTAACAGTGGTATCAGAGCAACATTGATTCTGCGTATGAGTTGGACGCAACCATGTTGTCCAGTAAAACAGATCTTATGCGTGTTTTGATGGATGGATAGAACGTAGAACTGTACTAACCCTTGTTTTGCAGTGTTCTTATTCCACTATTATGGTCACTGATTTTGTGTGATTGGATCCCACGATGGTTTTATCCGCGGTTAATAATTTTGTTTTAATACAGCATGTGAACTCCTTTATGGAGGCATAGGATTTGTGTGTATTGGATCCCACGCATGATTGATGTGTGGTCAATTTACTGTAAAGGAATATCATGTGAACTCCTTCATGGAGGCATAGGGTGTAAAATATCTCAAGTAAATCCATAAAGACAGTTCGTGAAGACAGTTTACAAGCAGTTTCAGAAAGTAATCTGGAAGCAGTTTCAGAAGGCTGTTTCAGAAAACAGTTATGGAAGGAAGTTGCTGATGGTAAATCGGATTTAGCTTCCGGGGCGCTGTCCCCTCGACCCCTGCGAGCTGACCGGGCAGCTCGATCCCCGTGAACTGACCGGGCAACTCGAACCCCGTGCGTAGTGGCGACATAGAGCTAATCGGGTTCAATGAAGTTTTCTTCACAAGTGTTGCAGCTAGACCATAATAGTGGGATTCCTATTTTATTGTGGTTTCTTATTCATGTGTGATTGAATTATTATTATTGTTTCATGTTTAATGAATGGGACAACATAGATAACTGTTCCTAGACCTATTTCAGATGTCTAGCTGAATGTTTAATTTATATTAGTTTAAAATGATGGACAACTACATGTGTATTTGGAAATAAAACTAATTTCACATTTTGAAAACATAAGTACTTATTTTCTATAATCATGATAATAGAATGATTTTATTATTTACACATATGGGTTTGACAAGGATGAATTAACCCTTACCAAGTATTCCATTATTTTTTTAATTAAATTAAAAGGTTTTGCTACAAAATTATAACCCTCAAATTTTTTAAAATTCAAAGTGGGAGAGAGAATTTATCAAGTATAAATCCCATGGTCTCCATCACTGGTTTGTAGATGATATGATTAATTTTGTGTGATGGCTCTAGTGTTTATCCTCCCCATCGGATGCAGTTGATCATGGAATCATCGGTACAAACTTCTTTAAAAGAATATTTTGGGTGATTGTTAGTGTGGGTCACCTCTCCATCAGAGGTGTTCCTCACGGAACTCTTGACCTAGAATTAAGTGATGGTATACACTTAGCTATAAATAGTAATATCCTCTCCATCTGAGTCACTGTTGTTATTTATAGGACCAAAGCAAGTCAGCAGTTTAATTTTACTAGGCAAGGTACATCGCCTGGATAGTAAAATTAAAAGGCAATTGCCTATCTGAACAAATGTTGGATAATATATGGCTTCCCATTAAATCATACTATTCGCGGTGTATCAGGTTGCTGGCGAATTCTTTTCAAATATGGTAGAGGGAACCAGTATTTTTAACTTGAATCCATATTAATTTTTTACCCAAACGTAATTATTTATATTATGTGATTCTCAGGCTTTTAAATGAGTTCTTTCAATCTACTCGCTGTTATACTTAAAGAAAACAAACTTACTTGACCAAACTATATAGACTGGAAAATGAATTTGGCTATGGTGTTAACTGCTGAAGAGTACAAGTTTGTGCTTACTCAAGAATGTCCTGACCAACCTGGTGAGGGGGCAACCGCTGAGGAAACCCAGACTCACAAGAAATGGGTCAAGGCTAATGAGATGGCGCGGTATTACATTTTGGCATCCATGTCGAATGTTTTACAACATTAGCATCAGTCAATGGCCAGTGCCTACGACATGATGGAGAGCCTCCGAGAGATGTTTGGAGATCAAAGTCGTGCTGCTATGCAGGTTGCCATGAAAGACTTGATGAACACAACTATGACTGAGGGGACGCCTATAAGGGATCATGTTCTTAAGATGACATCTCTTCTTAATGAACTAGAGATCCTTGGAGCTGAAATCGACGGGGAAACCCAGGTCGATATCGTACTCCAGTCACTGCCAGAGTCTTTTAAGCAATTCCTCCTCAATTACAACATGAATAAATTTAAATATACCTTGGCAGAGCTGCTTAAAGAACTCCAGGCAACTGAGGGTCTCAACAGAAAGTCAGGGAGTGCTCTCGTGTTTGAGAAAGGTTGTGCTTTAAAGCCGAAAGGCAAGAAGAAAATGAAAAAGGCTCAAAAAAAAGCCGCGGGTCCTCCGCCAATCCAAAGGCCAAGAGGACAACCGGGAAAGCCTAAAGGCAAATGTTTTGTTTCCAAGCAGCTAGGTCACTAGAAGAAGCAATGTCCGATTTATCTCGCCAGACAGAACAATTAAGGTAAATCTCATTTACTAGTTGTTGAATCGTGTTTTGCGGTCCGATCTACCGGTACCTGGTGTGTAGATACGGGAGCCACTGATCATGTATGTAATTCTTTGCAGGGGTTCCAAGGAACCAGGCAGCTCAGTGATGGAGAGATTTATCTATATATGGGAAATGCTACGAGAGTAGCAGCAGTTGCAGTAGGAGATCTACATTTTAGTTTTGGTAGAGATAGGATTTTAATATTAAGAAATTGCCTTTATGTACCTTCTATTATAAGGAATTTAGTTTCAGTTTCTAGTTTAGTAAATAATGGATATTCATTTCATTTAAATAAAGTAGTAGTTATTAAAAAAAATAAACGTTTTATTTGTTCTGGTCAATTGGTGGATGATCTTTATATTATAAATCATGTCTCTCCTATACTGCAACTTAATGAATTGAATAACACAATTAGTTTGCCATTCAAGAGAAAAGAACCTTCGAGGATGAACCAAATGCATCTTTGGCACTTACGCCTTGGTCATATTAATTTGAAAAGGATTCAAAGACTGGTTCAAAATAGGCCATTAAGCTCATTGGAAGTGGAGGCACTTCCAGTCTGTGAATCTTGCTTGAAAGGTAAAATGACCAAGAGGTCGTTCTTGACTAAGGGCTATAGAGCAAAAGAGTTGTTGGAACTGGTTCACTCTGATTTGTGTGGTCCTATGACTGTCCAAGCAAGAGGGAGATTTGAGTACTTTGTCACTTTCATCGATGATTACTCAAGGTATGGGTACATTCATTTGATTTGGCGTAAGTCTGAATGCTTTGAGAAATTCAAAGAATTTAAGGTTGAAACGGAGAAGTGTCTAGGTAAATGTATCAAGACACTACGATCTGATCGTGGTGGAGAGTACGTCTTGGGAGAGTTTAGGGAATACTTATTGGAGCAAGGGATTATATCCCAATTGTCTGCACCCCGTATGCCTCAGTAGAACGGTGTAGCAGAAAGAAGGAACAGAACTCTCATGGACATGGTAAGATCTATGATGAGTTATTTGGATTTACCAATTTCCTTTTGGGGACACGCATTATAGACAGTTGCATACATTCTAAACTTGGTACCATCTAAGTCAATACCTACTACTCCCACGAAATTGTGGACTGGGCGAAAGCCTAGTTTGTGGCATGTTCGGATCTGGGGTAGTCCAGTACATGTGCTAAAAAGGAATACAGAAAAGTTAGAATCAAGAACAGAAGTATGTTTCTTTGTTGGGTATCCAAGAGGAACTAAAGGTGGTCTGTTTTATAGCCCTAAGGATCAGAAGGTTATTGTTAGCACCAATGCCACATTCTTAGAAGAGGACTATGTTATGGACCACAAGCCCAAAAGCCATATTGTTCTAGAGGAAATGAGAGGAGAGACACTGACACATACTTTTTTGATTCTATCAGTACGAGAAGAAACATCACAATACAGAGTTATTGATATTCCATTACCACGTCGTAGTGGGAGGATTATCAAAACTCGTGTAGATCCTGAATCAACCATTAACATGCAGGTTCCTGAACCAGTACAGCGTGCAGATAATGGTATATTAGGTTCAAAATCTTCACAACAAAATATCAGTGATACACAGACACGGATTGTGCCTCGTCGTAGTGGGAGGGTTATTATTCAACTTGACCAGTATATGTTCTTGGGAGAGTCTTATGACCAGGTTACTGATGAACAAGGTACTGATCCCTGTAACTACAATAAAGCACTCCAAGATAAAGATACAGCTCTTTGGCAAAAGGCTACGAAGTCTGAAATGGAGTCCATGTACTCCAATAAAGTCTGGGATCTTGTAGAACCACCCAATGAAATAAAACCCATTGGAAGTAAGTGGATCTATAAGAAGAAGAGAGGAGCAGACAGTAAAGTGGAAACCTTTAAAGCAAGACTTGTTGCGAAAGGGTTCAGGGAATCGATTATGAGGAAACCTTTTCGCCGGTGGCCATGCTAAAGTCTATCCGGATTCTCTTATCCATTGCTGCACATTTCGATTATGAAATTTGGCAAATAGATGTCAAGACAACATTTCTTAATGGGAATCTTGACGAATGCATCTATATGATGCAACCAGACGGGTTCATTACGAAGGGCCAAGAACACATGTTGTGCAAGCTTAAGAAGTCCATTTATGGACTTAAGCAGGCATCTAGGTCTTGGAATATCCGCTTTGATCAAGCAATCAAGTCTTTTGGTTTTGATCAATGTGCGGATGAATCTTATGTGTACAAGAAACATGATGGAAGCGTGGTGGTATTCTTAGTACTATATGTGGATGATATCTTGCTAATCGGAAATGATGTGGGGTTTTATCTTCTATAAGGGTATGGTTGTCTAGTCAATTTGATATGAAGGAATTGGGAGAAGCCGATCACATCCTAGGGATCAAGCTTATGCGAGACAAGCTTATGCGAGATCGCAAGAATAGGATGTTGGGCTTATCACAAGGCACTTATATCGACAATATTCTTGCAAGGTTTAGCATGCAAGATTCCAAGAAGGGATTCCTTCCCTTCAGACATGGAATTACTCTATCTAAGGATCAGTGTCCTAAGATACCTGGTGAGATAGAGAAGATGAAGGTAGTTCCTTATGCCTCGGCAGTAGGAAGCCTAATGTATGCTATACTATGTACTAGACCTGACATCTGCTTTTCTGTTGACATGTTTAGTAGATATCAGTCTAATCGAGGGCAAGAATATTGGACTGCGGTGAAAAATATTCTCAAGTGCCTAAAAAGGACTCGAGACTATATGTTAGTTTACCAAGCAGACAATCTTGTACCCATTGGGTACACAGATTCTGATTTCATGTCAGATAGGGATTCCAGTAAGTCTACCTCAGGATATGTGTTTACCCTAGGAAGTGGAGTCATTAGTTGGAGGAGTATCGTGTATTGCTGATTCCACCATAGAAGCTGAGTATGTGGCTGCTTCAGAAGCCGCTAAGGAGGCCGTTTGGCTCAGCAACTTCCTTATGGATCTAAGAGTAGTACCTGCGGTACAATCGACTATTACCCTTTATTGCGATAATAGCGGAGCGGTTACTAACTCAAAGGAACCTAGGACACATAAGAAGGGAAAACACATTGAGCGTAAGTATCACCTGATACTAGGGATCGTGCAAAGAGGTGATGTTGAAGTGACAAAGATAGCATCAGCAAATAACCTGGCAGATCCTTTCACTAAAAGCTTACCGGCCAAAACTTTTGATAGTCATGTAGAAGGGATAGGAGTGAGGTGTGTCGCATCATGGCTTTGAGTCTAAGTGGGAGATTGTTAGGGATATATACCAAAAGCCATGCTTTATGTAGTTGATTTATTATTCATTTACTAAAATCAGTTAATCCATTTTTATGAGAATCTATGTGGGCAATATTTGTATTATATTGTTTATTTAATATTATGTATGTGTGTCTTTCATTCTACATAGTAGGTGGTTTGGTGTGTAGAGTTCGACTTACACACGAAAGATTAGACCATCGGATCTCGTAGAATGTAAGACTTTGGTTTACAGTCTTAGATGGATTGGACACACCATCGGTAGGACTGCAGCATGGTGTTGTAGTAGGTTTGTCTTGACTGCGGAAAACGGTATAGTTTCAACTCACCATGCGGGTACACTTTGTGTATTAAACGGGACCGACTTGGGGTAATTATCTTTATACTGACTTATAAGTTAATTAATACCTTATGACTATTATGAGTGCTTATGCTCTAAATCCTAAGTTAACTTATAGACACGTGCATTTGATATTTACACTTTGATCCCTAAAAGGGTGAGATCCTTAAATAGGTCAATATCTCATCGGATTGGGTAACAATATTAATTATGTGGTCGATATTAATTAATGATGGAATCCATGTCTCAATTTTGGGATTGATGATATCCCCTTGAGAAAGCTTATAAGTTTTGATTATGTCAAACCCTACAGGTGGATTTTGTATCCGACATATCAGATAAGTTAAGCAGAGATTCTCAAGGAATTTTAGGAGATTAATTAAATATGATTGTCAGTAATTATATTTAATTAATGGATATTTGTAATCTTAACATGGTGAGATAATAAGCATTTAATAACATGGAGCTCGAAATAAATTTTGAGATAAGGGTAGGAGTGCAATTATAATTCTTTAGGGGTATGAAATACAATTTATGGAAATAGGAATCTGATTCAGTTCGAATTAGGGTTTTCTAATTCCATAAGGAAGCCTATTCCTTATTGATTTCTTATGGTCCATGTCGTAGCCTATATATATATATATATGCTGCTTTGGCTCTCTCTTCAGTTTGCGATTTTCCATCAAGAGTATTATAACTCGGAATAGAAAAGAGAGCGTAAAAAGAGAGAGAAGAAACATAAAGGATTTCGAAGAAGCCCACACTCAATTTGATATCTGGCAGCAAAGGAATACGGTAGAAGATCGTGAGCTGTTATCGAGCCCGTGTTCTCGATTCGTCTACTGCAGCAATCCGTTTTAGCAATTTAAGGTAACCCTAGTTCCGCCCTTATAGGGTTATTGTAGTTTTCACGTAATTTATGCAGTATCAACTTATACGCGCTGTCAACGGATTCTGGGAACGCAGTTTCCTAACAGTGGTATCAGAGCAACGTCGATTCTGCGTATGAGTTGGACGCAACCATGTTGTCCAGTAAAATAGATCTTATGCGTGTTTTGATGGATGGATAGAACGTAGAACTGTACTAACCCTTATTTTGCAGTGTTCTTATTCCACTATTATGGTCACTGATTTTGTGCGATTGGATCCCACGATGGTTTTATCCATGGTTAATATTGATGTTTTAATATAGCATGTGAACTCCTTTATGGAGGCATAGGATTTGTGTGTATTGGATCCCACGCTTGATTGATGTGTGGTTAATTTACTGTAAAGAAATAGCATGTGAACTCCTTCATGTAGGCATAGGGTTTATGTAAAATATCTCAAGTAAATCCATAAAGACAGTTCGTGAAGACAGTTTACAAGCAGTTTCAGAAAGCAATCTGGAAGCAGTTTCAGAAGGCAGTTTCAGAAAGCTGTTTCAGAAAACAGTTCTGGAAGGAAGTTGCTGATGGTAAATCGGATTTAGCTTCCGGGGCGCTGGCCCCTCGACCCCTGCGAGAGCAGCTCGATCCCCGCGAATTGACCGGGCAATTCGAACCCCGTGCGTAGTGGCGACATAGAGCTAATCGGGTTCAATGAAGTTTTCTTCACAAGTGTTGCAGCTGGACCATAATAGTGGGATTCCTATTTTATTATGGTTTCCTTATTCATGTCTGATTGAATTATTATTATTGTTTCATGTTTAATGAATGGGACAACATGGATAATTGTTCTTATACCTATTTCAAATGTCTAGCTGCATATTTAATTTATATTAATTTAAAATGATGGACAACTACATGTGTATTTAGAAATAAAACTAAGTCCATATTTTAAAAACATAAGTACTTATTTTTTATAATCATGATAATAGAATAATTTTATTATCTACACATGTGGGTTTGACAACTAAGGACGAATTAACCCTTGCCAAGTATTCCATTATTTTTTATTAATTAAATTAAAAGGTTTTGTACAAAATTATAACCCTCAAATTTTTTAAAATTCAAAGTGGGAGAGAGAATTTATCAAGTATAAATCTCATGGTCTCCCTCACTGGTTTGTAGATGATATGATTAATTTTGTGTGATGGCTCTAGTGTTATCCTCCCCATCGGATGCAGTTGATCATGGAATCATCGGTACAAACTTCTTTAAAAGAATATTTTGGGTGATTGTTAGTGTGGGTCACCTCTCCATCAGAGGTGTTCCTCACGGAACTCTTGACCTAGAATTAAGTGATGGTATACACTTAGCTATAAATAGTAATATCCTCTCCATCTGAGTCACTGTTGTTATTTATAGGACCAAAGCAAGTCAGCAGTTTAATTTTACTAGGCAAGGTGCATCGCCTGGATAGTAAAATTAGAAAGCAATTGCCTATCTGAACAAATGTTGGATAGTATATGGCTTCCCATCAAATCATACTATTCGCGGTGTATCAGGTTGCTGGCGAATTCTTTTCAAATATGGTAGAGGGAACCAAAATTTTTAACTTGAATCCGTAGTAATTTTTTACCCAAACGTAATTATTTATATTATGTGATTCTCAGGCTTTTAAATGGGTTCTTTCAATCCACTCGTAAACTCTCCCAAAACCTCGACACGAATCGAGTGTCACGATATGACACTATCAAAACTGGTGCTCCATGAAGCCGAATAATTTCTCTGATATAAATTTTTGCAAGTTTCGATAGATCTTTGATCTTGATAGGTATGAAATGGGCTAACATAGTCAATCGGTCTACGATGACCCAAATGCTGTCATTCAACTTTTGAGATTTTGGAAACACCGATACGAAATCCATCGTAATATGCTCCCACTTCCACTCCGGTATCTCTAACGGGTGTAGTTCTCCTCCGGGTCGTTGATGTTCCAGTTTCACATTTTGGCAAGTCACACATTTAGACACAAATTCTGCAACTTCTCACTTCATACCACTCCACCAGTAAATTTCTTGCAAGTCTCGGTACATTTTTGGTACTTCTCGGATGTATCGAATATCTGGTATTGTGAGCTTCTTCCATAACTTTATTTCTCAAATCACCAACTTTAGGAACACATAATCGATTGATGTATTTCATAATACCATCTTGGAAACTGAATTCTGGCCTTCTCCCCTCAGGTAATTCATCCACAATCTTCTTGAATTCCGGGTCCAGAAGTTGATTTGTCTTGATTTCACCAATTAAACTCGGCTGTGCCACAATCGCCGCCATTAAACCACCTCTAATCCTGGGAATCACCTCAAGTTCTAATTGTTCAAATTCTTTTACCAACTTTTCCTGTCCAGTCAAGGCATAAGCTAAGTTTTCTGACAATTTTCAGCTCAAAGCATCGGCAACTACATTTACTTTTCCCGGGTGATATTGAATCTTCAAGTCATAGGCTTTCATAAGTTCCAACCATCTTCTTTGTCTCATATTAAGATCTCTCTGAGTGAATAAGTATTTTAGGCTTTTATGATCGGTGACTGTCACGACCCATCCCACTACGCGTGGAAATAGGACACGTGGCACGCCACCAAGGCTTATCCGACAACAACAATAACAAAGGTACGCAGCATAAAGAACTTTTAAAGCAACCCTGGGTATTTAAAACTTAGGAAACATTCCCCTCTGAGTTGTAAAATCCATTGAAATCAGAGTTATAAGAGAATTTGTTCAATTGAAAGTGCTCACAAGAATCTATTTAAAAAAAAATACAGAGGTTCAGTCGACTGCCCAGTCGGCTGTGTCAAGCAGAACCATAAATACCACATATTGCAAAAGCACCCAGTCGACTGCTATGGGGATCCAGTCGACTGCTTTTCAATTTATAGAAGCAGTAGCCAAAATCAACAGTGTTCAGTCGACTGCCCAAAGGGTCCAGTCGACTGCTTTTCTTATTATTCACTTTCAGTGTCTCCAACCCACGAGATCCAGTCGACTGACCCAGGGTCCAGTCGACTGCTCCCCTGCTGGCAGGCCTGTGTTGAAAATTAACAAGTCCTGCTACTCAAAACCAACAACATTCACAACCATAACTGATTCCAACACATTAAAACGCAATTACAGACGTTCAATTACAAGATTTCCATACTGTGAAACTAATCCATGTTCTATTACAACATACTACAATATTCAAATCCTTATACAAGTTTTAGGATTAAAAACAAAAACATTTACAAAAGTAATTTCCCCGGCGTTCATCGGCCTCACTCCACGCACTTCTTCTTGTCTTTCTTCTTACCTGCAATGGAGTACATCTCCACTGCTTAGCTATATGCTGAGCGTACAATTCTAAATGTATGCTTATATGACAATTCATGGTTTAAGCATCTAAAACACATAAAAATAGTCTCTAGGGTGAGTGGTACGCATTCATCCGGTAGCGGCAAGTCCAAGCCTTAAACCGCGATGTCAATGGCAAGTCCAAGCCTACAACCATTACATCACCACAAGTGCCATGGCAAGTCCAAGCCTACAACCATGCACAGTAGCCGTCGCTACTAAAATTCTCAAACAACTAGAAGCTTACTCCGGCATGAATTTGCACCAAACTCCCCTTTGACCCAAGTAGACACATAACATGCTCACATAAACAGTTATACGTGCTTTTATCATAATTTCACGTGCATAATTAACGGGCCTAACTAACACATGAATTTCGCCCGGATCCAAGAATATCAAAAGTGATGTCCAAAACATGAAAATCCATATATTTCATAGATCTAGAATTCATACCTCGTGCGAATCTCTTCAAACTTTGAAGGATCGTCTATGGGACTAAATAATCGTCGGATTTCAAATTTGGGGCGATTCCTACAAGTTTTACTGGGTTTTCCCCAAAAGTCTAGAATAAAGATTTTTACAAAAAGTTGCCAAACATGGCCTAAGTAGTATCAAAACGTAGGTCTTACCTCCACGAGTTCAAATCTGAAATCTGGAGAAAAACTGACAGACGAACGGTCGTCGTTTGTCGTCGCAAAGCCTGAAGAAACAAATCTCCTTTCTCTCTCCTCTATCTCTAGATATTTTGGGTTTGGATGAGAATGAAATCTCATTCTCATCTATATATAGGCAAACTTTCAGAAAATTGTGTTTACCTCCCCACGAGATCTTCAAACTTCTAATTTAACCCATGAAACGTCGCACACGTCCATTTTATGCCTTTACGAGTGAAAACTATAAGTTTCAAAAGTTTTCGACTAGGTTTCGTTTGGGTCCGAAAATAACGTCTGAAAACTATATTCTGTGAAATCTCTACACAACCTACCTTTTTAATTAACGTCTCTCACGTTCTCACCACAGTTCTCAAACTGATATAACAATATCGAAGATTACCACCATTTACCAAACACAGGTAAAATTACTATTCACAAATTACCAGATAAAGTCAAATAACATTTAAATCATATAAATGCCATTTATTCATGCTCGTGAAAAGTGAACTGCCATGTTCCTGTGTCCTCATTGACACCTTACCGTTGACTCACAGTCAACCTCATCACTATTATCAATTAACATTGATAAACTCTCAATTTACAATTATGCATGATAAAACTATAAATTTTTGGAACGGGTGTGACAACTCTCCCCTCCAAAAAGGAAGTTTGTCCCCAAACTTTACCTCATACGTCGAATAAGTACGGATACTCATTCCTCATGTCTTCCTCCTGTTCCCATGTAGCCTCTTCCATCGTATGACTGCGCCACAATACTTTTACCATCGGAATCGTCTTAGTTCTTAAGACTTGTTCCTTTCGGTCTAGGATCTCGACCGGTTGTTCCACATAAGTCAAGTCTCCCTGAATCTGCAGCGTTTCGGGTACAATGATCTTACTTGTATCAGTCATACAACGACTCAACATCGACACGTGAAATACGTTATGCACATGTTCCAACTCTGACGACAATGCCAATCGATAAGCCACTGGCCCTATTCTCTCTAGAATCTCAAAAGGCCCTATGAATCTTGGATTGAGCTTTCCCCTCTTTCCAAATCGTACAATGCCTTTCGAAGGCGATACTCGCAAATATACAAAATCTCCCACTTCAAAATTCATCGGTCGTCGTTTCGAGTCTGCATAACTCTTATAACGGCTCTGAGCTACCTTAAGTCGCTCTTGAATCAACTTCACCTTCTCAGTAGTCACCTATATTAACTCAGGTCCTAACAACTTTCTTTCGCCAACCTCGGTCCAACAAACTGGTGATCGACACTTACGGCCATACAAAGCTTCATATGGTGCCATACCAATACTTGACTGAAATCCGTTGTTATACGCAAATTCAATTAACGGCAAATGGTGTTCCCAATCATTCCCAAAGTCTAACACACACAATCTCAACATATCTTCCAAGGTCTGAATCATACGCTCTGACTGTCCGTCGGTCTGAGGATGAAATGCGGTACTGAAACTCAACTTCGTACCCATAGCTTTTTGCA
The DNA here is from genome assembly GCA_033977485.1 of Hydrangea macrophylla. Lineage (NCBI taxonomy): Eukaryota > Viridiplantae > Streptophyta > Magnoliopsida > Cornales > Hydrangeaceae > Hydrangea > Hydrangea macrophylla. Next base: position 96,545,561 of record CM066992.1, read on the forward strand.
AACTTCCCCAAAATCTTGACGTAAAACTACTATCACGATCGGATATAATCACAGCTGGAACTCCATGTAGTCTTACAATCTCTTTCACATACAATTCTGCCAATTTGGACGGTTTAGTTGTCTTAATTGGTAGACAATGAGCTGACTTGGTTAATCGGTCGACTATAACCCAAATCTTATCATTCCTATTGCATGATCGTGGAAATCCTGAAACAAAATCCATCGTGATTTCATCCCATTTCCATTCCGACACAGGTAAAGGTTGTAATAACCCCGCGGGTACTTGTCTCTCTGCTTTGACCTGTTGACATGCTGAACATTTAGCTACAAATTTAGCGACTTCACGCTTCATACCCTTCCACCAAAAGTTTTCTCTCAAGTTCCTGTACATCTTATTACTTCCCGGGTGCACTGAATATTTTGTACTATGAGCTTCTTCTAGAATCCTCTCTTTCAAGTCTTTCACATTTGGTACACATAATCGATTCCCCAATTTCAGAATTCCTTGTTCTAATACTAAACCAGGTCGCTTTCCCAAAGGTATCTCGTCTCTCATTTTGCATAAATAGACATCGTTAAATTGTTCTGTCTTGATCTCATCAATAATATCTGGGTGTGCTATGATCGCCATCATTAAACCATCACTAGTCTCCGGAATTACATCCAACTCTAATCGTTCCATCTCCTTTACCAATTCTTTTTGTTGTGTTAGCTCTTCGGCTAAATTCCTCGACGTCTTCCGGCTTAAGGCATCGGCTACTACATTCGCCTTCCCCGGATGGTACTCTATCGAAAGATCGTAATCCTTCATCAACTCCAACCATCTTCGCTGTCTCATATTCAAGTCTCGTTGGGTGAAAATATATTTCAAACTCTTGTGGTCCGTGAATATCTCACACTTTTCTCCGTACAGGTAGTGTCTCCATATTTTCAAAGCATGAATTACCGCGGCCAATTCGAGATCGTGAGTCGGATAATTAATCTCGTGTGTCTTCAATTGTCTAGAAGCATAAGCAATCACTTTACCACCTTGCATCAACACGCATCCCAACCCTTGATGCGACGCATCACTATAGATCACAAACCCCTCGGTTCCAGATGGTATTGTCAGAATAGGTGCTCTCGTTAATCGTGCTTTCAATTCTTGGAAACTGTCTTCGCATTCCTGACTCCATTCAAATGTAATTCCCTTTCTCATTAACTTTGTCATTGGCAATGAGATTTTTGAGAAATGTTCAATAAAACGGCGGTAGTATCCCGCTAATCCCAAGAAACTTCGGATTTCAGATACAGAAGTCGGCCTCTGCCAATTTGATACAGCTTCTACCTTGTGAGGATCAACTGATACTCCATTCTTGTCAATCACGTGACCAAGAAAAGTAATACTAGACAACCAAAATTCACATTTCTTGAATTTACCAAATAATTGTTTCTCTCGCAATCTCTGAAGTATCAATCTCAAGTGGTTTTCGTGTTCTATTTCACTCGGTGAATAGATAAGGATATCGTCAATGAATACAATCACAAAGTCATCCAAATAATCCTTGAATACTCGATTCATAAGATCCATGAACGCGGCTGGTGCATTTGTAACTCCAAACGGCATAACTAAGAACTCATAGTGTCCATAACGCGTTCTGAAAGCTGTTTTCTCAACATCTTCGGCCTTCACTTTCAACTGATGGTAACCCGATCTCAAGTCTATCTTGGAGAGCACTTGTGCCCCACGAAGTTGATCAAATAAGTCATCAATTCTCGGCAGTGGATACTTGTTCTTGATCGTCAACTTGTTCAGTTCCCGATAATCCACACACATTCTCATTGAACCGTCTTTCTTCTTTACAAACAACACTGGAGCTCCCCACGGCGATACACTTGGTCAGATGAAACCTTTATCAAGTAACTCTTGTAGTTGAACTTTCAGTTCCTTCAATTCTACTGGTGCCATTCTATACGGTGCTTTGGATACCGGTCTTGAGTCTTGCATAACCTCAATAGTAAACTCAACCTCTCTCTCGATAAGAGCATCTGGTAGATCATCCGGAAATACATCTGGATATTCTCGCACTATCGGAATGTCTTCTACTATTGATTTGGTCGCTGAGACATCATTCACTGAACATAGAAATCCCTGACATCCCTTTTTCAATAACTTTCCCGCTCGGATAGCTGAAATCAAATACGGCGGCGGTATAACCCCACTCCCTTGGAAACAAAAGTTCCCATGTACCAGCGATCGAAAATTAACCTCTTTCCGTTCACAGTCTATTGTGGCTTGGTTAAGAGCTAACCAATCCATCCCTAAAATCACATCGAAATGGTTCACCACAATCGGTATAAGGTCTACGGTCATCAACTTCTCACCTAATTTGATATCATAGTTCTTATATACAGTAGACGTCATTATCGATTTACTAAGTGGCACAGCAATAGACAATTCATATCCTAACGGTGCTGATTTGACGTTCAAATTTTCAACAAAAGCATGTGATACAAATGAATGCGTAGATCCCGAGTCAACAAGTATGCGTGCTAAGTGTGAACATACAAGCACCATACCTGAGACCACTATATCAGTAGCAGCCACGTCTCCAGGGTTCATCTGGAATGATCTTCCCTGACGTTGCTCTGTCCTTTGTCCTCCGTCACTAGACTGCTTAGGCTTCGAACCACTAGAAGCCATAGAACTAGCTCCTTGTTGAGAATACCTCCTCGGGCAATCCTTGGCTTGGTGCCCAAACACTCCACAATCATAACACTTGCCTCGCATGTCAGGTGTAGAATTAGTACTACCCCCGCCTTGGTTCCTGTTCTGAGGTTTTGTCATGAAACATCGGCCTGAGTGCGGTCGGTTGCAAAGTGGACACAACGGTATGTTACTTGGCGTCCTCTTGAAATCACTGAAACTAGAACTAGGGCCTCTTTGAAACGGCCTCTTGAAAAATCCACTTTGGTTCTTATCTCCGCTCTCATTGCTTCGTTTACCGTGCTAATTCTGCCTCGACCTTTCCATTCCACTCTCAGCCACTAGCGCCGTTTGTTGTACCGCTGCCACCGTTGAATGTTCATAGGTCTCTACTCTCAACCGGATATTATCCCTTGAACCCTCTTCAAATTTTCTTGCCCTATCTTCTTCTTCGGGCACAGAACCCTTTCCAAACCTCAACAACGCGTTATACTTGGAAGTATATTCAGTCACAGTCATATCTCCCTGCTTCAGGTTATCAAATTCTCGCTTCTTCGCATTGTAGGCGGCTCGCGGAAAGAATCGGCGATTGAATTCTACCTTAAACCCTTCCCAAGTAATCGGTGCTCCTTGATCTAGGACATTCACCCACCAGTTCTGAGCTTCACCCCTCAGTACGTCACTTGCGTTCTCAATCTTCTCCCTATCCGACATCGGAATAGATCTAAAAATTCGTTCCATGTCCATGACCCAATGCTCTGCCAATGTTGTATCAGGCGTCCCATGAAATTCCATTGGTTTCTTCCTCGTAAACTGTTCAGATATCGATCTCATACCCCTATTCTCAGGCGCATGGACTACTACTATCGGCTCTGGCTCCAATGGAGCTATTGGAGGCAACCGTTCTGCTATATTGCGGATCATCTCCCCCATATTCCCCATCATTTCTGCCATTTCATTCATACGTCGTGTATGTGGCGATAAATCTCGTTCTTCGTCACTCATGATTACAATCCTGTAGTTCTCAATGCATAAACACTATGCATGTATGACAATAACATAATCATGTATGTATAACAACATACCATAAACATCAAACATCTCTAATATGCATGAATGCAATTGAAAGCATGTGACAATTCCCTCAGCACTCCACTCGTCGTCGAACGTTGCCAAAGTTTTGTTACCTATAGCTTTGATACCAATAAATGTCACGACCCATCCCACTACGCGTGGAAATAGGACACGTGGCACGCCACCAAGGCTTATCCGACAACAACAATAACAAAGGTACGCAGCAGAAAGAACTTTTAAAGCAACCCTGGGTATTTAAAACTTAGGAAACATTCCCCTCTGAGTTGTAAAATCCATTGAAATCAGAGTTATAAGAGAATTTGTTCAATTGAAAGTGCTCACAAGAATCTATTTAAAAAAAAATACAGAGGTTCAGTCGACTGCCCAGTCGGCTGTGTCAAGCAGAACCATAAATACCACATATTGCAAAAGCACCCAGTCGACTGCTATGGGGATCCAGTCGACTGCTTTTCAATTTATAGAAGCAGTAGCCAAAATCAACAGTGTTCAGTCGACTGCCCAAAGGGTCCAGTCGACTGCTTTTCTTATTATTCACTTTCAGTGTCTCCAACCCACGAGATCCAGTCGACTGACCCAGGGTCCAGTCGACTGCTCCCCTGCTGGCAGGCCTGTGTTGAAAATTAACAAGTCCTGCTACTCAAAACCAACAACATTCACAACCATAACTGATTCCAACACATTAAAACGCAATTACAGACGTTCAATTACAAGATTTCCATACTGTGAAACTAATCCATGTTCTATTACAACATACTACAATATTCAAATCCTTATACAAGTTTTAGGATTAAAAACAAAAACATTTACAAAAGTAATTTCCCCGGCGTTCATCGGCCTCACTCCACGCACTTCTTCTTGTCTTTCTTCTTACCTGCAATGGAGTACAATTCTAAATGTATGCTTATATGACAATTCATGGTTTAAGCATCTAAAACACATAAAAATAGTCTCTAGGGCGAGTGGTACGCATTCATCCGGTAGCGGCAAGTCCAAGCCTTATACCGCGATGTCAATGGCAAGTCCAAGCCTACAACCATTACATCCCCACAAGTGCCATGGCAAGTCCAAGCCTACAACCATGCACAGTAGCCGTCGCTACTAAAATTCTCAAACAACGAGAAGCTTACTCCGGCATGAATTTGCACCAAACTCCCCTTTGACCCAAGTAGACACATAACATGCTCACATAAACAGTTATACGTGCTTTTATCATAATTTCACGTGCATAATTAACGGGCCTAACTAACACATGAATTTCGCCCGGATCCAAGAATATCAAAAGTGATGTCCAAAACATGAAAATCCATATATTTCATAGATCTAGAATTCATACCTCGTGCGAATCTCTTCAAACTTTGAAGGATCGTCTATGGGACTAAATAATCGTCGGATTTCAAATTTGGGGCGATTCCTACAAGTTTTACTGGGTTTTTCCCAAAAGTCTAGAATTAAGATTTTTACAAAAAGTTGCCAAACATGGCCTAAGTAGTATCAAAACGTAGGTCTTACCTCCACGAGTTCAAATCTGAAATCTGGAGAAAAACTGACAGACGAACGGTCGTCGTTTGTCGTCGCAAAGCCCGAAGAAACAAATCTCCTTTCTCTCTCCTCTATCTCTAGATATTTTGGGTTTGGATGAGAATGAAATCTCATTCTCATCTATATATAGGCAAACTTTCAAAAAATTGTGTTTACCTCCCCACGAGATCCTCAAACTTCTAATTTAACCCATGAAACGTCGCACACGTCCATTTTATGCCTTTACGAGTGAAAACTATAAGTTTCAAAAGTTTTCGACTAGGTTTCGTTTGGGTCCGAAAATAACGTCTGAAAACTTTATTCTGTGAAATCTCTACACAACCTACCTTTTTAATTAACGTGTCTCTCACGTTCTCACCACAGTTCTCAAACTGATATAACAATATCGAAGATTACCACCATTTACCAAACACAGGTAAAATTACTATTCACAAATTACCAGATAAAGTCAAATAACATTTAAATCATATAAATGCCATTTACTCATGCTCGTGAAAAGTGAACTGCCATGTTCCTGTGTCCTCATTGACACCTTACCGTTGACTCACAGTCAACCTCATCACTATTATCAATTAACATTGATAAACTCTCAATTTACAATTATGCATGATAAAACTATAAATTTTTGGAACGGGTGTGACAGTGACGATTTCACAAGTTTTCCCGTATAATTTATGTCTCCAAATCTTTAACGCAAAAATTACCACCGCTAACTCGAAGTCATAGGTCAGGTAGTTCTTCTCGTGAGGTCTCAACTGCCTTGAAGTATAGGCTATCACCTTGTCATCTTGTGTTAGCACGCATCCCAAGCCTTGGTGAGAAGCATCACTATAAACTCTGAAATTTCCAGTACCTATTGGAATTGTAAGTATCGGTGCCGTTGTTAATTTCTCCTTCAATGCTAAGAAGCAATCTTCACACTCCTCATTCCACTCAAACGGTACGTGTTTTCTCATTAGCCTTGTCATCAGAGTCGTGATTCTAGAAAAATCTTTAACAAACCTTCTGTAATATCCGGCTAACCCAAGAAACTTCGAATCTCAGACACATTTGTCAGCCTTAACCAATTCATAACAGCTTCAATCTACTGTGGGTCTACAGAGATACCTTCTGTAAAGATCACATGCCCTAGAAAAGTGACACTCGTCAACCAAAACTCGCTTTTCTTCAATTTTTCAAACAACTGTTTTTCTTGTAGTCGCTGCAAAACTAGTCTCAAGTGTCGTTCGTGCTCCTCCGGATTCTTGGAATAAATAAGAATGTCGTCAATAAAAACTATCACAAACTCATCCAAATATGATTTGAACACCCGGTTCATTATATCCATGAAGGCGGCTGGCTCATTAGTAACCCCAAACGGCATCACTAGAAATTCATAGTGTCTGTATCGGGTCCTAAAGGCTGTCTTCTCTACATCTTCGGCTTTCACTTTCAGTTGATGATACCCAGATCTTAAATCAATTTTTAGAATACCTGAGCCCCTTGAAGCTGATCAAATAGATCGTCGATACGTGGCAATGGGTACTTGTTCTTAATTATTACTTTGTTAATTTTTCGATAATCAATGCACATCCACATTGTATCATCCTTCTTCTTCACAAATAATACCAGTGCACCCCACGAAGACACACTCGGCCGAATAAAACCCTTGTCTAACAATTCTTGCAATTGAATCTTTAACTCCTTCAACTCAACTATCACCATTCGATACGGTGCTCGTGAAATTGGTTGGGTTTCCGGCATAACATCAATACCAAACTCAATCTCTCGATCAATTAACACACTAGGTAGTTCTTCTGGAAACGCATCTGGAAATTCTCTAATTATTGGAATATCCTCAAGTTTCAAATCATTACCCCTAGTATCCAGAATACTACACAAGAACCCTCGGTAACCTTTCTTCAATAAACGACATGCTTTAATAGCTGACACGATATACGGCAGTGATACAACATCCTTACCTTGAAAATAAAACTCATCTTGATTCAGATACGAAATGCTACTCCTTTAGTGTTACAATCGATATTAGCATGGTTAGCCGCTAACCAATCCATACCCAATATAACATCGAAGTGCTGAATAACTAACGATACCAAATCAATGGTTAACTCTTTACCATTCACATTAATCTCATATTTTTTAAACACAAACGAACTAACCAATGGAGCCCCCAACGGTATCGCAACAGATAAATCATAGTTTAGGAACTCTAATGGTTTATCTAGACGTTTAGCAAAGTGGTGTGACATAAATGAGTGTGTGGATCCCAAATCTATAAGTACATTTGCTAGATGTGAGCAAATGGGAACCATACCTGAGACAATAGTGTCGGTAGAAGGTATCTCCCGGCCTGAGTTAAAATGATCTTGCCTCGCGCTGCTTCCTCTTCAAAGGTTGAGTAGTCCTTGGTGTGATAGTGTTGGCCGAGCAAGAACCAAAACCTAAAGCTCCTTGACGTCTAGTAGGACAGTTCTTAGCTTGATGTCCCAACTCTTTATAAGTAAAGCATCGGCCCCTCATACCCATATTTTGATTCGGACAATTCCTAGCGATGTGTCCCAATTGTCAGCAAATATTACAAATGACTGGATTTGGAAGTTGATTACATCGGCCCCAATGAAATTTCTGACAAGTCTGACACCTCGGTTTATTTCCACTAGAACCACTGCCGACACTAGCCGATAATTCCCCTGAACTATACCTCTTTGCACTCCCCTGACCACTGAACTGACTTGATCTCGGTTGTTTACTTTGTTGACTCGGTGGTGGTGGCATACTTGATGTATACCCAAGATCTCTTTCAGCTATGGAGGCAATGTCAAGTGCCTTAGCGAATGACTCGGGTCGGAACACAGTCACTCATCCCCGGATATCACTTCGAAGCCCTGCTACAAACTTTCTTGCTTTCACTTTTTTAGTTGTTATCATATCCCCCGCAAACCTTCCCAAGCTTGTAAATTGCATTGAGTATTCACGAACTGACTTTTCCCCTTGCATTAACTCCATGAATTCTTGAGCCTTCTGATCCCCAAATGATTCCGAAAAGTATTGCTCATTAAATATCTCAAGGAATTTGTCCTAAGTAGTCGGTTACGCCGGACCCAGCTTGGTACGCCATCAGTATTGTGCTTCATCCTTTAATATGTCGGCGGCAAATAGAACTTTCTGTTCCTCTGTACACGGTAATACCCTGAAAATTTTCTCCATATCCAAAATCCAGAAGTTTGCTCTCATCGGGTTGGCTTCCCTACGGATTATGGTCGGCTTTTGCTTATAAAATTTAGAAATAGTAACAACGTCCTCCCTCGGATTTGGATTAGGTTGTACCGATCTTTCTTCGACCACATGGGTTTCAGCCACTCAAACCAATCCCTCAACTCATTCCATTCGGTTTAAGGTGTCACCTCCAGACATAATGCATGGCACCCACATATAGTACACACATGCATATTACTTTTAAGAAACACATGACATGCTAATCAACATTTAAAAGCATGCTAAGTAAACATGTATGCATGTTTATGCAACTACGTGTCGTTGTATGCACACTATGTGTCGTATACGTCTCTCGTCCCCAAAGGCTCTAGCCTACTGCTCTGATACCAAAAATTGTCACACCTCACCCGCCTCAGTAGATTAGGACACATGTAACAAGAATATACGCACCCAAAAAAACACTAATAAACATTAAACCTTGTTAGTTATTAAGGAAAACATAAATTAAACCATCAGAAAAGAGCTTGCTGTGACAAAAACAAACCCAAGGGTAAAATGGTCATTAATAAAGTATATCAAATTTTATACCAAAAGATATATTTATGAGTTCCGGTTCCTACGCAAAAAACGGCGCGCGAATCCGAATTTTCTAGAAAGAGTTATGCAAGTTTCCGTAAAAGCGGATGTGTTGTGAAAAATACAAGCAGATCGATCCCTTCATAAACCCGGATCGATCCATTTCACTGATTCTTCCGTAGAATGTTCCTTTAAAAGGCCAAATCGATCCCTTCATTAACCCAGATCGATCCGGGTTCTACAGAACAGCATTTTGTTGCTAAAAACTTTTTCAAAACACTACCAATTCATATCCAAACTTAACCAAACATCTTAGATCATTAGGATACCATTCCAAACACATTCCTAAACTTATTTAAGCATCAACCAAGCATGATTATCACAAGTACAACCACAATTGAACTAAATTAGTCATGAACTCAACCTCATTGAACCAAACAAACTTGAAGCTCAACTCTTATCAAAAGTTCATAAAACTTGATGGATATAAACTCGAGCTACAACCAACGTTATATTACAAATGAAGCATGTTCAAAACACCTGCGACTCCATCCGAATTTGCCAGAAAAGTCCAAGTTAGCGACTTCTACATAATTAACCAAAACACGTAGTAAATCTCCCAAGTTTTCCAAATCAACTTCAAACTTCCAAATTACAATTTAAAGATCTAGACTCCATAGCTACAACCAAAGTATCAACTTTAGCATAAAGGTAACTACTATTTACATCATTTTACAAGTTAAGAAAAAGTTCATATGTTCAAGTCCCAACTCTCCCCCATCTCTCCCATATCTCCCATGCATAAGTCAAGATTTCAAGCCTCAAGTCAAAGACTTCAAGCCACTAATTACACTGTAATATAGGTTAAAAATATATCTACAAGTTCCAAAACCCTTTCCCCCTTTTCCCGAGCACGTCACTTCCTCTCCGGATATTGCTCCGTACCTGCGGTGGTTGTTATTTACCACAACAGAAATAGAAAATGGTTTTCTTAAGCATTACGCTTAGTGAGAATCTAAACATGACTGAATGTTCAACATGTGCAATGCAACAATGAATATACAAATCATATTTGTAATCGTCGAGTCACCGGTTCAATGATTCATTCAAACCCGAAGACCTCCCTTGGTCCCGTGGCCACTTCTATTCCTTGGACTTCCGTATTTCTCGAATTCTTCCTCTTCACCACCCTTATTACTCTTAACAATGAATCATTTTCTAGTGCTCATTGATTACCACATAACCATATAAGCACATAAACATGTAGGCACATATAATCTTCATAAAATTGGCATGCAATTCACAATTTAGTAACTACATGTTTTCTAAACATGAATAATCAACACAATAAGAACAATCTCTTGGTTTCTAAGCACAAACTATCATCTCTAACATCATTGAAGTCTTGAACATAGTTAAACACAACCATTCTTTAGTGTAGAAAACTCACCTTAGCAAGATCTACCCAAATTCAAGCTAGAAATGAAGAATCTCTTCACAAATATTGCTCAATTCCTACCCAAAGTAAATCCTATATGGTTTTGGTACAACAAATGATGATGTCAAAATTTGGTTTAATTTAAATTAAAGCAATTTAAGGGGAGAGAGAGTGAGAGACTGGTTTTTGTATATGGTTCGGCCCTGTTAATGAAGGTACCTACGTCCACGTGTGTGTTTGAGCACGTTCAATATAATGTAAAAGAGCCAGGGCCTGTGGTGAACCAACAAGTCTGGAGCTAACGTAGGCCGGCCGGGCATGTTGATGAATGCTATAGAGGTGTTGTGTAGACTGAAAGTTGAGCCCTTTCAATGGGGGTGAGTGGTCTCTTTTATAGATGCAAGAGACCTACTCGTACATGGATAAGGAAATATAATCCAATTAGGATGTGATTGACACCAATCAAGTAAGTTTACTAATTGTATTAAGATTGATTGACATTAATTGTGGGGGTCTCCTAATTGGATTAGGAAATAATTTGCCCTTTCCATCAGTCTTCTATCTTGAGTAGGAAACTGCCCGGAATGCTCGGGATCATGCATGTGGGCCAGGATGAGCTATTCCCGAGGTGGGAAGTGCCTATGCGGTCTTCTTGACCTGTTGGACGGGTCGTGGATGAACCGCTTGGGAGGCATCAGGTGGACCAAACCGCTCGGGATGATGCTTGTCAGTAGTTACAGAATAGAACCGCTCGGGCATGGGCTGATTTTGGGTGTATCAGTTGCCCCCCATTTTCAAGGTTGGTTGGATGCTATATCGGGGCAAGTTTGGAAATATGCATGATACCAGTCTGAGTGCTCGGGAAGCTGCCTTGGAGCTTCTGAGTCTTGTGAGTGCTCGGGAACTGGATAAGAGTTGAGACTTAGCCTAGCTCAGATCCTTTAAGTGCTCGAGAACTGACCAAGAGTTGAGACCCCGCCTAATTCGGAGTCTTTTTGCTTGAGTTAGCTTCAAGGATGGTTATCTTCTGCCCGTGAACCTTCGTCAAGGTTGTGGGTAGAAAAATTTGACCATGTTGGAAAAGCCGACCTAAAACGTATTGCTTTAGGGTCCTTTTATGTTAACTCCCCAGGATGGTTGTCTTCCGCCTAGCCAGCCTTCGTCAAGACTGTTGGGAAAAGAGCTTGACCATGTTGGTGGAGCCGACCTAGAGCGTGTCGTTGTAGGGTCCTTTTTGCTCCTCTATCGTGGGCCAACCTAAGATATTTTAGTCTCCTCTATCATCGGTTTGGACTTAAGTGGAGTTAATGCCTCTGAGTACTGTAGGTGCTCGGGTTGTCCAAGATTTTGACTTAATTATCCGTGAGGCCTGTAGATACCCGGTGTGATTGCCTGTTTAGTTCACTGCGCCTTTCTACCCCCTAAGCTTTCGCTAAGATGAGGGTCTTTTGGTGGCTAGGATTGTAGGTAACCGACCTGGAACACGGTGGTTGCAGGGTCTTTTGAAGCTTGCCATCATCAGCCACCTAGGGGGTTAGCCTCCATCGTCGGTTGGACCTAAGCAAAGATTGTGCCTCGAGGTTAGGCCCGAGGTCTTTGGATGCCTCGGGATTAGGCCTGAGGTCTGTGTATGCCTCGGGGTTAGGCCCGAAGTCTTTGCAAATGCTCTCTGACAATCGGTGGAGCCTCACATGGTGATTAGGCAAGTACCACTGTAGTCGGACTCATCTAGACCGATGGAGACAGGGGGTCAAAGGATCGTCGGGCTCCTGATTCTTTGTGCTGGAGGTAAAGTCAAAATTGCTTGATCCTGACCGATGTGAACTGGAGGTCGGGTTGGGACTGCTGGACCTAGCCTTCTATAAGTTGGAGGTTCGATCGAGGCTGTCGGACTCAGACCATTGTGAACTGGAGGTCGGGTCAGGACTGCCGGACCCTGCCTTCTGTGAGCTGGAGGTCGGGTCGGGACTGTCGGACTCAGACCGCTGTGAACTGGAAGAACTGTTAGAACTCCCGGGCTGATCTTGCTTTCGCTTACTTTTGGAAGACTCGTTGCTTACGTGCCCGGGGTCTTTGATCTTTAGAAATTTTTCAGTGTCAATGTATTTTCCAGCCCTCTCTGCGAGTTCAACCAAGGTACCGGTCGATTTCTGTGAAACGAAGTGGCGCACTTGGTGTGTTGAACTCCTGAGCAGAAGGCTATAATAGCAGTGGTTTCATTAAGATCATAGATGCCGAGCTTCTTTTGATTAAACTGGTCGGTAAATTCCTTGAGGGTCTCATTATTCCTTTGTATGACCGTCAGTAGATGTATGCCAGGCTTTGGTTGTTCATGCATACCGGCGAACTGGTTGATGAACTGCTTGCTGAGTTGCTTGAAATTACAGACCGATCGGGGTTTCAAGGAGTATAACCATTGGGCGGCCGGGCCTTTCAAAGTGCTGGGGAAGGCCAGGCAATACAGCTCGTCGGTTTGGATGGCCAGGACCATCCGAGCCCTGTAGGTCCGGATATGGTCGACCGGGCTCCCCGAGCCATTGTATGAATCCAGACAAGGCTACTTGAATTTGCGTGGGATGGAGAATCTTGTGATCTGGCTAGAGAATGGTGACTCTGTCTCGGTATTGGCTTGATTCAGAGTAGGGTTTTGACCTAGCTTTTTGGCCACTCCGTCAATCTGTTTCTGCAAGTCCTGGATACAGGCCACCACTCTTTCCCGACCGGTATTGGGGGGGTTGGTCGGGTTGGTGGAAGAGACTTCTTCTTTATGGTAGTGCGCTATCCTCTGGGATCGGGCTCGGCTATGATTCCGGTGGATCGTATGCCTAAGGACACCTCGGCTCTTGACCGAGTGACCCTGGACTGATTCCCAGGCCACATGCCCCTGCCTTTCCTCTCGGGCAGCACGCCTACTGTTGATATCTTTGGCATTCTCAACGTGGGACGGGTTGGCTCGGGCACGTTGTCTGGTCAAGATCGGTTCCCGACCGTACACAGCGTTCTCGGGTCGTTTTTTGGCCACTAGAAGACTGCTTTGCTGGGCCAGCAGGGTTTCAATCTGTTGCTGGATTTGACGCTGGCCCTCCAAGAGTTGCGCGAGGGTCGCGGTGATCTGCTCAAATGTCATGACTGCCGTAGCCGGCGCCGGGGCCAGCGGAACACCCCGGTTGGCTTGCTGTGTAGTCATCTCACCCTTCTTCGGAGGCATGGCTATCAGTCAAGAGATTTGTTAAAGAGGAACTTGTCGTTCCCACAGACGGCGCCAAGCTGATGATGCCAAAATTTGGTTAAAGTAAATTAAAGCAATTTAAGGGGACAGAGAGTGAAAGACTGGTTTTTGTATGTGGTTCGGCCCTGTTAATGAAGGTACCTACGTCCACGTGTGTGTCTGAGCACGTTCACTATACTGTAAAAGAGCCGGGGGCCTGTGGTGAATAAACAAGTCTGGAGCTACCGTAGGCCGGCCGGGCATGTTGATGAATGATGTAGAGGTGCTGTGTAGACTAAAAAGTCGAGCCCTTTCTATGGGGTGAGTGGTCTCTTTTATAAATGCAAGAGACCTACTCGTACATGGATAAAAAAAAATATAATCCAATTAGGATACTATTGACATCAATCAAGTAAGTTTCCTAATTGTATTAGGATTGATTGACATTAATTGTGGGGGTCTCCTAATTGGATTAGGAAACAATTTACCCTTTCCATTAGTCTTCTATCTTGAGTAGGAAACTGCCTGGAATGCTCAGGATCATGCATGTAGACCCAGATGAGCTGTTCCTGTGGTGGGATGTGCCTGTGCGGTCTTCCCGACCTATTGGCCGGGACGTGGATGACCACTCGGGAGGCATCAGGTGGACCAAACCGCTCGAGATGATGCTTGTGAGTAGTTACAGAATAGAACCGCTCGGGCATGGGTTGATTTTGGGTGTATCAACAAATATCATCTATCAAGAACGGTTGCCAGAAAAACATTGCCGAAATGAAAACAATTTACGTCATGTGACCCTCTTACCTCCACGAGTCCAAAAGTGGTCTCGGATCGTAAATCCGACGAACGTCGAGATTTCGACGTCGGCGTCTCGAGCTCGTCTTCCTCTCCCGGAGCTTTCTCTTTGTTTTTGTTTTTGTTTAATTCAGTGAATATGAGAGTATGAACTCTCCTATGGACACACACTCATCACATGCATGTGATGTGTCACAAGTTTCCCCTATTTTCCTTTACACCCCCGATTTTTCTTAAGTTCTTATTATGAAGTCCCCTAAACATTCCATTAACTATCCAATTATCTAATGAGTATTTGTCTAAGTTCCGTATGGGTCCCAACGTGAGTCCCAAAGTTTTTGTGAAATTGCTATCACACCGATTGATTATGAACCTTTTTCAGTTATACCCTTGTATGAGTATCCAACATAAAACCAATTGTTAACACATATATCAACATGTAACATGGAAGCATTTTAAACAAATACTCATGTAATCATATAAATGCATTTAACACATAAAATGCAAATATTTTTTTTTTTGTTCAGCCCTTTCACTGGGTCCCACCTCATTACCTGTCCCACCTCACTGGGGACTTTTCCAACTGTGCCCTTTACTGAACACTTTTCACTGGCGAGTTCAAGCCTTCCCTTAATCCATTTTATACACTAAATATATTAATTAATGCATATAAAAATAATAATTTACCCGTTCTTCGGGTATGGTGTTACAAGATTATAGAAAGAACTCCATAGAGACTGGAAGGCTCTAGAATGTTGTAGAGAATTTTGGAATGATTTTGAGCATTCTAGAGGGCTCTACGATGTTCTAAAAAAGTATGGAAGGATGCGATGACTTTTGGACGATTCAAAAAGCCTATATAAGTATCTAGAATCTTTGGCACATCTGGTCATGTACCACATAATATTAATTTTTAGCCAAACAACATGTTAGATATCTAGATACATGTATAGATAATTCTACATGTAAACCTAGGATATTTTTGTAGTTGGGAAGGTTCTAAAGAAAATCCTACAAGCTTCCTACCCATTAGTTGTAGCCTATAAATAGGGATTGGTGCCATTTGGCCAAGACACAAAAAAACTTGTAACATTCTCTCTAGTGCAATACAAACTCAATTCTCTCAAACTCTCTTGTGCTTTCTCTTGCTCATTCCTGCATACTTGGTTTTTGGTCGATTTAGTATCACTAGTAGACAAGTGAACACCTAAGTGTTGCACGGAGGGCTTGGAGCATACCAAGATAATGACTTTGATCAATAGTGTGTACAGTGGCGGATGTAGGGGGGGGGGGGGGGGGGGGGGGGGGGGGGGCAAGGGGGGGCAGTGGCCACCCATAGGTTTTGAGAAATTGCACTTTTATACATGTATTTTAGGTAAATTTTCAAGTTTTATTAAGCTTTGCCCCCCCAAAATAATTAAACTTATTATATAGCCCCCCAAAAAATATTAGTTAGGCTTAAATAAATAATTTTATATGTATTATGTTGGCCCAATTATACTTCATTCTCCCAAAAATTGATAAAAAAAAACCTTATTATATGTTATATATTGGCTTAATTACAAATAGATCCAAAAAAATTTACCTCGGGGGCGCTGCCCCCGAACCCCCGTGTGACTCTAAGTTCTTACACAGCCCCCCCTGATTGAGATTCCTGGATCCGCCGCTAAGTGTGTAAATTTGAAACTTTACAAATTGAAACTTCTGTTAGCTGGTTTGGATGTAGGCTTCTGTTGGCTCCTTCATCTTTTTGGTTCAAATAGTATAAAAATTGAAACTTTGATTTTTATGCCCTTTTCTACAATTGGAGATTGAAGCAAATAGCTTAAAGATGCAATTCTGGTCTGAATTAAAGAACCAAAAGACTACCGTGATTTTCACATGCGATTTATAAACATAAAAATAAAATAAAATAACAACAAAAATAGCCTTCAATAAAAAGGTATAAAAATAAAATAAAAAAACAAACAAATTAAAATGAAGTAATCGAAAAGAATAACACCAACTATCGGTTTGTTCCACAAGAAATCATAGAAAAGGGCATAAAAATCAAAGTTTCAATTTTTATACTCATTCATACTTTGAAACCCTCTCAACTAAACTGAACCAAACACAACTACAAGTCTCTTTAAATTGATTTTCATATATTCTTTACAAGTACACAAAAACAAAAAATAGTAACAATAAAAAATACATAAATAAATTGAAGTCCTCTTTTCCTCTTATCTTTCCCTCAATTTTCTCAAAAACCAAAACAGCTGAAAACTTTCCAAAAATAGCAGACAAAAAAAAAAAAAAAAGATGTCTGTAAAATTATTGAATTAGTAAAAACTAATTAGAGAAATTAGAAAACGGTTCAAGACTGTCTACGGAGATCTACGTCTCAAAGCTTTGCTTTGATTTCTTCGACACTCGAGGTGACGTTTTGTCTCAAAAAGTCTCCGGCGAAGCCTCTGAGGCATCGGCGGTGAGTCGTTCAGTGGTATATCGATCGCAACTCCAGCCCACATTTCCGTTGCGGCGAGCCTACTCTAGCCCCCATCATAATCGAACTTCGATCACAATCAACAAAATTCACAAATTTTTGTGGATACAGATGGAAAATGGTGTAGATATAGATACGTTTTAGAGAGAGAAAGTTAGATACAGAGAGAAGGAAAGAAAGGTCGCGACGCCTCTTTATCTCAATTGAAAATGTCGTGGCATCTTTTGGGGGAGTTTAGTTACTTTTTCCTTGTGTGAATGAATGATTACATGACCTAAGCATGTTTTAGAGTAAAGATTGGATACAAGCACTCCACAAATAAATTATATTGTATTAATATTAATGAGAGACTGTCATATGGCAGAGTTGAACAAAGGACAAAAAGTATTAACTCTGCTATATAGCAGTCTCCCATTGGTATTAGTTTAATTTGTTTGTGAAATATTTTTGTACAAATCTTTACTTTGTGTTTTAATTGTGTGTATCTAATATAATAACAAAAATGCTACACCCACACAAGAAATCACACAATATTCCACACAAAGGATATCTCAGCAATTTTAAAAAACTAATGTGGGACCCACAAATAGAAATTCTCCCTCTCTCTTATTTCTCTCTCTATCGAGGTGGAATCCTGAGAGCTCCCTTTACAAAATGTTCCTAAAATAGTTTAAATTGATCCCCCAAGCCTTCACTTTAGCCAAAAACTACTTAGGAGAATTTTCGTGCCAAAACAATATTTTTACACCTCACATGTTTGCTCCTTCTTGGAGTCAGCCTCAGCATTTTTTTTTTTTTATCATAGCTCAAAATCTACAAATTCTTTTTGAATGAGACCAAAAATATTGTAAACTATACTTCCATACCTTTCCAAAACCAAGGTGAGAGAACGAGTCCAGGAAGAAGGAGGAGAAAACACAACTTTCTGGGTGTAGACACCCCAATTTTGACCAAACATCGAATTATGGGGAGTGTTACCTCCAATTCCGATGATGACAATGTTCGAACAAAACTAAGGCTTCCAAGGTGATTCATGCTCTTCAAAAGACTCTTCAATTCAAACAAAAAAAAAGAAAAGAAAAAGAAAAGAAAAAGGAATAGAACGGCACATGGTGTGGGCTGCGGCAGTTACGTAGTGCCGACGCGGCACTCTGTGTTTTCCGTACCGACAGTCCGTAACTACCGCAAAAACACATCAAGTGTCGTGAAAATCAGAGTTTTAAAAAAGACGGTAGTCCATGGAGTTGTCCGCGGCATTCATTGAGTGCCGCACCGACATTCAGTGAATGCCGCGCCGGCATTCAGTGAGTGCCGTTCCGGCACTCAGTGAGTGCCGCTTCCATCTCTATTGAGTGCTGCATTTTTAGCAGTCAGCTGTAATACAGTACGTTTTGTACCCTCAAAAGTGCATCCGAAATTAGGGTTTTTGGCTTGAAAATACCAAAATAACCCTCTAAAATGTGCCTATAAATAGAGGGTGAATACTCCATTACAAGGGATCTTTTTTGGGGGGGGATTTTTAGAAGAGAAAGAATTTTAAGACTACTACACATTTTTGGGAGAGGGGAATTTCAAGGAGAAAGCAAAAGAATTTTGGGAAAAGAGAGCTTTTGACAGTTTGAAGAAGAGCTTGGAAGATCTTCAAAATATAGGAGTTTGAGGATAGCTTGGAGGTGATCCTCTAATCTTAAGTTGTGTTTTCTTTCTTTTGAACTTTTAACCTTCAAATCATTAAGTTTTTCTTGATTAATTTTTTTAAAGTTTTGTTAGTAAACTTGGAAGTCTTAGCTTCTTAGTTCTTTTATTCTTCTTTTTTTTTGTTTGTACTTCTCTCGGGAGAATCTTGGAGGTCCTCCATACCTCACATGAATCTCATGAGCTTGATCTCTTAGTCTCATGTAATCTTATGCTTCACATGGGAGTCAAAGTTGATCATCTTTTATGAAAGAACAAGTAGATGAATCCAAACCCCCACTATGGTTTGGGTTCTCTAACTTGGAGTTTCATGGAACCTCTTTTATATTCCTTGAAAACTCATGAGTAATAGTCATGCTTGTTTGTACTTCTCTCTTGAGATACTTGGAGGTCTTCCATACCTCATTTGAATCTCATGATTTTGATCTATTAGTCTCATGTAAGCTTATGCTTCACATGAGATTTAAAGTTGACCATCATCTTATCAAGAACAAATAGTTGAATCCAAACCCCTTCCATGGTTTGGGTTCTCTAACTTGGAGTTTTCATGGAATCTCTTCTATATTCCTTTGGAACTCATGAGTTTTAGTCATGTGTTGATCTCCAATGACCATCAAAGGAAAGGAGAGTTAGGTTTGAGACAAGCCAATATCCATGGCTTGGTTGATAGAACAAGAAGGATGATAAGTCCAAAAATGGTGCAGTGAATTCATGAACCAGTTTTGATCAAAGATTTTTAGTTAAACACTGAACCGTTGGAACTGAATGAAATCAACGGAAAAGTGTCTATAATTCAAAGTTCTACCACTGTAATTTTTGTTTTAGTAGGATCTCATGGATAACATGGTTTGGTCATAGGTTTTGTGAGACAACCATATTCTGTCTAGAGTTTCAGAACAGAAAATCAGTATCAAAATGAGTAAATCAGAACCTTAATCAAGCATTCTTGGCTCCAAATAATTTTTTATAAGAAGTTTAATGTGTTAATAAGATCTCCTAAAAAGATTAGAGTCTTTCTGATGTTTTTACTATTTTTAAAAAATCAAACAAATTCTCTGGACAGAGAGTTGTACATCTCTGAGTGATGTCTGGTTTTTGTCCTTTTCCCAGAGATCTAACCATTGAAACTTTGATTTTCTTTTTGGGTTAGAAACTAGACACACAGAGGCATCTTGTGTCCAAATATCATCAAGATCAAACCACGGGAAGCATCCCTTTTATTTCTTTGAAGTTCTGGTCTGCTCTCTGTAATTTTCAGAATTTTATGACAGATTTGACCAACTTTGTAAATAATGGTCCAAATGCTATGACCTAGGGCTCAACCCATGTTTTAATAATGATTAGTTAAGCTTGAATTCAAATTTTAAGTGATCTAAATCACTGAGTATTTCATAATTTATTCTTGTTCATGTACATATTCATCCATGTGGCTTGATGCTTGTAATTAGGACTTGTTTGCTTTAGATTTAATTACATTTGATAGATTTAAGCTAGAAGTCTAGGATTGTTATTTAAGATCCAACTTTATATCTTGTATATCATGTGGACTAACCCTTTGCTTTGTAGTGTTATTAAGGTATGATTTCTTGAACTCCTCTTTAGTTTATTTTAATTTCTTGATTTTATCGATTTTTCAACTTAATGCGCGACACCTTAGAATTAGGTTTTGCTTTATGTGTATACGTGTGATTAGAGACCTTTTATTAGGTTTTACTTTCTATTCGTATCCATTGCATGTTTAATATTCGCAGCATGGATCCCGGGTAAGTTCCATAGTTCCCTATTTGCATGTCATATCGCTTGCTACTTGAATTATGTGGTTTTTGAATGATATTTTATCACTTGCAATCTTACACCCTTTAGACATGCTTTTGTAATGTATATTTATATGTATGTATTAGCTGAGGACATACTTAGATTGTTAATTCGATTAAAAGGATGTTAAGTAGAGGCCTATCGCGAGATAGGATGAGAGGGGGTGTTTTAGTCCGACGGGCTCCTTCCCCTCTCATTCCATAATCCCCGAACATAGGAAATCTCTGGTTTATTAAAAGATCAGTTTTAAAATGGTTTCTTAATTTTCCTTTTAAAAATTAAGTGGCGACTCTTTGTATTTCTTGAATTTGAAAAAGGTTTTAAACAAAAGCCGTGGGTAGGAAAAATTGCGGTATCCACACTGGGCTGAATGCCATAATGGCACTCCTCACGACACTCTCGAACTGCCGCCCCAGCCCTCTGAGTGCCAATGTGTGGCACTCAGATGTTCCAAATGCATTTTTGGATCCTTGATTTGACCACAATCCGTGTGAAAGTACCCAAAAATGCCCAAAAGTGTGTTTTGTCTGTCCCACATCGCTTAAACATAAACTTCCCAGCCCATTTTTCAAATTATAAAAAGGGGTCCTCCCCTTTTGATCCAATACACCTGAAAATCCTAAGGACAGAGAGCCTAAGGAAACCCCCATTAGGGCATTCCTAAAGCACTCCTAGAAAGTTCTTAGGAAAACAAAAGTTTTAGAGTAAGGATTTGAGTCTTGGAGTTCTCGGTGCTAGCGGACCCCTGCAGGAGTATTCGTAGGGAAGTTCTCAGGGTAAGATCTTCTTCTTTCTTTTTTATTTTCTGCTTTATTTTACTGTTTTGATCTTTTTATTCATAGTTCTAGGTTAGTTTTCTTGTTTGTTATTCGTGTTCTTCATTATTATTAGTTTAGACCTTTAAAGTTCATAGGATAGTTTTAATTCCTTGTTTGTAGTATCCTTATTAAAGTTGGGTTATCCTAGGCGAACTCTACCTGAATGCTGAGGTAGCCGGAGCCTGTGGGGTTGGTATCCAATCCATGGGTATTCGACCTCCGGTGGTAATGAAACCTTATTTTGGATCTATGAGTCTAGTTTTAGGGCACTCATATAGAAATCATGTCGTAACCCATGTTAATTAGAATAGTAGGCTATCCATGTTTATTTAAATCTGTGTAGAGTAGTTTAATTCATGTTCTTATCCATGAATTAATTAATTCATATCCATGTATCCATGTCCATGCATACACTTGCACACATTCTCACTTAGAATAGTAGGTTATCCACACTAGGGATAACACCCTTGTTAGGTTTACAAATGCACACTACTACACATTGTAGTCATGTTTGGATGTAGATACACACTATCCATGCTTAGAATAGCAGGGTATTCATGATTATCCTATATATTGCATCCTTGTCCTAACCACGGTAATTAGGAATAATCGGGAATGCTATGCTATCCCGGGTAAGTTATTACATTCCCTCTTATATATCGCTTTCCTAAGATCACATAGAAACATGTTTAGGTGGATAGAATACAGATTTAAATTCCTTACATGATTACTTGTGCATAGATATCATGGTTTTATAGGGTGGGTTTTGTGTGTGCTTTTCACGTTTCCTTTTATTTTCTTTTCGCATGCATAGGGGAGTGTAGTAATACATTTAGTCTCCGAATTACTGTTTTAGCACGTGCATTGCATGCAATTGTATAGTTTCTTGTATGCTTTTATTTCTTTAGTTGTTTATACATTGAACTTAGGATTGCATTAGGAATAACTGAAACGGTCCACATAATGTCTAGTCAAACACCTTGAAAGCTGAGTAGAAGCTCATCTCACGATAGGGCGAGAGGGGGTGTTTTAGCACGATCTAGTTCCTTCATCTCTCGTACATTAACCCCTAAACTGAGTTATTTGGTGACGACGGAGCGGTGCTCTCTATCCATTAGACATGATAGATTTAGTTTTATTGGTTCCTTTATCAAACCAAGTGGCGACTCTATTAGCGAGGATCTCTCCGGATTTAGTCTTGTGGAAAATATATGGATTACTCACTCGTGTAGCCGTCGGATTGTGTTTAAAAACTGTGAAATGACAAAACTGCCCTTAATGAAAACACGATCCGACGGCCAAAATAGAGATCCTCTTTTTAATAAAGAGAGGGCACCCTTTTTAGAGCCTGACTGTATATATATATATATATTTGGGTTTCAAATTCAAACCCCAAACAACTATATCTCTCTCTCCACACATATATATATAGTTAGAGAGAGGATCTTAAGTACACTGGGTAGAGTGCACTAACCTAGTGCACTGCCTTTTAAGCCTAAAAAACCCGCAGTTCAGCGGGGCGTCAGATGGGGCTTAGGTCAGCAGGGCAGCCTGTAGATTTTTTAGACTTAAAAGTCAGTGCACTGCATCAGTGCACTCTACCCAGTACACTTAAGATCATTTACCTATATAGTTATATGAGTTTTGAAATTCAAAACCCTAATTTGTGGGAGGTAAATATTATGTGTATATATAGATATTTATATAGAAAAATATATATAAAAAGTCAGTGCACTGCATCAGTGCACTCTACCCAGTACACTTAAAATCATTTACCTATATAGTTATATGAGTTTTGAAATTCAAAACCCTAATTTGTGGGAGGTAAATATCATGTGTATATATAGATATTTATATAGAAAAATATATATTTATATATATTTTTACTATTTAGTGGAGTATGAGTTTTTAAATTTGAAAACATTGATTTATAGGAGTGAGGATAGATGTATTCTTAAAAATAAGAAAAATTATTTTCTAGTTCCTGTTTTAAAAAAGGACTTATTTTCAAAAAAAAAATCTAAAATAAAATATTAAAATCTAAAGGACGTATTTTAAAAGCATTGGACATTTGGACGCCTTGACTACAAGAGTTTCCCATGTGAGTGCACATTCCCTTTTAAGCCTTTCACTTTTTCTTTTTCTTTTTTTTTTTTTTTTTCTATTTTGTTCACAAAATATTTTGCTTATCTACCACCTTAATAAAAGCAAAGATCCATGAACAGTTAACACCGTTCATGCTACAAAGTTCGGACTACTTTACCCCTTATTCTTTTGGTTTTTCCTTTTTCCATCACTTCTTTATGTGTCATATGTTATTAGTCTAGGGGTAGTTTAGTCATTTTCAGGCGTCCATGAATAGTTCCCACTGTTCATCCATTTACTGTAATGACACTTTTACCCTTGTTCCCCTTTTTTTTCCCTCCTTTGCGTTGTGTAAAGTTTGGGGTTTATGGATTTGTGTAAAGGTATTTTTGTAAGTTCAAGAAGATAATTATTTTTCGGTCAATTTTCTAAATTTTATTTAATATCAAAATGAGGATTCAATCATCTTTTGAAATAATATTTATATTGCTTCAAAATTGTTTGGCAAAACATTGATTGGCTTGTGTTTTTCTTCACTTTTTCCCCTTTTTCCAAACAAGGCACTATTGTGTCGTGAACAAAAGTCAAAAAATTGTGGCTCCCTGTTTGAACCCCATTTTGGCCTTTGTTTTGGTTTTTCATTTTTTATTTTTTCCTCCCAAATAAGGCACTAATACCTAAGGCAACAATTTAGGCTATGCCATGTTTGTAAACCGATTTTGAGCTTTATTTTTGTGTCTTTGATTTTTTTGTTCCCAAACAAGGCCCTTTTTCTTCTCTTCTAGTTTTTTTTTTTTTAACTTAAAGGCAGCAATTTAGTCTATGCCCTGTTTGGCAAACCAATTTTGGGCTTTGTTTTGTGTATTTATTTTTTTTGTTCCCAGACAAGGCCCTTTTTTTCTCCTCTTCCAGTTTTGATGGTTTTTTTTTTTGTTGTATATTTTTCCAAAAAATAATTAAACCCTTGAAAAAGTGTGCCATTTCTCCTTTTTTTTTTTTTTTTTAAAACAATTTTGGTTGGCTTTTATTTGTTTTGTTTTTGTGTATTTTTTTTTTTATAAGCGATCTTGAATTTAATTTTATACATATACCTTAAAATAAAATAAAAAAATAAAAAAAAAAACCCATTTTGTCTGTTTTGCCTTTTGTTTTTTGTTTTTGTTTTTTAAAAAAAATTTCTTGAAAAGGTGGAGTTGGCCTATAAATTGAATTTACACATATGCTAAGAAATTTTATTTTATTGGGAGTTCATGTTTTGCTTTTCTTTTTTTAATGGGTTGTCCCAAAATATTTTAATCAAACACAATGCCTTTTGTTGTATTTTTTTTTTTTTTTTTTTTTTAATTTTCTTGAAAAAGTGGGTTTGCCTATAAATTGAATTTACACATATGCTCAGAAATTAAATTTTATTACACACACATACATAAATATAATTTACACTCACAGAGAAATTTAATTTTATGTTTTGAGACATGCCAAAAAATGGGGTTGGCCTGTAAATTTAATTTACACTCATGCTTAGATGGTAAATTTTATTACACACAGATGCCTAAAAGATATTTAAAAAAAAAAAAAAAAAAAGCATAACCGATTGTCCCAAAATATTTTGATATCACATAATGCCTATAAATATAATTTTGTATTGTGATATCACAAATATGTTGATATTACACACACACTTGCATGTAATTATTACATACAAAATGCTTATGAATTTAATTTTATATTTTTATGGTACACACATGCCTATCAATTGATTTTTATGTTTTGTTAAGTTGGATTTACACACATGCTTAAAATTTAATTTTATTACACACATCCCTTAAAAAACAATAAACCCATCACCAGTTGTCCCAAAATATTTTGATCACACACAGTGCCTTAAAAGTCAAATTTAATTTTAAATTCCTAAAAAATTTATTTTTAGTACACAAACATACCTAAAAACAAAAAATATAAAAACAAAAAAACCATCACCGATTGTCCCAAAATATTTTGATCGCACACAATGCCTATAAATTGAAATTCTTATAAATTTATTTTATATTTGGATATTACTTATAATCTATAATATTAATTTTGTCAATTTTATTTGATATTCATATTGTGATATTACACACATTCAAATGCAAGATGACGGCTAATTACATATTAGTCAACTTTGTCTTTTGAAATCAGTCAATTGCTTGAAGATTTGCGAGATTCAATAAATAATATGAATTTTATCAATTTGCTTTTGAAATTGATTTTCCCGATCAATATGATTACACACACCCATCATATTACACACACATACACTCATAATAAATATATAATCAGTCGTACTATAAATTTCAGTTACTCACACATATAAATTTAATTTTACATTTTGATATTGCACGCATAATTAATATAGCATACTACATATATAAGAAATACTTTACAAAGTTAAAAGATAAATTGTAATTTACAATTACTAATACATTTATAATAATATTTTGCACAAAATACACATTTCCATTTTCTTTTAATTTTTTATTTTCATTTTCAGTTTTGTGAATTGTGAGTATAAATTTAATTTACACCCACACATGCCAATAAATACCTATAAATTTATTATTTTTACACACATGTGGCTAAAATTACTATTGGAGATTGCGGATAATGTCAAAATAGAAAATTCTATTTATAGGCATGTGTGTGTAATGACAAATATAAAATTTAATTTAATTTCTATCCACATAAATTTAATTTTACACACATGCCTATAAATTAAATTTTACTTGTATTTTTTTTCCTTCATATTTTCTTGAAAAAGTTGGGTTGGCCTATGTGTGTTATAAAAGTAATTTACACACACCCATGCCTTCAACTCCCATACCTAGAAGTAACTATAAATTTAATTTACACACGCATAAAAATTTAATAAATTAAAATTGATCAAATTAATATTGGAGATTGTGGATAATGTCAAAATATTAAATTCAATTTATACGCATGTGTGTGTCATACCAAATATAAAATTGCATTTATAGCCTACAACTTTAATTTACACACACTTATAAATTTAATTTTACACATGTGCCAGTAAATTCGAAATTTACTTGTATTACACAATGTCATTGATATTACACACACAATGTCGATAAATTAATTTTATATTTTGATCGTACACAGGCATGCCTATAAATTTAATTTATATTTTGATATTACACACACAATGTCCACAATTCCATTGCATATAATTTCATACATTTTGTTTTATATTGACATTTTGATTTTACACACACACACACACACACACATACACACACACACACACATACACTTGCCTATAAATATAATTTACACATACCCATGATATTACACATACACTTGCCTATGTTACACACACATGCCCATAAATTTAATTTACGAACATGCTTAGAAATTTAATTTTACAACACACACATTTCATTTACACAAAAATGTGCCTGTAAATTTAATTTGATATTTGGATATTTTACAATTTAGTTACTTTTCTTAAAGCATCTTACTACATTTTTGTATTTGAGTTTATTTCTTGTAAGCAGAATATGAGAAGTATTTTAATGTATTTTTTGAAATTTATTTTTATATTACACACACGCATGCCTATAAATTTAATTTACTCACACACGCCTATAAATAAAATTTACATTTATTACACACTTGTCTATAAATTTAATTTTACATTTTAATATTACACACAATGCATATATTATACATGCACATACCACGTGCAACATTTTACTCAACACGTCTTTCTACCTAGTACTTATATATGTAATATGTGTGAATAATGCTTGTCCAGTGGTTGATTAATTCACCCCAAGTTTGAAATGCAAATCTATGTTCTTTATATCCCTGACTTTGTACAATTTAAGTACTTTCCAACAGACAAAACAATTGATACTAGAATTCCACTAAGTGACATCATATAAGTTTCTACCACAATTAAATGTCAGATAATCATATACTTTCAATTTATTTGGTAAAATTATATTTCGCAACCTTATAGTTTGGGTGTAATGTTATTTTGGTTTTTGTACATTTAATTTTGTCACTTTGGTTTACAGATTCATTTTAGATTCATTATAGTCCATTTCAAATTTTCTTACAATTTTTTGACCAATTTAGGTTCAATATAGGTGTAAAGTGTAATTTCTCTAAGTGAATTTATAGTTATGGCCCTAATGATATCTGTCTTGTGCATCATATGACCTATTTCTGTCAAAAATTGTAGGGAATTTTCATAAATGGATTACATTGAAGCTAAACTGAAATTGTAAGGACTAAAGTGACATAATTAAAAGTATAAGAACCAAAGTAACATCACACGCAAACTACATGGGTGTAAAGTATAATTTACCCTATTTTTTAACACCTGTGAATTTGCTTATCATTTTAGGGTTAAATACACTTGCGCCCCATGTGGTTTCGCCAGTTTTCACTTACTCCCTTGTGCTTTAAATTTTGGCACTAATACCCCTTTGGTTCAGACTGAAGTGTTACCGTGAGTTTTTCCGTCAAATTTAAGGGTTTAACACTTTGGAGCTCTAACATGAAGGATAATGTCATACCCCAACCCGCCTCATGCGGATTAGGACACGTGTAACAATGCTATAAGCGATCAACTATATTAACTTGCAAAGAAACATGCAAATTACTAAAAAACGCATCTGTTTAACAACATAAAACAACTCTATTGTGACAAAATAGCCCCCAAGGCAAAATGGTAATTAATAAGGCATATCAAATTTTATACCAAAAGATAAGTCTTTGAGTCCCGGTTCCAACGCAAAAAACGGCGCGCAAATTCGAGTTTTCTAGAGAGAATTATGTCCGTTTCCGTAAAAGCCGATAGTGCAGCAAAATGGCATGCGGATCGATCCGCCCCAAAACCGGATTGATCCGGATTTGACAAAATGTCATTTCTGGTCTCTCCAGGTGCTTTGGATCGATCCGTCCATAACCTGGATCAATCCGGATTATGCAGAACCCAATTTTTAGCAGATTTCCCCTGTTATACAAGTTCTAAACTTCACCAATACCAAATTAAACCTCATGGACACATCCAAAACCATTTTCAAACCTCAAGAACCTTCCAAATACATTCCTAAACATGTTTTAACATTAACGAAACATGTGGAACATACACATACTCATAATTAAATTACACCCACCATGAACACAACTCCTTTTGGGTTCAAAACAAGTTTTTGAAGTTTAACTTTTGGCAACAACATAAAACATTATAGAACCATATCCAAACCATTTCCAAATCTTCTTACACTTTACCAAGCAAGCGAGCAAGCAAGCACCTATATGAAACCTTCCGACAAGAGGATCAAACCTCACAAAACATTTGTTTACAAAAACGGAACTTGACTAAAATCTACAACACATGAATCCACACTTGCCGGTATGATCCAAATATACAACTTACACATATCCATAGATGCAACTTAAAGACATACATAGGATTTTACAAAGACAACCCTCAAATTCTCCATCTTCTTGCCCAAAACTAACTACTAACATAGAGAATTACATAAGTTCCCCAAATATACATTAAACACATAAGTTATAGAATCCCAACTAGTTCTCAATCCCTCAAACTCTACAACCACGAGTCAAGGCTTCAAGCCACAAGTTAAGGATACTAAGTCACAAGTTACACCATATTACAAGTTATAAACATAACTACAAGTCCCAAATCTCTCCCCCATTCCCGAGCACGTCACTTCCTCTCCGTATATTGCTCCTTACCTGCGGTGGTTGTTAATTACCACACACTACAAGAAAATATGCTTTTTGTGACGAACGTTTTTGTGACGGATTAAAATCCGTCACAAAAAATGTTTTTGTGACGGATTTTGTGACGAAAAAATATCCGACACAAACAAATTTTTATTTGTGACAGAAAAGTATCTATCCGACTCAAATATATTTTATTTGTGACGGAAACGTAGCTATCCGACACAAATAAGTTTTTATTCGTGACGGAAATGTACCTATCCGACACAAAAAAATATTATTTGTCTCGAATTGAACAAAACCGTCACAAATAAAATTTATTTTTCACCCAAAAATTAGGCGCCCAATTTTTCCCCAAATTCAGACCTAAGAGGCTAAGACCTCTTTTATTCCGTCTCTCTCTCTCTCTCTCTCTCTCTCTCTCTCTCTATCACCCCCAAAACCTCCAGCGCAACCAACACCACCCGCCGCCCCTTTCCCTCCCTCTCTCTTCTGCCGTCGCTACACATCTCCCCATCTTTAACCAACACCCAGTCGCCGCCACTCTCGCCGCTACATACCTGACCTACCATACACCGTCGCCCCCTCCGCCGAGCCCAGCCGTGATCGTTGAACACCGAACACCACTTTTTCATCAGAATTTGGGGCTTGCAATTGGTGTCACAACAAGGGTTTGGTGCTGGAATTTTTTGAGGTTAGGGCTTACTTTGGGTTCATGAGGTACGCTTCTTGTCTATTCCATACATGGATTTCATGGGTTTTAATCTGAATACTTCAGTTTTCAAAAAGTTAACATCAAATTTGGGCTTGATTTGTGTGCTTAACCATCTAAGTTCACATTTTGAAATCCATGGTTGAGACAAAATTGAAATTGGGTAATGTGAAATTGGGCATGTTTTGTTAGGTTTAAGCTTACATCTTCTATCAATGAGGACTGACTGTGAGCTAAATCTATATGTTAGGTCCTTAATTATCATTTTTAGTCATGATTTGATACCAATCCCCACTCTCCTTTCCATATTAACTCTCATTATTTCTCATTATACTTTTTTCCTTTTTTTTCCTTTTCATAGTACTATGGTTCACATGAGAAAACAACCTCAAGAAAGCTGTTTAGGAAACACAAACTGACTACGTGATTCAAAGAAGAACCACTTTTAAATAGTTTTAACAAATTCCTCATATTACATTCTACCAAAATCATCTACGTATTTGTCCTATGCTATTTTGGTTCTTAAAATAAAGTTTCTTAAATTCACTTATTCATTTTGTTGGACCTTCCTACGATCACTTTGTTTGGAAGAAAATTGACATGATGACAAAGGGAAGCCACAATGTTGATAATGTGGATTTGAGTGGGTGTTAGCAAACCCCTTGCTGCTTGTTATTCTACTTTTATTATTTTGTTGGAAAATGATTGAAAAGCTCATCCTTTTTTTCCCTTCTTTATTGGCTTTGGAATTCTTTTGATTGTGTGTTTAGTCAATTGGGTTATTTTACCACTTTGATTGATTGTTGTGTATTTGTTCTTCCAAGTAGTTTTTTCATCTTCCCCCCCCCCCCCCCCCCCCCCCCTTTATATTATATATATATATATAAACGATAAACAGTTGTATCATCAAAACCCCTTTGTACATAATAGAAGCAAACTCACTTTTGGTTATTTTAAATCCGATTTTTCCATTCCCCCACCATATTTTCAATCATTTTCCTTGTTTTTATTATACATATTGTTTTGGTTTTGTCCTTTTCAAATTTCCATATTGGCTTTCATTTCCAATACTAATAAACATCAGGTGCAGCATTTCTTCCATTTTCTATTTTCTTTTGTATTTCATAGAGTACTATATTTTTCAGACATTCACTTTTTACTTAAATAGCTTGAATAACGTGGTCTAATGGTGATTTATCAGGCGAAATTGGAAGATTATAAGGGAGTTGAATAATCCTCGAATCATAGCGATGGTTTCAAGTGACCGTAATTTTTGTGATCCCGATTATGATGAGTATGCAGCTTCTACATCAACAAGTTTGATTTGCTGTCGTTCAGTTGCCTTATTTGTAATCTCTCTCTCCCTCTCTCTCTCTCTCTCTACAAGAAGAATTGTGTTTGAAGTACAACTAAAAAAAATAGGAGTTCTCAATCCCCATCATCTTAAGGGTTCAACGAAAGAAATGCTCATAAACTCAAACTCTTACTTTAATAGAATGCTAAAGAAAAAGAGTTAAGTACTTTTCTATGGGTACTTTTCATCCTATTCTAAGGTCTTATTGGTCAACTTAGACGTTGTCAAATGCTTCTCTACGTACCCATCTACACCACATTTATAGAATTTATCCCTCACTAAGAGTGGATTCAACCCTAAGCTTGATTAAACAAAATCTAAAGCGTGCTTCATACGGAATTGTCAAGTTGCCTCTTTAGTCGTTAGCAGCTTGGTTTCACAGACATGCACACATATGAGTGTAGTTTTATAGAATTCCATTCTTTCTTGGAGCCTTTTCTTTTGTGTTTTGCTTCTTTTTTTTTTTTTTTTTTTTTTTTGTGCTCTAGATGAAGTGTATTGTCTACTGGAGTATCAGAAATAATACTATTTAGGGTTTTGTAAGTTTTTATTATTTATTTTTAGGACCTCTAGTTTATAAAATATTTGTTTTCAAACTTTTGTTAAAAAAAAAAAATATATTGCCCCGCTGCACCCCCCGAAAGTGTCCCTCCTGCACCCCTAAGTGTCCACGTCGCACCATCCCGCACCCATGCCGCACCAAAAACAGCTGAATCACTCAAAAGGAACTACAAAGAACTCCCTGCCGCACCCTTTGTGCTCAATTAATGATCCATTATAATTTATACGACTTGTAAATATATTTTGTATCGCTTAACGGCTTAAGCATAAATTTAGACCGGGCCATATGATACAGATGAATGTTTACGTTGATTTTTATTCAGAAGAACTAGGAGATTGCTAGAAACAAATATCAATGGTCCAAAATCCCTCTTTGCTTAATTCATAAACATGGTGTGTGTCAATTGCTATAGAGGTTCATAACTTCACATATAATAATTGTGTTTGTTTAGGCATTGCTATTGCACGGGGTTTGGCATCATTTTTGCACGTGACAACTTCACCAGTTATTTACCAAGAAGTGTTAGTGTGAAATGCTAGAGTGATGCTCAATTTTTCATGGACACGTAAGTTCTTACTTTGTTCATTTAAATTGTAAAATATTTTTCTTTCCTCTTTCAGAAGAGACATAGCTTTGAACCACACTGCAAGGTCCTTTTATGAAGACCTTGTTTCTCTGCAGGTACACCTTTTGATAAATTATCGGTGTCATTTCGGTCAATTTTACAAATATGTGCTCCAACTGCTTTGGATAACAAATTACCTCTGCACATTTTCCAGTAGCCCATTGCAGATTACCAAATAGCACGAACTAACATTAGACTCATCATGTTGTTGGTAGTACATTGAGAAAAGAAATTTGTGCTAAAATTTAGTATGCTAGATCATAAAAGTGCCAAAGAGCTGTATGTTGATTTTGGGTTGTGATAAATTTATTTACACAGGTTTTATGAAAATTTTTGGATGTTATAAAAACAGAGGAAATTCTGTCGATTTTTTTTAGAAATCTTTGCCTTTTTGTTTTGTTTTTGTTCTTGTGTTGCTTGTTTGGATAGTTTTATATTTGTATTTTTGGTCTTGTTTTGTTCTTTGGGTTACTAGGTGGTTGCATTATTATATTTTTAATTGAACTTTCATTTTCAGGCCGTGGCAAGACATTAGAGGATTTAGACCATGATGAGAATCAATTATGAGCGTAAAGACTTTATTTAGTTTATTGTCATTTTATTTTTATTTCTACTAATGTCAGCTATGAAACAATTATGTATAAACATATACTTTATTGAATCTTGTTTTATCTTTAATTAAAATGTCTTTAAATTTTATGTGGTTCTTGTCGTTAAAAATAAGTATGTTATAATTTATTGTGATGGTGAAATAAAGATTTCTGGTGACAATAAATTTTCGTCACAAATATTATTTTTGTGGTCCCAATATTTAAAATTCCGTCACAAATACTATTTATTCCGTCACAAATACTATTTGTGACAGATTTGAGTTGACACAAATAAAGTACCCGAATCCGTCACTTTTGTGACGGTTTCGGGTCGACACAAATAAAGTGCTTAAAATCAAATGTGACACTACTATTTGTGTCGCACACAAATCCATCACAAATAGTATTTGTGACGGTTTGGGCCGACACAAATAAACTGTCACAAATTATAAGTATATGTGACACTATTTTTTGTGTCACACGCAAATCCGACACAAAATACGTCACAAATACTTTTTTGTGACGGAATTTGACTGACATAGACTTTTTGTGACGCCGTTAACTTGTGTCGGGCATAAATCCGTCACGAATGTGCAATTTCGTCACAAAAAGTATTTGTGATGGATTTGCACCTTTTTTGTGACGGATTTTTTCCGTCACAAAAAACATATTTTTTTGTAGTGACAACAAAAAAGGAAAACGGTTTTCTTAAGCATTATGCTTATTGACTAATCTAAACATGATTGAATGCTTAACATGTGCAATGCAACAATTCACGCATAAATTATAACCGTAATCGCCGAGTCACTGGTTCAATGATTCATTCAAACCTGAAGACCTCCCTTGGTCCTGTGGTCACTTCTATTCCTTGGACTTCTGTATTTCTCGGATTCTTCCTCTTCACCACCCTTATTACTCCCAACGATAAATCATTTACCCAGTGCTCATTGAATACCACATAAACATATAAGCATGTAAGCACATAATCGTAGCAACTTGTCATACAATTTGCATGTAATTCACAACTTAACAATTCTATAGCTTCTAAGCATGATTTTCACAACTCAAAATAGATATAGAAACATTGAACACCTTAAACTAGAATCACTTTTTGGTTAGAAAACTCACCTCCACAAATTAAACGCAATTATGCTCCTAAAATCCCGATTCAAGCTAGAACCAAAGCCAATTCTTGTTCTAGAGTAATCCTACATAGTTTTGATACAACAAATATCGTCTATCAAAAATGGTCGCCTGAAAAACGTTGTCGAAAATGAAAACAAATTACGTGCATGTGATCCTCTTACCTCCACAGGTCCAAAAGTGGTCTCGGGTCGTAAATCAGGCGAACAGCGGCGACGGAATGACGGAAAACGACATCGGTGATGGTTCTGTCTTCTCTCTCGGTGAGCTCTTCTTCTTTTTCCTTTAAATTTTCTGTGAATTATGAGAGTCTATACTCTCTTGACACACATGCAATGCATGTTGTGTTGTCAAGCATAAAATTTTCCCCATTCTTTGTTTACACCCCCGAAATTTCTTAAGTTTCTATTATGAAATCCCCCAAACATTCCATTAACTACCGAATTATCAAATGGGTGTTTGTCTAAGTCCCGTATGGGTCCCAATGAAAAGATTTCTAATTAGTAGGTGCGATAGCAACTTCATAAAATATTTGGGTCCCAACGTGGGTCCCAAATATTTTGTGAAGTTGCTATTGCACCTACTAATTAGAAATCTTTTCATTTATACCCTTATTTGGGTGTGCAAACTAATGCTAACACATAACAATATAGTATAGAATCAACTTAGCAAATATCCATGTAATCATATAAAATGCACTTAACAGATAAAACACACATTTATTTTAGTTGGGCCCTTCACTAGGTCCCACTTCATTACCTATCCTTCCAAATAGTGTTCTTTTCTGAACGCTTTTCATACGGGCGAGTCCAAAGCCTCCCCTTAATCCATTTTATACACTAATTATATTAATTAATGCATATAAAATAATAATTACCCCTTTTTGCCGGGTACGGGTGTTACAGATAAACTCTCTCTTTTGCCCCTGAAAGTCTAATTAAAAGGGAGATAAGTCATAAGTCATTTGCTTTGGGTCAAACACATGACCTATACTTAAAAAAACCACTAAAAAATGTCAAAGATTCTTCCTCACCCAATTTGAAACTGTAAGTTTCTCCCTAACTGAATTGAAGGGAACAACTTCTGTTCGTAATACTGTTGTGAACATTTGGGGTTATTTTGGTCATTTTATCTTGCTCTGTTAGCAATTTTAACAGTTATAATTTGGTGTTAACCACAGGGGGTATTAGTGCCAAAATTTAAAGCACAAGGAAGTAAGTGAAAATGGGCAAAACCACAAGGGGTGTAAGTGTATTTAATCCATCATTTTATAATATCATCTTATAGGTATCACATGAAAAATTAGTATCATAGAATACATAGGGCCCTTCTGAAACAGTTTATGCTTCTGCAATTCAATCGCAAAAAAAAAATGTTTTGGCCAAAGGTTGTTCAAGGTTTTTTTGGCCGTGTTGACTCACATTTTTTTGCGATTGAATCGCAGAAGTTGGTTTGCATAATTGTTTTGTTTTAGTATTTAGAGTTCTATAATTACTTATGCACTAAAAAACTGTTGCCAAACAACAACACATACAAATCACATAAGCTTCTAACAATTGGATCGAAGTCTATATGCGTGTGTCACGACCCATCCCACTACGCGTGGAAATAGGACACGTGGCACGCCACCAAGGCTCATCCAAACATCAATATAATTGTACGCAGCGGAATGATTCTTAAAAACAACCCTGGTATTTAAAACTTAGGAAACATTCCCTCTGAGTTGTAGAATCCATTGAAAATTTGAGTTATAAAAAGTTTCGGCCATTGAAAACACATTCAAAAGAAAATAGTTTTGAAAACAAAAGCTCAGTCGACTGCCCAGTCGACTGCACTAGGGTCCAGTCGACTGATCTGGGGACCCAGTCGACTACTTTTCAATTAATGGAAGCAGTAGCCAAATCAACAGTGTTCAGTCGACTGTCGAAGGGGTCAGTCGACTGCTTCTCTTATAATATACTTTCAGTGTCTCAATCCCACGAGGTCCAGTCGACTGACCCTGGGTCCAGTCGACTGCTCCCCTACTGGGCAGCCTGTGCTGAAAATTAACAAGTCTTGCTACTCATTACCAACCCCAATCACAATCACAACTGATTTTAAGTATTAAAACATAACTACAGACGTTCAATTACAAGATTACAATACTGTGAAACTAATCTAAGGTTCTATTACAACATATTACCAATCCTTACACAAGTTTTAGGATTTAAAACAAAAACAACCAAAAACATATACAAGGTGATTTCCCCGCCGGCGTTCCTTAACGGCCTCACTCATCACGATTCTTCTTGTCCTTCTTCTTACCTGCAATGGAGTACATCTCCACTGCTCAGCTATATGCTGAGCGTACAATTCTAAATGTATGCTTATATGACAGTTCATGGTTTAAGCATCTAAAACACATAAAAATAGTCTCTAGGGTGAGTGGTACGCATTCATCCGGTAGCGGCAAGTCCAAGCCTTAAACCGCGATGTCAATGGGAAGTCCAAGCCTACAACCATTACATCCCCACAAGTGCCATGGCAAGTCCAAGCCTACAACCATGCACAGTAGCCGTCGCTACTAAAATTCTCAAACAACGAGAAGCTTACTCCGGCATGAATTTACACCAAACTCCCCTTTGACCCAAGTAGACATATAACATGCTCACATAAACAGTTATACGTGCTTTTATCATAATTTCACGTGCATAATTAACGGGCCTAACTAATACATGAATTTCGCCCGGATCCAAAGATATCAAGAATGATGTTCAAAACATGAAAATCCATATATTTCATAGATCTAGAATTCATACCTCGTGCGAATCTCTTCAAACTTTGAAGGATCGTCTAGGGGGCTAAATAATCGTCGGATTTCGAATTTGAGAAAATTCCTACAAGTTTATACCTGTTTTTTCCAAAAGTCTAGAATTAAGATTTTTACAAAACTTGGCCAAACACGACCTAAGTAGTACCAAAACGTAGGTCTTACCTCCACGAGTTCGAATATGAAATCTGGAGAAAATCTGACGGACGGAAAGTTGTCAAACGGCGTCGCAAAGCCCGTGGCCACCAAATCTCCCTTCTCTCTCCTCTCTCTAGATATTTAGGAGTTGTGGATGAGATTTCAATCTCATCCTCATCTATATATAGAAAAACTCTTTGGAATTTACGTTTACCTCCCCGCAAGTTTCTCAAAACTTCTAATAAATCCTTGAAACTTCGCACACGTCCATTTTATGCCTTTACGAGTGAAAACTATAAAGTTCAAAAGTTTTCGACTAGGTTTCGTTTGGGTTCAAAATAACGTCCGAAAATTATATTCTGTGGAATCTCTACACAACCTACCTTATTAAATCACGATCGCTCACGTTCTCACCACAGTTCTCAAAATGATATAACAATATCAAAGATTACTACAATTTACCAAACACAGGTAAAATTACTATTCACAAAATACCAGATAAAGTCAAATAACATTTAAATCATATAAATGCCATTTACTCATGCTCATGAAACGTGAACTGCATGTTCCTGTGTCCTCATTGACACCTCACCGTTGACTCACAGTCAACCTCATTACCATTATCAATTAACATTGATAAACTCTCAATTTACAATTATGCATGATAAAACTATAAATTTTTGGAACGGGTGTGACAGCGTGTAAATGACTACATTTCCATTTCTTTTTTTCGAAATAATGGTTAATTGTGAAGATAAAATACACACTCACCCAAAGTGTATATATATATATGTATTTTTCTTTCTCCAAAGTGGTTCAAGGACATATTAATATTTTCATAATATATTGAATCTTTAGATATAGAAATTATTTTAATGTTGATCGAAACTGAGATTAGAAAGAGAAAGAGGAGTTGAATCCTCATTTTCATTTGCGTGACAATGTATGATTTGAAGGAAGAAAGCATAATGGAGAAAATTGGGAGATGATTGTGAACATAGGGAGAGGAAGAGGTTGTACATATTCAAAATATTAGAGGGGAGAGAAAAGGTCAGATTTCATTTAATTTTCAAAGAGTGAAGTTAGGCAGAAACTATAGAAACGTTTGAAATTGAGCAATCAAAAGTTATGAATTGGTATTGATAACATGATAGAGAAGTGGGTTTCCATTTTCTGTTAACTTTCTTATTTGACTTTTATTTAAGGCTGGTTTTTTCATTTAATACTATTCATATGTGTATTGTCATATCTTGCAAAGATGCAATTATGCATTAAAAATGTTCAAAAAATAATTAAAAATAATACAAATTTCCATAACTTGCCACGTGGCAGAACCTAATGATTTTGTTTTCATATATATATATATATACATATGTGTGTGTGTGTATTAGATTCCTTATATTTTCCTCTCCCATTTATGAGCTTGAAATTTCTCGCCTAATTTTCTCTCTCTAAAATCTATCCCCTAATCATTTCTTAAAAATTATCAGTACAATTGGCATGATTTTGAAAACTGCAGGAACTTTGTATCACTTTTCCTGATTTTGAAAATTCTTATCCTAATTATTATTACTCTATGTAATTATTAGTAAATTGTATATATAATTAGGGATAACTAGTATAAAATCCATTTTACTCCAAGTTTCTTGCAATAGGTTTAGCCGATGAAACACTTTAGTCTGAGGTCCACAACA
Organism: Hydrangea macrophylla; assembly: GCA_033977485.1. Taxonomy (NCBI): domain Eukaryota; kingdom Viridiplantae; phylum Streptophyta; class Magnoliopsida; order Cornales; family Hydrangeaceae; genus Hydrangea; species Hydrangea macrophylla. The sequence continues at coordinate 96,584,396 of CM066992.1, forward strand.
CAAATTCAGACCAAACTACCCTTCGCGCACCATGTCATTTCCCATTCAAAAAATGCAATTAATAACCACTCCCCTCAATCACGACGTGATTTTAGGGGTTTTCAATATTCAAAACCCAATTTTTCTGGTAAAAAATGATAGTAGATTTCCCCTGTTCATTTCTCTCTCTCTCTCTCTCTCTCTCTCTCTCTCTCTCTCTCTCTCTCTCTGGGCGCCTCTACCTCAAATCTACCGCTGCGCTTTGCCCCACCTCCGCTTCTACCGTTGTGCTTCGCCTCTACCACCGATGCTCTTTTGTCGTTGCTCCTCATGGGCTAAATGTCTTTCAATATATGTGTGTATATGTGTGTTGAAGTTTGATATTCTAGAGGAAAACAAGTTAATGACACTTAATGGTTAGTGGTTCTGGAAGATGTGGACTATCTCAAAAGTCAAAATCTTTGTTCTTCAATTAATTGGAAGACTCTGTTGAGGTGCCCAAATAAGTGCAAAGATTTTTATGCAACAGTTGAAAATTTTATGAACTGGGATTAGTCCTTGTAACTGCTTTAGGCCTCGTTTTTTTTTTTTTTTTGGATCATTTGGTGGTTGGTGCCACTTGAGTGAACTGTTTAGGGTATTTGGTTTCTATTTGAGCATATTTAATAGTGCAACAATTTCAGAAAGTGATAATTAAGAGGCTAAATGTCATTCTCCCCATGACAAAAGTTATAGTGTGAAATTTTACACTCATGTTCTCGGTTTCTGATGTTGATGTTGACAGAGAAGATAACAAAGATGCTGATGACAAGTATTGGAGTGAATGAAATAAGTAGTGTAAAATTTTGTAATTCATTAATTGTATTGTGAAATTGCATATTGTAAATATCAATTTAGTGTGAAATTTTTTACGCTGTAATTGTAACATTATGATTAAAGCTGAGTAAATTACTATGGTGCATCCTGTAAATATAAGTGAAATTTTTGTAAAGTGCTAGTTATAGTGTGAAATTGTATACTGCAATTTGTGATTTGAAATAATAAAATGTAGGTGAATTTAACACTTCACACTTTTCAATTTGTTGAATAACTCGAATATGAGTGTGGAATTTAATTATTCTAGTGTGAAATTTAACACTCATGTTCTTGGTTTCTATGTTGTAGTGCGAAATTGTATACTGCTAGTATGCACTATGATTTGTTATTTGACACAATAAAATGTAGGTAATTTAACATTTCACACTTTTCCATTTGTTAAATAACTCCAATATGAGTGTGAAATTTAACACTAAATTTTTATTCTTTTTTGGGTGATGGCGATGAAGGGTTGTTAGATCACCCAAGAATGGCGAAATACGAAATTAAAAAAATATCTGTGTAATATTAAACATATTCTAACGTATACAAAATGCTTTTGCTCACCCAAAAAATGGTTCGCCAATGCTCACCCAAGTATCCCATTGGCCTACTGCATTGGCCAATGGGATGCTTGGGTGAGCATTGGTGAACCATTTTTTGAGTGAGCAAAAATGCTCTCTAACGTATAAAGCCCTACAATCATGCCATTTAATAACTTCCCAAAATATATGCAAGATTTATGGGATTGAGTTTGAGCGAAATATACATATATGCATGTATATTACTACGCAAAAATTCTATGGAGAGGGCCCCCTCTCTTTAATAAAGAGAGGGCCTCTGTTTTAGCTGTCGGTTCGTGTTTAAAAATTATGAAGTGACAAAACTATCCTTAATGAAAACAGGATCCGACGGTCAAAACAGAGGCCCTCTCTTTATTAAAGAGAGGGTGCCCTCTCCATAGCCTGACTGATTACTACGTATATGTGTGTGTGTGTATATATATATATATATATATAAAGGGTAAAAATGTAACATTATTTACACTAAATTGGGGGAGTGGACCAATTATGATAAACTTTATGATAATATGGACCTAACACTATAATTAAATGTTGAGTGAGTCAAGTCATAAAAACTTGGGTAAATAGAGATTTTAGGGGAGATTTCTAATATAATTACTAATATGGAAGGCCTATATGTATAGATTACTGTAAATAGGAGATTCGTATCCTAATTTAGGAAATTTTTATCCTAATTATTACTCTAAACGTATATTTTCTTTTAACTCCCTAATCAATTCCTTATATCTTCCTACCCCATTTATGAGCCTGAAATCTATCTCCTAATTTTCTCGGCCTAAAAAACTATAACAACTTCTCTATCCTTTTCACCTAATTATTGCTCTAGATATATACGCTATAAATAAATATTACTCTTATATCTCTTTGGTTAACATTTTTATGCTATCTGAGTATGGCTTTCAAAATAGATACATAGAATTTGGTTGACAATTAAGGCAGTCCTTTTCATTTGCTGGATTTTGTTCAATTCACTGTTGTTTTGTTTTGTTTTGTTGTTTTTCTTAAGAATGGTTTTAGTTCCATCAAAAAAAAAAGTAATGGTTTTAGTAAGTTTTGTTTGTGTCTTTTTAGTTCCATACCAAATTTTTATTTGACATCATCACCATACAATGCTTAAGTTTCACAAATAGACTCATATTATAAGTAAATCCCAAAAAAATCGCCAATTATGTTTAAGTAAACCCTAAAAAATTGTCAATTATGTATAAATAGACCCCAAAAAAATTACCTCGGGGGCGCTGCCCCAGAACCCCAGTATAAGGTCTCCCTTTTAATAGTTCGTCCGGGCCTCCAAATACTTAGGACTGGCCCTGATGGTTGGCATATTGGTTTAACAATCTTCACTCTTCTTATAGTTTAAGACTTTAAGGCAGCTTGAGCTCTTACAAATATTGCTTTGGGGACCTCCGAGCATACCAAGCTGGTAATTGACAATCGGACTGTCCCAATCTTTGTGTAGATAGAATCTGTTCTCAATTTTTTTTTCTTCCATAAAAAGTAAAAGCCTCAACTCCATATTTTTATGAAGATTTGGTGTGGACGTTTGAGCAGAAACTGCTTTGTATTTGCAAATCCTCCCAAATATTCAGGCTTGATCAGAAACAAAGCATGACAACAACAAGATAGCAATCTGCAATGAAAAGGGTATTCTGAATGAGAAGTTCTTTTTCAGTTTTTGTGAGGTAGTGTAGCTGCCAAGACCTTAAAAGCCTATAAGTGTCATTTTAGACTTTAAGGGGGATTTTATTTTTCCTTTTTGCTGCATAAGTCAAGCCATTTAGTATTATGTATTTAAGATTTTGTACTTCAGTAACACTGTTATTGGGTAAATTTTCTCTATATTCCTTACAAAGAGTTGTGGTATTTCCAATAGTATTAGTATTATCCTTCTCTTTGATAAATTTCCCAGAGAAACCTGGATGAAGATCAAGTATTTTAGGGAATTTTCCAAAGAAACCTGGATGAAGATCAAGTACTTTTGGAGAATTTTCAATCGTTTCCTCCTCTCTGCAAAACCCTCTCAATCATTCCCTCTCTCTCATTTCACAAATTGGAAACCTTTTGTGAACTGTGTGAAATTTCCAAAGAAACCTAGATCAAGTACTTTTAAGGAATTTTCTAAAGAAACCTGGAAACCTGGATAAAGATCGAGTACTTTGTGGAATTTCCCAGAGAAACTTGGATGAAGATCAAGTACTTTTGGAGAATTTCCCAACAACTTGTGTTTTGGATTACTTTGCGGATTTTCCCAAAGTATTATGGATGTGACGATCAATTATTTTGAGGAAATATTTCTCAACTGCCGATTATGTTTTGAGTTTCAAATTTGATGGTTTGAAGGTTGTTTTGAGGGTTTAATATTGAGGCATTTCAGATTTGGTGGTGGCGATGACGGCGATCAAGCTTGGTAATGGTGGCCATGGATGGTTCTTGCAGTTATGGCTGTAATTAATTAATTGAGTCCGTGGTGGTGGCAGTGTGAGGAGAGAGAGAGAGAGAGAAAGAGAGAGGAATGGAGAGAGGATTTTAGGAATTTTCCATTTTTTTGAATTTGACTTGTTGATTATATTAAGGGTAGTTTTGTCAGCAAAATATGATATAGGGACTTAGACACGAAGAGTTGGAGAGAGAATGAGTGAAATAGAGAGATAATTTTTAAGAATTTTCCATTTTTTTTTTAATTTAACTTGCTAATTATATTAAGGGTAGTTTTTTCAGCAAAACGTGATGTAAGAACTTTTGATTGAAACTGTTTAGAAAATGGACCTATTAACCCAAAAGTTTCCTCAAAATGGCTTATCAATTACTAACCCATAATTTATAAAGCTATGTCTATCATAAAAATAGAAGTAGAACACATTGGTTTTTGGAAAACAGACAGTTGGGGCCGAAATTAAAGACTCTATAGCTTACCCCACGCGTGTTAAGGCTTGTTTGCAACTTAAAGTAAAGATGCAACAACTAGATTTATTTTCAAGACTTGATTTTATATGGTGCAAAATGCAAAATCTTCAAGGTTGGTATGCCACAAAGATTTTATATTTAATTTGGTAGCAGATATTGTGTCATCAAATTTGATAATGTATCATACTATCATGTTCTGAATATCTAATACAAGTAATTAGGTTGCTGTGACATCCACAGCATGATACAGTTATAGACTTAGGTTAATTTGGCCCTATTTTGTTATTTCTTCTTTTTTAAAGTATAAATCCATATTGTTTAATTGGTGACTAGTTTATGAGCTTGGTAAAAATTAAATTGATGGTTTTTTAAAGCTCTAGAATAGAGCTTTTAATAGCTCAATGTTATTTTTTTATTTGATCATGATGTTTTTTTGAAGAGTAATGTGTCATTTGTACAAATTATCAAACAACTTAATAATACATTTTATAAATCACGTTTAAAAAGCCACATGAGAAGTCAAACTAAGCCTTATAGATGCATAAATTAAATATATAGATACACATGTACGCATAACGGCAAACAATTGTTGATTATCCAATTGTGTCATGTTCTTTATTACTTACAAGTTACAAATAATACAGACAGTCAGGCTATAAAGAGGGCGCCCTTTTTTTTATTAAAGAGAGGACCTCTGTTTTGTCTATCGGATCGTGTTTTCATTAATGGCAGTTTTGTCATTTCACAGTTTTTAAACACAATCTAACGGCCAAAACAAAGGTCCTCTCTTTAATAAAGAGAGGTGGCCCTCTTGAGAGAATCTTTGATAATACAGATATGCAGAAGGACTGGTACGTAGGGATACGTATGTGTATTTTATATGGTATCGGAATATTATCTTTGATCAAGTGGGCGGGCTCTAGTTCAATTAGTATGACTTCTCTCTCTTTAGTGGGGAGATTGATGGTTCGAATCTTCTTACAGGGATTACTTTGCTTGCCCCTCTGTCAGGGCCGGCCCTTGGGCCAAGCGGCCCAAGCGGATTCTTGGGGCCTAAAAAAATAAGGATTTCTTCGGACTTGGAATAAGACCTTGTTTGACCAAAATTTATATATTTTATATATAAAAAATAGGACTTAAAAAAAATAGGGTCTTATATATTCATGTATTATATATAAAAATAGGACAAAAAATAAGGCATTGTTTTGGCCAAAATGCATGTATTAAATATAAAAGGGTAAATTACACGGACCTCCCATGAGGTTAGGTCAAATTACAGGGACCTCCCTCGTGGTATGCAAAATTACACTGACCTCCCTTGAGGTTTGTAGTTGGGTAACACTGACCCCCCCCCCCCTCTCTTCCGTTACACTAACCTCCCTTGTGGTATGCAAAATTACACTGACCTCCCCTGAGGTTTGACAAAATTACACGGACCTCCCCTCTAGTTTGAATAATTGAACTCTGAATTGGGTTTTGGGTTTTCATTGTCTGTTGTAATTAGTGGGCTATTCGATTCTTGCAGTTTAGAGATTTTATAGAATAAACATTTGGAGTGCAGTTTTGCTCACCCCAAAATTGCTTATCCAACTCTCCCATTAGTTAATAAAAAGTCATAGGTCCCACTACATTAACCAGAGGAAGAATTGGATGAGCAATAGGTGAACAATTTTGGGGTGAGCAAAAATGTTTTGATCAACAAAATTCATTAATTAACAAAAACAATTTTTTTAGTTGGGTGGATTTTGCACAATTTTGAAAGTTGTGCCCTTAGTTTTTTTGTAGTTGGGTGGATTTTGCACAATTTTCAAACTATAGAGTGTAAATTGCCAAAATTGAGACCACAAAGACCAAATTGTCACAACCCTCAAACTACATGGGTGTAATTTGCAATTTATCCTTTTTTTAAAGATGTTTTCTCGATGTCCATATTGGCTTATTTCTTGAAGATTTGTTTTATTCTCAATAGTTGTTTTTGTTAATTAATGAATTTGGTTGATTAAAACATTTTTGCTCATCCCAATATTTTTCACCTGTTGCTACCTATGACTTTTTATTAAGCAATTGGAGAGTTGGATAAGTAATTTTGGGGTGAGCAAAACTGCACTCCAAATGTTTATTCTATAAAATCTCCAAACTGCAAGAATTAAATAGCCCACTAATTACAACAGACAATGAAAACCCAAAAACCAATTCGGAGTTCAATAATTCAAACTAGAGGGGAGGTCCGTGTAATTTTGTCAAACCTCAGGGGATGTCAGTGTAATTTTGCATGCCACAAGGGAGGTCAGTGTAACGGAAGGGGGGTCAGTGTTACCCAACTATAAACCTCAAGGGAGGTCAGTGTAATTTTGCATACCACGAGGGAGGTCCCTGTAATTTGACCTAACCTCATCGGCCTAAAAAATAGGGCCTTATATGTACATGCATTATATATATATATATATAAAAGGACCAAAAAAGGGCCTAAAAAATTTTTCTTCTCATGTTCGCTTAGGGCCTCATGTGAATTTCAAAATCTTAGCCTTGCCCTCTGTTGTTCGTCAGTCGAAATGTGTGGTCTTTATTAGGCTTTGTTGTGAGCCATTAGAGCTTTGGAGTTGAGTTGTGGTGAGATCACTGTGTGTGCGTGTATCTCATGCCATAATTCATGTAAGTATTTAAAAAAAAAAAAAAAAAAGGAAAGAAAAAAAAAAAGAAAAAAAAAAGATATCATCTTTGTACCTTACGTGGAATTATATAGAATTGTCACTAAAATATTAAGTTAGCTTCTTCTAGTAGGAAAAAAAATTGATGATTGTAAAATAAAAACCGCTGCACATTTATGAAATTCATTATACGTATCTATGGATGAAACATGACTTTATATTACGACGTCATTTTTTTCATATTTAATCTATAGAATTATAAGAGTCCTTCATAATGGGTCAAAAATAAATTTAGTGTATTTGACTTTTTAAACACTAAAATTCATCCTTAATTGTTAAGAAACATAAGAATTAGTCCTTTATCCCAAATCTGTGTATTTTTTATGGACGAAATTATCCTCATCATTAGATATATATATATATATATATATATATGTGTATCATCAATTTTAAATTGATGAGAGCAATAATTAAATGCAGTTTTATCTCTCTCTCTCTCATCTCACGATCTCTCTCTCCTCTCATTTACTACCCATTAAATGGGTCATCTCTCTCTATATTAATCTCTCTCCAGAATGGTCAATGAGATTAGGAATGGGTTTTTCTTTCTCTCTCCTCTCCTTTATCTGTTTATATGTATCTCTCTCTATGTATATATATCTCTCTATCTCCTCTCCTTTTCAAATCTGTGTCCACATGGGTTTCCTCCATGTAAAAGAGATTAAGAGATGTGGGTCACCTCTCTCTCATCCCACCTTCAACAGTTTTAGAGATAGAGAAAATCAACCCCAATTTTAGAGATAGAGATTAGGAGATGTGGGTCACCTCTTACAGCGATGGTTAGTGAGATTTTTTTTTTTTTTTGTGAGAAATTTTCTCATCAAATCCATATTTCTCTCTTCTTGATTTGGTGAGAATTTTTCACCATAACATATAGTGTAATTTCTCATTTATGATTAGTGATAAATGATTTTTTTTTTTTTTTTTGGTGAGAAATTTTTCAAACCCAGCGATGGTCACTGAGATTTTTTTTTTTTTTTTTTTTTTTGGTGAGAAATTTTCTCATCAAATCCATATTTCTCTCTCCTTGATTTGGTGAGAATTTCTCACCATAACATATACTGTAATTTCTCATTAATGATCAGTGAGAAATGATATTTATTTTATTTTTTTTTTTGTGACAAATTTTCCCTTCAAACCCCATATTTCTCTCTTCGTGATTTGGTGAGAATTTCTCACCGTAAAATATATAATTTCTCATTTATGGTTTAGGAGAAATTTAATTATTTATTTATCTCTCTCACTAGTTTGGTCAATTTCTAGATTTTATAATATATATAAATATATGTATGTACTTTATGGGTTTTGAATTTCAAAATCCTGATTATATATAGTTATATGGGTTTTGCATTTAAAAACCATAATTTGTGGGACTGGGGTATTTAAAAACCCTGATTTGTGGGAGTGGGGGTATTTTAATCATAAAATAGGTGAGGGACTAATTTCTAAGTTGACTTATAGAATTAATCAATTTTTAAAAAACACTACAATAAAGGACTGAAATCTAAAGAACCCTTTAATCTAAGTAGGATTAAATAGGACAACTTCCAATAGAATTTAGATGATTCATGTGTTATTGAAAGTGGCCATTCTGCGAATATATGATTCAAATATTGAAACCCTGAACATTACTCGTAAATTCGTAATTATGATTGTATTATACCACTAATACATTCGGATGCCCCAACTAAAGAAATAATGGCATCTCTAAAATAAATCCTGTGAATTATTATTATTATTTTAATGAATATCCACAATAATATTATGCAATTAATTAACTTTAATAAATAATTTCATTTACTAATTAAGATTTATTTAATTTTTGAATATTTTAATAGAGATAAATAAGTACATATTAAAGCATGATTAATTATATTCCACAATCGAAGATTACATTCAAAACAACGACACACATAATAATTTCATACATAAAAACTATAACTTCTAAAAAAAAACACACACACAATGAATAATAACCGTAAATTACAATACTAAAATATGATCTTTGTGAATCATCCCCTCATATTTTATGAAAACTCCTAGTTACATGAAGCATCATTTTATTTTTAATGAATTACATTTTAGAATTAAGCGGTCAATTTTTTTATTTTTAAAATTTAAAAATAAATAAATCAATCAATCAAGTTTTAATAAAAAAAAATTATTAGAAAATTAGATAATGTATCAAATTGTGAACAAAATGTAGTGCAATTCCACTAATCAAAAGTCAATCTCGTGCTTAAACCACGCAATAATGACCATTCAAGTACATTCAAGCTTAAAATCCTTTAGGTGGAAAGTGTTGGGGTTGGAATTGGACAACAGTTATTTCTTTCTATATGATGAATATTTTTCCTCCCCTTAACTCAGTAGGCAATACAAAAAGAAAGAGAAAAAAAAAAATCAAAATAGGTTCATGACCAACCTTTCTTGAATCCATAACCATATAATCCTCACAACAGTACAAAATCCAGATTCGAGACTTGAATTATTTTCCAATCCACATATTACTCTTGTAGTAAGCTTTGAATTTCAAGGATTTTTGTAACTTCAAGTTGATTTTTAGAATCAAATCATAAAACCTCATAGAGTCTTTTTCTTTTCCTTTTCTATTTATTTATTTTTTTTTTTTCAAAATAGCATTCTACTACTACTGTCATGGTTCGGAAAAGAACAAGTTCTAAGACTGATGTGCTATTCAAGTTGATTGACAGTAACTTCCACATACCTTAGACGAAGGTAAGAATCCACTTCGTAATCACAAATAAAAAAAGATTCAGTACTTAATAATACTATGTTTGTGTAGCTATATTATAGTTTCTTAGGACTTCGTGCATGCATAAAAACAATTCAAAAACTAGTAATTTATCAAACAAGCACAAATATTGATTTTCATAAATACAAAATAAAATTAGACTTGGTCTGGTCTAGTCTGCTTCTAGCATTCCAAATAGGCCAGCTTAGTCATATAAACTAAGTCTTAATATTGAGATACGAATGCTCTGCATTAAAAAAATTCCCTTAATATGTAATTCAGAGAACAGATCCTCGACGTCATTGTGGTCTTTTAAATTTTTTTTTTTTTTTACCAAAAAAAAAGTGTGGTGCTCTCAGCACCTTATTAGTGTTGTCGGGTCAGCAACATCCCAACTGAAACTAACATTACTATGTAATACTCCTACAAGATGTGCATTGAATTGGGCAACCAAATTTGAATATATTCCATACATTTCTTTGTCTATTTTTGATGAACTCCATTGTTCTTTCTTGGTTCGGGTGATGAGTTGTTAACATGGGGGTTCATCGGTCGGTTCGGTGTTTATTCGTGTTTTAAAAATCAATCGAATCAGTTGATTCGATTTTCATCTTAGAATAATTTTCAAAAAATCGATCGATCGGTTCATTTTGATTCAGTTTCGATCGATCCTTGTATATCCCTACTTGCTAAGAACATATGGGTCGAAAGTAAAATATACCGAGATGTATGTAATAAGGGGATGTTTGGGTATTTTTGTGTGTTGACTAATTTAGTATTTCAAATAGATATTAATTCTATTTTACTTTGCGCTTGTGTAATTAGCTGCCTTTTAAGTACATAAATTAAATATAAAAAAAATTTTACCAAATTAACATCATATATAGATTTTGCAATACAACTAGATATAGAGGCTGTTTGTCATTACTTATTTGCCAATTTTAAGCAGTTCTGATAGCCTAAATTGCTTATTAATCAGTTTGTTTCAGTAAAAATATAAGCAGATGTGGTCCAAAAAGCGTTTGATAATAAGCAGGTGGGGAGTTGCTTTTCAAGATTATCTCTATGCTTGATCAATTCACAGCATATTAACCAAACATCCAAATCATAATAAGCAGTTCTACTTTTAAACAGTTTTATCAATCACAATCAAAATTGCATAAATATAAACATAAGCATAACCATATGCATAAACATAAGCATAAGCACAGACAAACAGACTCTCAGAGTAAATTTTGATGTGAATGTAATCCTGTATTATCCAAAGAGAAAACTTGAATGAAAATGATAGGAAACTACTACTCCGTATATGCTATATTTTGTACATTAAATGTCAAACAACATGAGCTGAAATGAGCTCATTTAGACATGACACTATACCACTATAGCACCAAATCTGCAGTATTTTAATTACACCCCTACTCTGCACCTGGATATATATAGCTGTACATAGCTGACCACAATTTAATTATAAAATATCACAATCAAATCCTATAATCATCATTTCCTTACTTTAAAATTCAAAACACCCACTAAAAGTACACTTTAACCAAAAGGGTAAAAAAATAAGGGCAATGCTATTGTGAGAAGTTTCTCACATAAGAAGGCGGGTTTTAACCGTAGGATGAGCATCTAGCCTTAAGATTCCCAGGAATCTGGAGAGAATCTTAAAACTAGATGCTCATCCAACGGTTAAAACCCGCCTTCTCACATGAGAAGCTGCTCATAATAGCATTTCCCAAAAAATAATAATTAAAATGGAAGTAGTATTACTGTATTATGTTTCACTTGGTTACGTGAGAGAATTAGAAACTTTTGCCCCTATCATCGACCCCCTACTTGCTATCCATCGTGGGCAATTTGGACATTTCGTAACTACTGTTACTTCCGAAGTCCATATAGTTAGCAAAATTTTAAAAAGGCGGGGGCGACATTAACGACTTTAGTCACTCGTCTCTGCTTCCTTCCTCCCTTCCTCCTGCCTTCTCTCTCTCTCTCTCTCTCTCTATAAATTCTCTGTACCAAATCACTATTTCCCCCACCACTGAGATTTGCAGATAGTGGTCTAACAAACTCTATAGAGAGAGAGAGAGAGAGAGAGAGAGATGAGAGAGAGAATGGAAGTGATTATACCGCCGGCGCCGGCGCCGCTTGATTTCAACTTCGACAGTACTTGCACTTCTCCCTACGTAAGCGCTCCGTCAAGCCCTCAACGTTTCGGCAATTTCTTCTTCAGCGCCCCAACTAGCCCTAACGGAGCCGCCTCCTTTTACCGCGAATTCAACGATTCCTCTCTCGCCACCGCTACCGCCACCGCCACCGGTGTCGACTCTACCGCCTCTGGCGGTGACTCTGTGTTCACAATTCCGTTCAATTGGGAGGAAAAACCAGGAATTCGCAAAGTGAAACCCTCAATCGACGTCAACGACGACACGGATTTTGAATTTGATTTCAGCGGACAGCTCGACCGAGTTTCTCTCTCTGCCGACGAGCTTTTCGACGGCGGTAAGATCAAACCTCTGAAACCACCTCCTCGTTTGGAACACAGATTCAACGATTCTCCGAGATCGCCTCGATCTCCGAGATCGCCAAAAAATTTATCTCCGAGACAGAGGAAGAGAGATGTCGATCCATTCGCAGCTGCGATTGAGCAAACTCGCAAGCAGAGTTACGATCCGGAACAGAGTAATGAAAAACAGCGAGGTAGAGAGACAAAGTACGATTTATCGAAATCGAGTTCAAGACACAAAGCGACAAGATCGTGGTCGCCATTTAGGGTTTCAGACATTGTAATGGAACGCGAAATCAATCAACAACAGAGCAACAGTTCCTCTAATTCAACCACCAACAAACAATCATCTTCATCTCAATCTTCGTCTTCGTTTTCGTCTTCGAATTCAAGCTGGAGAGGTTACCGGAAATGGAAGCTGAGGGACATTTTGCTTTTCCGAAGTGCGTCGGAGGGCCGGCCGGTGAGCAAAGAGACATTGAAGAAATACTCGGCGTTGAAGAAGAGCGGTGGTGGTGACGATGTGAAGAACTCGAGCTTTCGCTCCACGGACAGCGGCGGTTCGGTTTCGAGCTCGAGGAGGAGAGGACCGGTGGTTTCGGCTCACGAGTTGCATTACACGGTGAACCGGTCGGTCACTGAGGAGATGAAGAAGAAAACATTCTTGCCTTACAATAGGGGACTATTGGGTTGCTTGTGGTTCAATCCAGCAGTTCATGGGATTACTGGGAAGCTTGGTTCCTTGCCACGTGGATGATTCAGATTTCTCAGATCAATTTCTTTCCTTGGGTCTTTCTTGAATGCACACAAATTTTTTTCCTCATTTTCTTTTTATTAATTTTGTCTGGTTAAAAATTGTAAATGAGAAGTGTTTGTGAAGTTTCACTAGCTATGTGATTGTCAAGTTAACTGATTTTGTTACTCGTATTATTCTTAAATGTTATGGCAATTGGCAAGGTTGTCTCATTTTAAGAAATTCTATGATACTATCTCCTGGTGATTCGGGTGCTAAAATGTTATAATTTGATGTCAAACCAAAATTGGAACCAAATTGAGATGTACATACAACCAATTAAAACCACTTGAATGTATCATGGAAGATTTTGTCATTCTATTGTCTATAATTTGTGTTCAGTCTTAGATTAGTCCCAGGGTTGTTCGAGAACTGATATTATCAATTTTGAGTGTTTGGTGAATGTCTAGTATAATCTTGGTGAACACTTTAAATCGGTTTTGTGTTTTTTTTTTTTTTTTTTTGTTTAAACTGCTGTTAAAATCAGCTTAAAAACATAAGAGTGAGACTGAATATGATCCTTTTATGCATATCCAAAAGGCAAGGGCGAAGCCAAAGAGGCTCCCAAATTTTGGAAATTTTTTGTGTTACATGTGATAAATTAGCTCTAAATGTAGTCTAGCAAAAAAAAAATTAGTACATGAGATATTTGACCCCAAATGTAGTCTAGTCCGCCCACCCAAAATTAAATAGATCAAATTTGACACCATATCTCATTATCAAATATGTATAAATTGACCTAAAAAAAATTTCGAAGGCGCTGCCCCAAACCTCCTTATAACTTCCTCAACCCCAAAAAAAAATTATGACTCCGCACTTGCCAACAGGGTAGTAATCTCGGATTCCATTATTCCCCTTTGGTGTGCTATATTCAACACGAACATAAGAGAGGAAGACTAATATGAATATGTGGGGTTGTGCTTAGGCAATAGTATATGCTTGAAGGGAAAAGTAGGAGCCACCAACCGCATTGCATAATAACAACCTTTATAAAAAATAAAAAATAAAAAGTCATAATATGTCTATGCTAGAGGAGACCCAAATGAAACCCGCTAATTATGCTCATGATTTCTTTACTTCTTTTTCATTCCTCTTTTAAGCATATTAGATTGATAAAAAAAAAGCGAGAAGGAGAAAGAATATGAGCATGAAAGTAGTTGTATTATGGAATAGTATTGCTATGGTGGAAATTTGTTCCTAGTGATTTGATAGTTGTATCATATGTTATAGTAATGATCGTGATACTACAGATCATTACATGTGGTGTAACTCTCATTGCATTACTCATTGTGTAAATTACTATAATTCATTTCATTCGAAAAAGGAAATAAACTTGTAAAATCTATAATGACGAGAAAATGATAATTATATGAGTAACTAGAGTTATAATTTTTTGCTCACAATTTTTGTTTACAACTTTTTTTTTTTATGTATTTATCTCTCTCCTCTCCTGATGGGTTCCACTGGCACTGTGGGGTCTATTAATACTATAGGACTCATCAAGAGAGAGATAGAGCAAAAAATTGTGCCCAAAGTATTACCCTAATTATATGGGCTAAAATACATTTTAGTAGTCTATAATTACACTAAAGTTTTATTTTGAGTTCTGCATTATTAATCGCAACAGTTTATGTGCTCAAATTTTGAATATATAGCATTTAAGGACAATTGTTGACATCATTTTAAAAAAATGACAAACTGGACCACTTGATGGCATATGCCTAAAACAAATAAGGTTAAACTTAAAATAAATATATATATATATATATATATAAAAACTTATTTTAGTACCATATAATTGCACCAAAATTCCATTTTCGGGCCTTGTAATATTGAATATTGAATGCATGTTCGTGTTCTTGAGGCACGCACGGTCCAACACATTTATAAGTTTAGGATCTTTAAGTTTGCACTTAATAATATAAGAACTCTAATATAATTACAATTATTACAAGGTACTGATATACTCCTTAGCATAATTTTTTGTGTTTAATGGTGACGGTGGTTATGTCAGGGCCGGTCCTGAGAAATCGGACGTCCTAAGCGAGATTGGAAAATGGGGGTTTTCAAACAATGGGGATTCTGGGACAACGTCTCTGAAATAAATTTTTTAGGTCTATTTACACACATCTACAAGTATAAATATACATCATACTTTAAATAAAAGCCTTATTCTTTAGCTCTCATCCAGCGAAGCTGCGAAGTGGGAGTCAATGTTGAGGATGGGGCCTGTAGCTTGAGTTGCATAGAGTTTGAGAGAGAGAATATGTTTCAACTATAGAGTTTGAGAGAGAGAGGATTGGTACAGTGATCAATTGACCTTTTGATTTCTAGTGATAATTGGACTTCTTTTTTTTATGGAAGTTGTCACGCTCCGGAGCAACAAAATAGAGAAAAAAAAATTTCTTTTTGGATCTATAGGGAATGACGGGTGAATGTCACTAATGTCCACACCACAAAGTACTAGTCAACTAGAAGCAACAAGAACAGTAACAATATCAAAGTGAATATATTACAAAAGTCCCAACTATTGTAATAACATCAGAGTCGTTACAGGAATATAAAATGTCTGAAAGCAACAAATGCCCAAGTATTCGTTATTACAAAATCCAACAGTAATGTAAAGTAAGAATATAAGCTAATATCTCTCTTCAGATCTTCAGCTAGCCTAAATATAGTCATCAGTATAATAGTCTTTCCGGCGTAACCATCCTCGGTGGGGCCACCCTCAGCATACTCCCCCTGGGGTAATAGCCATCGTCATAAGCTCCGTTACCTGTAGCAATAGGGACAGGGTAGTCTGGACGGGAAATGTCCAGGCATAAACGCCGTCAGCTTACTTCAGATGAGTGAATGGTAACTCCCACAGTATCATAGGTATAAAGTCCTTACCATTTATGCACGATATAAAACAGTGTTACTAGTAGTATCTTTTCCTCTTTTATTCAGAACTATCATTATCTGGTACTTATCGCCTTCCAACCCTAAGACTGACTGTACCAAACTCGACTGGCTGAGATGATGCAATTATATCATCACGATATACTAGTGCTCTAGTTCACCACTTTTAAGAACTCTTACTATTCACCGCTTTTAAGAACACTCATGAGCACCATACATCATTCCAATATAACTACTAGTTTATGGATACACCAATATTCTAGTTTACCGCTTTTAAGAACTCTTATTGTTCACCACTTTTAAGAATACTAAATGAGTATCGTCCATTCATAAGCAATGCGTATTAGTACTCTTATTCACCGCGTTTAAGAACACTTACGAGTACAATTCATAATGCTCGGATCCCACACAGATGTGTTCACGACCGATCCCTGACACTAACATACTTGCATCGAAAGTAACTAATACCCAACTAACTTGATCACTGTGTTATCCAATGATACCCACTGTTGTACCTCAAATCTTATCTCGTTATACTGTGTCGTGTTATTACTTGTTAGGAAACTGTGTTCCCAGAATCCATTGACAGCGCGTATAAGTTGGTACTGCAAAAAAAATTACGTGAAAACTACGATAACCCTACAAGGGCGGAACTAGGGTTACATTAATCTGCTAAAACGGATTGCTGTAGTAGGCGAATCGAGAACACGGACTCGATAACAACTCACGATCTTCTACCGTATTCCTTTGCTGCCAGAATATCGAACTGAGTGTGGGCTCTTTCGAAATCTTTTCTGTTTTCTGCTCTCCCTCTTTTACGCTCTCTTTTCTATTCCGAGTTATAATTCTCTATATAGAAAAACGCTAGCTGATGAGAGAGCCAAAGCAGCATATATATAGGCTACGATAGGGACCATAAGAAGTCAATAAGGAATAGGCTTCCTTATGGAATTAGGAAACTCTAATTCGAACTGAATCAGATTCCTATTTCCATAAATCATAATTCATACCACAAAAGAATTATAATTGCACTCCTACCCTCATCTCAAAATTATATTTCGAGCTCCATGTTATTAAATGCTTATTATCTTCCCATGTTAAGATTACAGATATCCATTAATTAAATATAATTACTGACAATCATATTTAATTAATTTCTTAAAATTCCTTGAGATCCTCTGCTTAACTTATCTGATATGTCGAATACAAAATACACCTGCAGGGTTTGACAAAATCAAAACTTATAAGCTTTCTCAAGGGAATATCATCAATCCCAAAATTGAGACATGGATTCCATCATTAATTAATATCTACCACACAATTAATATTGCCACCCAATCCAATGAGATATTGACCCATTTAAGGATCTCACCCTTTTAGGGATCAAAGTGTAAATAACAAATGTACGTGTCTACAAATTAACTTAGGATTTAGAGCATAAGCACTCATAATAGCCATGAGGTATTAATTATCTTATAAGTCAGTGTAAAGATAATTACCCCAAGTCAGTCCTGTTTAATACACAAAGTGTACCAGCATAGTGAGTTGAAACTATACCGTTTTTCGTAGTCAAGACAAACATACTACAACACCATGCTGCAGTCCTACCGATGGTGTGTCCAATCCTATCTAAGACTGTAAACCAAAATCTTACATTCTATAATATCTGATGGCCTGATCATCCGTGTGTAAGCCGAACTCTACACACCAAACTACCTACTATATAGAATGAGAGACACACATGCATAATATTAAATAAATAATATAATACAAACATTGTCCACATAGATTCTCATAAAAAATGGATTAACTGATTTTATTAAATGAATAATAAATCAACTACATAAAGCATGACTTTTAGTATATTTCCCTAATATTACTAACGTTTCGAACTCGAC
Organism: Hydrangea macrophylla; assembly: GCA_033977485.1. Classification (NCBI taxonomy): domain Eukaryota; kingdom Viridiplantae; phylum Streptophyta; class Magnoliopsida; order Cornales; family Hydrangeaceae; genus Hydrangea; species Hydrangea macrophylla. The sequence continues at coordinate 96,602,282 of CM066992.1, forward strand.
TACATTACTCACCATATTATCTCAATCTCATTATCGTATCTCATTATCCCCATAACCCATAGTATCACATAATAGAAACATGTAAACAGCATTAAACGATTAAGCATTATGAAATAACAACCTCAAAAGGAGCAACCATATTCTGTTAAGTTCAATCGATTGAAGCCATTTTGATCGATTGAGCAAAGTGAGGTTCGATCGGTTGAAGCCATTTTAATCGATTGAGTAAAGTGAGGTTCGATCGATTAAAGCCATTTCGATCGATTGAGAAAAGTAAGGTTTGATCAATTGAACATAGTTCAATCGTTCGAAAGTCTTCTTCCCCAGATTCTGGCAGTAAATGTCCAGAATCTGTCAGGGCATGTTTGGGTCTTTTGTTTACGTCTAACACATGTAAAAAATTATAACTATGCTACCGAGTGAGTTTGAGACTCACCGAACGTCGTTAAGGGCGTGTTTGGCAAACGTCAAGCTTTAAGCTTTAATGACAGTTGCTCCTTCTCTCTCTCTCTCTCCTTTTTCTCTTCACCTCTTTCTCTCTCTCTAACTGAGTATATATAGAGTGTATGCATGTATATATATATATGGATGTGTGTATATAATATGTATAACAATCTCTCTCTCTCTCTCTCTAACTCCCTCAAAGCTGGGCAACCAAAACCCATACACACGAAATATACATATATATATATAGGGAAAGAATGGGGTGCAACACTACAAAAAAAAACATGTCTTTTGTGACGGGCAAAATCTGTCACAAAAAAGGTGCAATTCCGTCACAAATACTTTTTGTGACGGAATTGCACCTTTTGTGACGGATTTGTTCCCGACACAAGTTAAAAGCGTCACAAAAAGTATGTGTCGGTCAAATTCTGTCACGAAAAAAGTATTTGTGGCGGATTTTGATGTCTTCCACTATGTTAAACCTTTTTAAAGTATTTGTGGCGGATTTTGATGTCTTCCACTATGTTAAACCTTTTTAATGTCTTCCACTATGTTAAAAAGCTCGAGATTCACCATGGAGAACTGGCCCAGGATATCTTACCTGGTGCAAATAAATAAGCATGTCAACACAATTATGTAACATTGAAACCAAAGTAAGTAGGAATATTATAGGGAACTTTGATACCAAAGAATAAACAAACAAAATTCCACTGACTAGAATGGTCTAAAAACTGTTTTGATTTACAGGAGTATTTTTTATTTTTTATTTTTTATTTTTTATTTTTTGAAGAAACCACACTAGGTTAAAGTGTGTGGGGCTCTTCATGATGTTTAAAAAAAATCCCTTCCCTAAACATGAGCAAACATTTAAGCATTAACTATTCTGGCAGTTTTTTATCACACGTTGATTTAACCTATTTAAGAAGTAAACAAACAAGGTGCTCATGAATCCTTGGTTTACAGCAATCGTCCATTAGCACGTAAAATTCTGTGATGGGATTCCAATATGAGCCTCTATCTCTATGACAACATTTGTTTTTACCATTTGCATTTGGCTTTTTGAGCACTTCATTAAGAGAGTGACACACACGGTTACTTCTAGCAATCCATATCCTGTATATTACGACAATAAGGCAAACTCTAGCTCGGAATATGCTTCCCAAACACGAATGTGGTAGTGGGCCAATTTGATTTTGATATGGAGTATGTTGAAATGGTCCCACCATTATTAAAGGTGATACCACTGCCACACGTTTTTGGGCAAAGTGATAGATTTTAAAATTTTATTTTATAGCTACCAGTCTACCACCCTTTGGTAGATTTTTTTTCATATAAAACTCCAAATTTTATTTTTATTCGAGTTTTGTGTTAGTTTCATTACATTAGGTTATATAATTTACACGTAAAAATAGATAAGTAGACACCCCCCCCCCCCCCCCCCCCCCCAAAAAAAAAAAAAAAGAGGTTTTGGGTGCTGCCGCGAATCCCCATAAATTCAATTTACTCCATGTTCAACTTTCTGATTCTACCCCTCTCAAGCCCAATTTAAAATTTCTACATCCGCCCCAACAGACAAGGGCGTCAATTAATAATAACAATGCGTGGGAGAAAGAGAGAGAATCCTAACCATTTGGGGATAGCATTGGTGCGAGCAATGGCGTCGAATTCTTCAAGGATGCGAGAGATGGCTTTGAAGAGGTTGATTGCACGAGTCTTATTCGACTCGAGGTTGAGTTGTTGTTGAACTGCTGGGTTCAACATCTCCACCACAACCTTTGGAGGTTGTGGTTGTTGTTGATGTTGAGACTATGCTTGATCCTGAGCTCCCATTACACCTTCCATGGTGGCCGCCATGAGAGAGACAAACAAAGATTAACCCGCAAACTCAGTGAGAATTTCAAATTCAATCGAAGTGGGCTGGTTTTGATTGGACAGAGATAGAGTTGACGTCGATGAAGATATGTAATTGCAGATTCCCAACTCTGTATTTGTAGGAGAAAATATTCATTATCACTATATTTTGTCTCTCCAATTTTATTAAGGATCATACAAGAACAAAAGTAGAATGTACTAGTTCATAAATCATGACTTGAAGCCTAATGAATCATCTTTTTAATTAATTTTCAGCAGACGATACTGAAACAACTTGGAAACTCAAAAATTATAGAATACTACGCCATTTTCTGGAAATGCATCAGTTAATAACCTCACTATAACTCCATTAAAGTCTTGATGAATTCAACCTGTTGCAAGAATGTATAATCCCTAAGTTTGCTTGAAGCTTGAACTTTGACACCACAAAAAAGCTAACTTGGATCAGCACTGACGACACTATAAGATTCAAATTAAATACCATTCTCTCAATTTCAAATAACCAAACAAAGATTCCAACGAAAAAGATAAAAGGGAAAGTAAAACAGTACACAAATTTGACAACCAAATTCAAATAGGTATCTAGCAGATTGATACTACATTCTACGTTTATTGTGATGCTCAAACAACCATACATTTGACAAGATGCATCTCTTCTGCATATGTGCATTCCAAAACCTGAGATATTTAGCATTATGAATGCTTCAATCAAATTTAGTTAAATTGAGTCGTATGGTAGTAGGATATACAAATTTAGTGCTCCGGAATGATGGGGCAGTACAATCAAATGCTGCTATGATGTTTTGCATCTAGGTTGTTCATTTGTGTTATTTCGACATTGTATTAAATCATTATATACCATAGTTATACCATACATAGTCAAAATTCAAACTGTATATAATTAACTAATATATATGCATAATCATATCCACACACACACACACATATATATATATATATAAGAATCCAAGTGAAAAAATTGCTGGAGGATGAAACAAGGAACATTTTTTTTCGCAAAATGGCCAAGCATTTGGCAACTCTCATAATCAGGTGTATACCAAACAATCAATCAGACGATTTAATAGCAAAGACTAGAGAAAAGCCAGAGAAAATTTTCAAACAATCCGTTAGAAAACCCTAGCTCATAATCGATCCGTTTCATAAATCATTTCAGAGACTAACCTTCTTCGTTCTTTTTCTTTCTTCTTCTTCGTACGATTCTTCTTCTTATTCTCTCTTCTTCGTTCTTCTTCTTCGTCGTTCGGTTCTTCTTCTTCTTTTTCTTTATGTGAGGGAGGCTGTCGCATCTGTCGTTGGCAGGGAGAGGAGATGAGAGGGGGGAGACGTCAGGATGGTCCGCCAGCCCGTCGCCGTCGGGATGGCCTGTTGGAGGGAGAGGAGGTGCCGAGGCCTAGATCTAAGAAGGAGGTCTGAGAGAGAAAGAGCGAGGGGTCTGAGATCTAAGAGGGAGGTCACAGAGAGAGAGAGAGAGAGAGAGAGAGAGAGAGAGAGTGTGTGTGTGTGTGTGTGTGTGTGTGTGTGTGTGTGTGTATTGGGGGGCCTTTTGCGTAGGTTTATTTGGGGGAAAATTTGGCGCTCATTTGGGGGTGAAAATTGGGCTCTTATTTGTGACAGTCTAATTTAATTCGAGACAAATAAAAATTTATTTGTGTCGGATAGGTACGTTTCCGTCACGAATAAAATTTATTTGTGTCGGATACATTTCCATTACAAAATCTGTCACAAAAATATTTTTTGTGACGGATTTGAATCCGTCACAAAAACTTTAGTCACAAAAGACCTATTTTCTTGTAGTGCAAGGTGGCAATCCAACGCACGAACTGAGATCAGATATTCTGCTATGTTTGATTGATCGAAGCATTTTCGATATCTTGAGAGCAGGTTGGCCAGTTTTGATCGATTGAGATCGAATTGATCGATTGAAGTGAGGACCACATCACAAATTCTGGTCGGGAGGGTTTCGATCGCTCCAAAGGAGTTCGATCGCTTGAACAAAGAACTTCTGATCGCTCGAAAAAAGTTCGATCGATTGAAAGTAAAACTTCAAGTATGGTCAAGGAAAGTATATAGAATCTCATATATTATTATACACTTCAAAAATATAGGGTATTACAAAAGTTGAAAGGTCTCTTAAGGTGAAATGATCTAATTGGCCTTTTGTTTGTTAACATAGTCATTTATAGACTTATAGAAAAGTATATTTTTAGCTGGGGCCCCTTTAGTATTGGTGCCCAAAACAATTGCTTGTATTGTTTGGGGTCAAGATTGGCCCTGGGTTATGTTTGTTTTTGCCTTCTCTCCAAGGGCAAATGAGTGAGAGGGCTAGCCCACCCCATTATTTGGGGGAGTGTTTTTTTTTTTTTTTACATGGCCAATATATATATATATATATATGCAATATGGGAAATTAGCTCCTCTTAAATTTAAAAAAAAAAAACCATTATGTGTATTATTTTGTCCCAATTGTAATTTAGCCCTCCTTATATATTTGTCTCATTATATTTTCTCTCACTTATCATTTTAGCCCAATCTAAATTATTTTACCGTTAGTCAAGCTTAACAAATTATAATAAACTATCTATTACTATGAACGAAAAATGGTGATATAAAATCAACTCTACCCATAAATATTATAAGTTCAACAAAAAAAGAAAGTGTCTATAAGGGACTGCCTCCAAACCCCTATACATTTTTCACTTTATACACGCCCCTCTAATCCTAACCCCTAATAAAAAATTCTAAATCCGCCCTAGCTTCTCTCCGTGAGTCCGTGACCACATTATATGGTAGTCGATGATAATCAGAGTATTGGATTCTAGCTGTTGTTTAGTCTGTATGTACATTTTCCATAACCATGCAACTTGAGTTTGACGAAGGAAGATAGTCAAACAGCTTGATGATTGACTGATTGATCCTTCTGCTTTAGAATTGGAAAATTTCCAGTCTTTTGTTTCCTTTTCCATGAAAATTATATTCTGTACAAGAGAAATAAAATGTTTTCTGTTCCGCCATAGTACAGGATGCTAAGAATTTATCAACATCCTGTAGTATGGAAAATAATTAGCTTTATGATTTTCACAGCCACAATGTTGATACATATATGTAACCACGAGCATTGTAGTCTAGTGGATGACAACTCGTAACAGAGGAGTGTTTTATTCATTTGGTTATGGGTTTGATACTCCACAAAAATAATGATATTTGTGGCCAGACTAGGGGTGTCATTTGGAATTGAAATTTCAATTCTGATCCGAAAATTTTTTGATTTTGGCACCAAAAATTAAATTCCGAAATTCCGAAAAAAAAAAAATCGGAACGGAATCGGAATTGTTTTGAGAATTCCGAAAATATGTTTTCCGAAAATTTTCTGAAAAAATTCGAATATTTTCCGAAAATTTGAAAGAATGTGGACTTATTTGTCCCACATCGAATAAGAAGAGAAAGGAGATAGTAGGAGACTCTCTATAAAAGCATAACTTATCCTTTCAATAGTATTTGTATTCCAAAAATTTTAAAAATTATGAAAATTTCCGATTCCAATTCCGAAAATTCTGAAGAAAAAAAATTCTGAAAATTTCCGAAGAATTTCGATTCCGAAAATTCCGAAATACTGAAATCGGAAAGGAAAATGAAATTTTGAAAAAATCGGAACAAAAATTGGAACACCTATTTAGTTTCTGAAATTTTCGAAATTTTTTTTCCGAAAGAGGATATTCTGATCCGTTCCGACCGAAACACACCCCTAGGCAAGACTTTGGGCCTCCCAAAGGAGAGGCCATGGATTCGAAACCCTACAGAAGTCGTGTGAGTGAGTTGGAAAGACAAATCTCAAGTAGCTGGATGACCCATATTTAGAGCTTGACATGTCCTACCACTGACTTGTCTCCCTGATTTACTTGATCAGTGTATTGTGGGATCGGTGTCATTTAAATGGGATATATCTTAAGCCATTTAAATGGGATAGATATTATATTGAATTATTTAACAAATTAACAATGAATTCGTTAACAATTACTAAGATGTTAATATATAATATTGACATATTATTAACATACAAATATTATAGTCTAAGAGCATAATTGACTTTTATACATTCAGATCAGTTCTAGTTTTATGGAACCAAACACATCCATAAGTTATACTGATTACATAATCAATTGCTCAACAAATCAACCAAACACCCAAACCATAATAAGTAGTTTTACTTTTCAGTAGTTCTACCAAGAACAATCTAAATCAAGCATAAGCACATACAAATGGGCATAAAGTAAAACATTTCAAAATGAGTATAGTATGTTACCTCACATGAAAAAAGCACTCCGAAGAAGGAAAAAAAAAAAAAAAAGAAGAAGCAATTTTCAAACAGCAATGCCAGAGGCACTAACAAATTGCACTAACACTCACACTCACACCCGCACTCTATCTCTCTCCTAGTAGCACTAACACTCACACCCACACTCTATCTTTCTCCTAGTAGCACTTTCAAGCCACTGCAGACCCCACATTATCACTAGGAGAGAGATAGAGTGTGGACAGTACCACTAGAAGAGAGATAAAGTATGGGTGTGAGTGTTAGTGAAATTATTAATGCCCCAAATATTACTCTTTTTCAAAAGTATAAGATAAAGGGACTAGCTATGCAATGAAGTTGTGTGAAACTTTAAATATACAAGAAAAGCTCGTGTCTTAGATTCTAACAGAAGGGTAACTAAGTAATTTTACAGCAAGAGCACTGAAGTAATTATTTGAGGCTCCTTTGCAAATATACTCTTGTGTAATATTTTAATTGATTTTATTTGGTATGCCAAAACACTAGGCAACATCCGGGTCATGGACCCATGGTGCTTTTTTTTCTTGTTGTGTGTTTTATACAATTCTTTGAGTGCCAACTGCCAATAGTTCATGAGGAGTTTTTGCACTCCAAAATTCCTCCCCACGTGATGGGGGACTAATATGATTACCTAAAACAATTCAAATAAAATTCAAATTCCGCCCCTGACTGTTCCTCTGAGAAATAATTAATCCTACATTTTTTTTTTCCTGAGGATAATTATTCCCACATGCGCAAACCCAATCAAGCTGCTAACCATATCCTCGTCATCTAAAGAAATTAGAAAAGACTTTTATAGATCAAGGAGGTTTTGGGCAGGAAACCCTGTTTTGGTATGTGGAATATTTGTTTTATGATAGAAAATATTTGTTCCATCAAAATTACTTTAAAATAAATATTTTTTATCATGCACGGAATAAATACTATCTGCTTGAAAATAATATTATAGGTACACCAGAACCACTTTAGTGTATCGAAATGAGGCTCAAAGAAATGTAAATGTAACTATTTAACCTTAAGACATTTAAAGTCGGTCTGACCGAAACAACGAGTGACTCGGGCAATTGCGAACTCTCTATTATTGCAAGAGTAATGCTACATTTACACCAAATTTACATCAAACTTCACACCCAATAATCTTGACCCTTGATTCCAGTGGACCCCATATATTTCCACATGAGTCCTACACGAAACCCACAGGAATCAAGGGTCAGGGTGTGTTATGTGTGGAATTTGGTGTGTGTATAGTATTGGGGTAATATTTGGGACACAAATACTTTACACAAACATACTCTATTTCTCTTTTGGGTGGCACTGTAAGGTTCATTGAAATTATTAAGACCCCACAGTGCCACTCATTGGAGAGATAAAAGTGTGTTTGTAAGTGTTTATGTAAAGTATTTGTGCCCCTAGCATTATTAATACTCCCTTCGTCCCAAGTTGCTTACCACTTTTGGAAAATCCAACTTTTTAAGGGAACACAATGATTATACTTTTGTCAAACTTTTATACTCTAACTTTTCAAGTTTGTCCCTCATTAATCAATGTAGTTTAGTTAGAGGTGTGAAAAAAGAAAGGGCAAAACAATAAAAATTCAAAATTTATTGTGTTGACTTTTCAACATGAACTAACATTATGGGACAGTCCAAAATAGAAAGAGTGCCTAATAATTTGGGACGGAAAGAATAGTATTTTTGTATTGTAAAACTCATGAAATACTCAAACCATAGCAGCGATCACATGAGCGTTACGGTCACACGCAATCACGTAGGCAACCTAACCGACAGATGTACAGTCGTAGGTAGTAGTTATAGCACGCACATCCACTGCAGACAAAAAATGAATTCCCACTACGTTGCTTGATCTAAAGTCTTCTGTCAAACGCCGATATATCTGACCATTCTTAAAGTCCAAACACAGGGCCCTTAAGGTCAAGTCAATGATGAACATCAGCAGCAGCAATGTGTCTGCCAATGCACGTGATTATGAGCCCTTTGGTACACACCCTACATTATACTTTGTGGTCCGGAAATCTTTGATTTTGCCACGAAATTCCACTCACCTACTGCAGTATTTTGTCTCGATTTATTATTGTAGAGTATTATTATTTGGGGAAAATATCTTTTACCCCACGTGGTTACACTCATTTTCTCATAAATTTATTTTATAACACTTAATTTCATGTACTACGGACTACAGTGAGACTGTTAACTTTTCTAACGACAATCCCACTTCAATCATTAGTACAGGGGGTTAAGTGTTACTCCCTCCGTCCTTTTTTTTTTAGTCCATTTTTGGGAACTCAACTTATTAAGAGGACAAAAAGAATCTAACCTTCTTTCCACAATTGCCCCTAATTATTACAATAACTTTTTTAGTTTTGTCTTGATGTAGATTTCAAGGAAGGGTAGTTTTGGAAAGTAAGTAAAAATTGTATACCAATTTAGGAAAGTGGACACTAATTTTGGGACATCCACAAATGGAATATAAGACTCAAAAAAAGGGACAGAGGGAGTACAAAAATAAACCACAGGGGGTTATGAGAACATGGGTGTAACCATGGGGGGGGGGGGGGGTAAAAGGTATTTTTTTCCTCAAGAGTATGTATAGGGGCTTGGGGATATTAATGTCATTTCTTTTTCTCCGTTAGAAAAGTTAATAGTCTCACTTCAGTCCGTAGTACCGAGGGGGTTAAGTCACTTAAGTGTTACAAAATGAACCACAATGGGGTTATGAGAAAATGGATGTAACCACAGGAGAGTAAAATGTATTTTTCCCTTATTATTTTTGGCAAATTACATTGACCTCTCCTGAGGTATCTGATAATTACAGAGACTTCTCCTGTATTTTTAAAAATTACACTCACCTCCCTTCTATTTTGAAAATGACTGTCATACCTTGAACAAATCATCAAAAAAAATTATCCACTACCTTGTAAAAATGAAAAAAAATAAAAAAATTATATGAAAAAAATTTTAAAAATCGTCGACAAAATTTCAGTATATACCAAATCAAGTTTTTTTTTTAAAATATCAATAGTAAATTTTAAAAACATAAAAATCATCAAAAAAAATTATCTACTACCACTTTACAATGAAAATAATAATAATAATAATAATAATAATAATTATTATTATTATTATAATAATAATGAAAAAAGAAAACATCAACCATTTTAAAAAAAAATGAATAGTTATATTGTATTTTTGTCTGCTTTATAATTTTTAAATTGTGAACTTGATCCCCATCATTGTGAATGAGGTGCTCCAATGAAACTTAATTAGTACATGCCTTGTACGGGCATTGCCCTAGTGTATATATATATATATACACACATGAGACTCCACTAAGCATGTTTTTTAAATAAATAAATTAAAAAAAAAAAAAAAAAAGCAGACAAAAATACAATATAACTATTCATTTTTTAAAAAAATTTGTTGAAGTTTTTTTTTTTCATTATTGTTGTTATTCTTTTAATTTTAAAGTGGTAGTAGATAACTTTGCTAATGAATTTTTATATTTTTAAATTATTGTTGATATTTACAAATAAAAGAGTAATGCTACGCTTCCCAAGTTTCTATCCCAAACGTGTTTCCCAACACATGTGACAGTGGACCCAGTTCATTTTGATTGGTTGTGAAATTAAAGTGGTTCCTACTATGGTCCCACTTCAAAATCATTTGGGAAGCATATTATTACTCTAAATCAATGTTGTAATATATTTCACCTACTACTTGGACAAAAAAGTTAATGGCTTAATATTAAAAAACTAAATCTGTAAACTTGTAAGTTAGGCTAAAGATTATAAAACCTAAATTTGAAATTTTTATAAATTTTGTTTTTCGAGTTCCAAATTTTCATAAAGCCGGGGCTAAATACTATAAATCTAAATCTGCAAAATTTGCTAATGTATATATAATTTTATGTAATGCACCCGCACGCACTCACACACACACACACACACACACACATATATATATATATATATATATATATATATAATGAGGTAAGGGTAAATTGGTAATCTTACACTAAAAAAGTAGGTAGAGGGGAGGTGGGTGTTATTGTCTAAACTAGAGGGGAAGTTCCTGTAATTGTCATATACCTCAAGGGAGGTTAGTGTAATTTGCCCTATTATTTTTTGGTACAAAGGAAATCAGGAAACAAGAACAACAAGGGAAGTTCTACAGCTGGGCGTGATGGTTTCGCCCCGCTTAAGGTGAAAATGTTTGTGGTCATTAGATGAGTTTGAGCTTTCATTTCTGCGCAACACGTGATAAATGTAGTTTTAAACATTGATTTGTACAATTTTTACAAATCTTTAGACTTTATTAAACCACATTTGGACTTTATTAATCAATCTTTGGACTTTGTTAAGTAACATTTGGACTTTATCGTGGAACAATTTGTACCTTTGATAACAAAATTTGATATTTGTTTGCAAATAACATAGGTACATTCTAAACCAATCAAGGTCCAAACTAAACTAAAGAAGGTACACGCGTTGCTTTCAAAAGTCCAAATGACAGACATTAATTGCATGTCAGAAGCATTACTTGCAAGTAAGCTTTTCTAATGCTCAACCTTTACAAGGTACATAATAAGCTAAGAAAGTCCAAACTAAACTAAGAAAGGTACAAATGTTGCTTTAAAAAGTCCAACCAACAGGTGGATAGTGGTTTCACCTCACGTGGAGCGAAGCCACCTTGCCCCACTTAAGCATACCCCACAAGGAAAAACAACAGCAAAAACTAACGTAGGAAACAGATCCCACTGGTATCCGCAAGCAGAAGCTGTGCAAGACCAGATAAGGGAGCTTGAAGAGTGACGAAAGGAACATTTTGGGCAACTCCTTCGTTAGCCAAAAAATCAGCATACATATTTTTTTCCTCATGATACGAGTGAGTTATGATGCCTTTTCCACATTTTAGCATAGTTTTGTAGTTTCTTAGCAAAAGCTGCCAAATGGTGATCGCTTCAATATAGGGAATCAATAAGTTTCACCGCCACTCCCTAATCAGCTTCAACAATGACGGAGCTAGGAATAACAGTTTGGGGGCTGTGTATAGAATGCTTAGAATTACACGGGACCCCGAGGCGAAAAATTTTGGGTTTATTTGTAGTTCCGCTGTTACATGTAAATCTTCACTATTTTTTCACTATTAGTGTTGATTTGTAAAATTTGCAATGATGGTAAAACAATTTGGGTTAGGTTCAAATAGTACGTGAGAAGGGAGAGAGCAATGATGATAAAATAATTTGGGTTGGGTTCAAATAATAAGTGAGAAGAAAGATTATTGGTCGATATATTTAGGATGCGTTAAATTACAATTAGGTCAATATAATATATATAATATGTTTTATTTCAATTTTCATATTGTTCAATTACAAATTGGCCAACATATACTAATTATAAAATTCTTATTTTGAGCCTGACCGATATTATTGGAGATTATGTAAAAATCATACAGTAATATTTTTAGGGGACCAAGCTATAAATGAAAATTTGAAATTTTCCAAAAACTATTAAGAACGAAGTCCAGACCAATCTTGATCAATCATATGTCTCAGCCCATGCCAGATGCTTCGAACTTCTGCTTCCAAGGTGTCACAGTAATCAATCTCGCCCGTATATCCAATCTTCCAGCAACTTTGATTGCATCTCACGAGACCACCTATTCCTCCCATGCCCCGGGTTCCCCTTTCGAGCAGCCCATCAATATTGATTTTCCATTTACCTGCAGGAGGAAAAAAAAAAAAAAAGACCCATTTTATCAGTTTAGTTACCGAATTTTGGGGACTCCTTGTAGGCCAGAGTGGCCTGAGAAATCTCCCTAGCAAAACGTGAGAATACAATTAATAAGCACAGGGGTATAGGTCTCTTTGTTGTTGAAAATCAAATAATTCCTCTCTTTCCATAGGACTCTGAATAAGGAGTCTATTCCAGATCTCCTCGACCTTTTGGCAATCACGGAGAATATGAATGGTACTTTCGTCCCAGAAATGGCATTTTTACAATTGGCGTCGGACAGCCCTTAGGTGGTTGCATTGGAAGAGAGGCGATTATGGTGAACAAGCCAAATAAAGATTTTTAATTTCCAAGGGACTTTTAAGGACACCAAATCCACTTCCAATTTCCTCCTAGGTTAATTTATCCCATCTGAGACGAGGTGATGAACTTGTAAGCTTTTTTTTTTTTTTTTTTTTTGTGGTAAATTTACCCGATCTAGATGGTCCCCAAGACGGGTAATCAGCAAAGTTGGTGAAATGCGGAATTGGAGTGGTAAGAATATTATCAATGACACCCTGTTTAGGCTTTGCAAAAAATTTCATGTCCCAATCATTATCAATATTTATGATTTCCCCCACAGTGAGGCTGATATTGACTGGTTGACCATGTGATGTAAGATTTAGCTGAAGTGCTTGTCCACTCAAAAATAGTATCTGATTCACACTCTCAATCTTGTTTTTTATCTGATTTTTTATCAGAATCAAAGTTATGTTGATTTAATAAAGATAATAAAAATTCAATCTTAGAAGAATCATTAAACTGGACATGGTCATGCGTGTGCTCAACAAAAATGGGCTCCCCGCTTAACTGAAAAAATAAAAGAAAACCTATGAAAAACTTTAAATTAAAAAAAAAATTAAAAAATTGACCTAAAAGCTTAAGTAAAATATTATTTTTATTGTAAATTCAATAGTTTAGAATTTCCAGCATTAAAAATAGACTACTCAACTTTCAGTTTTATCAAAGAGGTTCACAGAGCTAATCCACGTATAAACCACAAAATCAATTATTTGCCTACCCAAATTGCTCCTTAGTCTTGGCTAGGTTTAAGCTAAGGCCACCCACCAAGAGACAAATAAATGTAAAAAAAAAAAAAAAAATTTGTGAAGGCAAAACCAAATAATAGACAGGTGACTAGTGCAATGTCTCTGTGCACAAAGTGGTATGAATTTCTTATCAGGTATACAACACAATTTCTTACTATGGAAAGTTAAGGCACTCAGTTAGATCTCATAGCGAATTCACAATGCAGAAACTTTTGGTCCCACAAATTTGAAGAACACAAGAATGGAGATCTTCCAGATGAAAAAGAGCCATCTCAGATCACATAAATTACACAACTGCATTTTTTGAATGTGACTGCAAAAACGAAGAATACAAACCCAGAAGGCCTCCTTTTCTTTCCAGTTTGCATAACATGAGGGAGAGGAGCAGATCTTTCAGCTTCATGCCGTTCGTGCAATCGAGTATTTAACAGTACCTGCATACAGGACAAGGATCCAAAGTAATCAGTTGAATCTCATCAACCCTATGCGCGCATTTAGTGACAGTGATCCTTTTACATGATCAAGAAATCCTTTGCCATGTGTTGTATAAAAATGAATTTTCTAGACTAATACATGTAAGAGCTGTTACCATGGTTCAAGGTCGCGGTATCGGCGGCCGATGAAATGACTCAGTCACCGCACCACGGCCTGGTATCGAGCGATACACAAAGATACGCTAGATTTAAGGTTCAAAAAAATATGAAAAAAATGACGAAAAATTCCAAATAATCAGAATAGCAAAATTGGCCTAATAGATTAGCAATTTAGCACAATACACAATGTGCCAATTATAAAATCACAAATTATTCAATTCACACGCTGCCGATCTAGTGTTTGGTAGCTCTACACACTTAATTGGATAAAAGTTGATCAATAATACACACATTACAATAACATGACAATAAGAAAAATAAGTGAACATTTTTTTATAAAGAACATAAATTAATGCACATACAAATTAAATAATACACACACATTTTAACCAAATAAATAAACATAAATAAATACACATACACACACATTTTTTTTAAAAAAATAATCATTTCTTTTTCATAAATGAAAATAAATTATTTAATCTTCAAACACAAAGCGGAATTAAATAAATTGAATACCATATAACCAACCCATATCCTTACATAACCCACTAATTTACCTAATATGTTAACCCTAACCATGTAATTAATTAAATACTACTAAAAAATTGCACATCACATATACCCAATAAAACCTAACTTTTAATCAGAAACACAACACACAAAACATGTTATACAATAAAATCCCAACTTAACACACAAACACACCTTAACCCTATGTATCGGCCCAACCCAGATATTTAAAAAATTAATAAAATAATAAACACACACACACACTCTCTCTCTCTCTCGTTACCTGCTGTGGAGATGGAGACGCAGCAGCTACAACAGCGTGAGAAGTGGCGGCAGATTCGGGAGAGAGAGAAGCCACAGTACTTCGAGAGAGAGAGAGAGAGAGAGAGAAGACACAGTTGAGAGAGAGATCGTAGCTTTGAGACTTGCATATGGGGTTCAATTTCACACAGATTGAAGAGGGTTTGAGTAGAATTGAGTCAGGAAGTTCATGAGAGAGAGAAGCAATACGACATGAAGAGATGGAGGCGACAGATGCATGTGAGAACTGGTACAATTAGGGCAGCTTTTTGAATTTTTCTCATCGTATCAAGGGTATCACGACACATCTCGTGATATGGTTGCCGAGATTTAGAAACCTCGATCATTTCGGCCGATACGTAGCACGATCCTCCAAAAATTTATAGCTCAACTTGAATCAGCCATATATCTCGTATTGGACCCTCACGATACCGAGTTAACTCAGTCGGTAGTCTCGGTATCGGCCGATACTTCCAACCATGGTTGTTACTTAATGAGGAATCTGACATCATGGGGGTCATATAAACTGATCAAACTCAATACCCATGCAGTGCAATGGACTTACCATCATTATTCAGAAGTCCTAGGGAATGGAAGATGTGCTTTATATATATTCTTGGGCCCATTATCAAACAGCTTAAGCTTTTGGTGCAATTGGTAACTTAACATGGTATCAAAGCTTTATTTGTTAAAGGTCTTGGGTTCGACCCTCCGCATGTTTGCATTTTGTTGATAGTCTCCATTATGATGGAGTTTGGTTTGTTTAGTTTGTTGGCTCTCCACATGCGAGACGGGGTCGCACCTATGGGATGGTGTTGAATCCTGATATACATTGTTGGCCCATTCTCTAACCGCTTAAACTTTTGGAGCATAAGGTTACTTAACAGGTTGAATAGGAGGGAAGATGAGTGATGACTGAGGGGAGGAAACAGCAGCTAATACATATAAATCTACAACTATATACAATTCTTACAATACAAATTGTCATACTCGTCTGAAAGTAATGGGACATTATGGAAATTTGGAATTTGTTGGCCCGAAGGGAAGAGACACCCTTCCTCCTTTCCCACTTCCACTCTACGAAACAAGTCATTCTATCGCTTCCCTCCCCCCCTCCTTCCCTAACCTTTTTTCACACCAAACAAGCTGTAAACGTTCAATAATGTAGCCTAATAAATGGATTACATGACATAAAAAGAGATTATATGTGTGACCCTTCCAGTAATTCTAAAACAGCAATCACTCTAGCAGCCAAAGGGTAGTGCACCAAGGAATATATTGCAATATAAATAAGGAGCAAAATTAGGTAGAGAACGTACTAGAAGCTTACCTCTAATATTATAATGAGAATACAATTGATGGAGAAGTTATAAATCAGTGCCTATAAAGACCAAGCAATGGTTTTTCTCTCTTTTCCATTCTCTTCTTTGCCGCCTCCCTTGCCTTCAGTGCCGCAGCTTCCTCTTCAGATACAACCTTTGGCTTCTCATCTTGCCTCTTTCTCTTGTTGATCGTGAGAGATGAAGGTGCACCCTTAACGGATCTCATGGGATTGAGAGACGCAGAAACAACCCTACCAGGTGGGGGCCCACCTTGAAGTTTAGCAGCATCTACGTTTTCCGAAGCAGACAGTGGCTTCTTTAAAGTTGAGTTTCTCTGTATGGGCTCTAAAGAAACTTGAGATGCAGCAAACGCCTCTTCCTGTGTCACCCACTTTCCTGTTTTTCCCATGCAAGATATATGATAATCGATATACGCCGGAGAAAAAATTAGCAAAAAATAGAGAAATTATAGTTCTACATCAGTCAATACCTAAAGCATCAGTGTAGTAGAAACCAGAGTTTGGATCATAGTGACAACCATTACTTTGATTGTAGTAATAGCCTGAACTGCTGTCAAACTCCCAATCTGTCATAATTCAGAGCTGTATCAGACTAAAATACACAATTAGACCAACAAAGATTCATTAAATACCAAATGAATTTCATGCTTGTCTGAATGACCTATAATGGAGAATTCATCTGGAAAATGGAATAGATTTTAGTTCAAGGACTTCCATTTGGCTCATCCAAAAGAAACTGCCTTGAGCACGAAAAAATTATTCAGATTTATAATAACATTTTAGTAGGGAAAAATCTGACTTCTAAGTTTCATCATGCTTGTTAACATGGATTCTAAAACTAACTAGGAACTAGTTGCAGAATTTTTCACTTTCCCAAGCAATTCATATTGACCAGGTTCTTGACAGCCTATCCAAGGACTAAAACAATTTCACAATGACTAGGGCTGTAGATAAACCAAGGCCAGGTGAGGGCAGACTGTTCAAGCTTGAATTCATTGACTTCAAAACAAGCTCAAGTACTAATACCCTATTCAACCTTCTTCATAGAAACTTGGCTAAGTTAGAGCCAGTAATTCAGCTACTGCAAAGACCCTACTTTTTCATTTCTCACTAGTTTCAACAGTTTAGCAGCCTTCTCTTATGTAAGAGTTTTTTCTTTTCCAATGTGATTTTTTTTTTAAATGTAAATTTTTGCCAATACAACTGTGATATGCCGTAGCGCAACGGTTATATTGCCCCTATGTGACCTACGTGCCATGGATTTGGAACTTAGAAACAGCCTCTCCCCAAGGAGGGGCAAGGACATGGAACCCTCCCCAGACCTCGCAGTGGTGGAGCCTAGTGCAATGGGTTTGCAACTTAATAACAGTGGTATGCCGAACTCAGCTGTTAGGAGCCTAACCAAGCTAAGCTATGTTGCTTAACTTGGCTGGTTAGCAATCAATATTAAAACTCAGTCCGAGCAAGGTTCATTTTTCGGTTGAGACGAACAAGCTTTTTGGTGAGCCGAGCTTGAGCAAGCTCAATTAGAATAGTAGATCAGCTTACAATAGCCCAAAAGATATGATCAGACAAGATGAAGAGCAAGCCTTCCAAAATCCAACTTGAATAGTAGACCATTTTCAACAGATAATACTAAAAATGTGAGAGATCAGATGGTCAAGGCATCTTCTGAAAAGGCTATCCACATAACGATGCTACCCACCATGCATATACTGGGTAGCTACATGGTTCTGCAAAGCCAAAACATGCACTAATAACATGAAAGCTACCAATTTTACCTCCAGAAAGTGCAGATCCTTTAGCAGTCCCTTGACCATTCCCTTGAGCAACTAATGCATTGGCATTAGAATCTCTGGCTTCTTTAAAAGTTGTTACATCCTTTTGGTAGCTTCGCTTGGCTTTCTGGCATAAATTTAGAAAAGATTATGATCAATATTTGAGAACTATAGAGAGAACAACTAAAATTAATGCATCAAAGACAGATCTATTAATCAGACGTTGGATCTTTTCAGCTAGTTGAAAAACTTAGATCACTATAGATTGGGAGTATGAAAGGGAACAAAGCCAGGTCCGCACGTCGAAGAATACAATCCACTAACTGATAAAAATAAATCTGCAAATTGGTGCCGCATCTGGGAGCAAAGTGCAAATCCACCATTAACAGCTGGAGTGGCACCCCAAAGACACGGATTGTGTGACTTAAGAACCAAGGCTTTTACTGCCAACTAGGGGTGTTTGCGGTCAGTTATGGTTGGTTTTATGACTTTTATCCCCATTTATTACACCAAACTGATCAGATAGGTTTCAAGTGGTAGGAACCAATTCGATCGAGTGAAGAAACTGATTTGCGCAAACCCAACTGTTTTGTTGTTTGGTTTTTGTATTAAATGTCATTGAGACAATTAATCAAATTTAGATGAATAATGGACTAGAATTGTTAATCTTAAACAAAAAAGTTCAAACCTGTGTCTTTCTCTTAGATTGCCTAACATTTTGTAATAGATATCACTGACAACTATTTGAGAGATATACATTGGATAAGATGTATAGCTTTATCAATCAGTAAAATAAAAGGTTACCAATTAGAACTCACTGCTTCAATTTGTTCAAGAGCACGTGCTGCTTCCTTTTCTTCCTTGTCCTTAGCCGCTTTTTCTTGTCTCATGTTAGCAAGCCTCTTTGCAACATTGTCCTTATGACGTTGACCCAAGTCATGGTTTCTTATGCTAGCTGGGTTGCTTGATATAAAGATCTTGCAGAAGTCGCACCACTTGTTACCCTGACTAACCCAATACTGTGAAAGAGGCAAAAAGAGCACAATCAAGCTAGAATTAGAAAGGTGTTATAAGTTACTAGAATGTATGAATGATAATACTAGTTGGATTCTAGCATTTTCACAGCATATTCATGAAAAGATAGGAGATGAAAACTGGAGTTTCAAAACAACAATACAAACAAAGACAAACTTCTCGTTTTTGAAAACAAATAGAAGAACAAATGAACATTAAGCGAATATAACTACACAGTAGACTATGAGAACTTTAGAAGTGATCCAACATAACTATTTAGCTTTGAATGATCATTGATCAGTACATTAATAGCTCTGTTGTTTTGTATCACTGGATGACCCCAGGACTTATCACATGTCATCAACCACAGTTAATCATGAGTAACCAAAATACAATGAACCGATTCTGCAAATGCACAAAATCCGAGCTATGCTAATTCACTACGAATATGATTGATTCCCATTTGACACTGCAAAGCGACTGATTATTATGCATTCCAAACACACTTGAGGTGAATGTCTCAAAGGTGACCCTCACAAGCCCCCAACCTCCCCCCCCCCCCCACCCCTCCCTCCCAAAAAAAAAAAAAACATCACTCAGACTGGGAAGTTAAAGATGCTTGGTACTGTTAACACAACGGATAGTATAGGAGCATGTGATCCAATTACTGAGACTACCACCACATATGCAAGAGACAAGGTATTGGACAGGGAGACCCCTTTCAATTTACTTTTCTTTCTTCCAATGGAATGAAACTTAAATAAACTAGGGTTCTCCTTTATTTTGAGAATTTCAGGTATTTGTAAATATTTCATGGTTCTTTGACTATTCGATATATACATCTATACACAAACAGAGAGATAGAGACTAGACAGACGTATAAAAAGAAACAGCAAGAAACATTCTAAAAATAAAACTTAAGAACAAGAAACGCCGCCTTCTCTTTCAATTGATTGTAACTTCAGAGAGAGAGAGAGAGATTGAGATTGTACCTCGGTCATGGCTGCTAGTTGGATCTTCTGCTGCGTAGGATGGTAGATTAGCAAAAACCCAATCTGAATGAACAAAATTGGGCGTGAACCAATTCAAATTTCGCTTTGATCAACAATTTTTTTCTACCCCGATTAGTCAAAAGCTCCAACTTCCCCCACATAACTATTGCTTTGTTCGAATAAAACCCTAAACAGTCTCAGCCGATCCAAATCCAATTGAAACTAGGGGTGTTTGAAGAAAATTGAAAAATTCAAAATTTACCGAATCAACCAAACATCGATTGGCCAATTTTTTAAATAGTGTACAAGTTAAAATTGACCGAAAACCAATTAAAATCACCTAAAATTGAACTATCGAAATCCAATGATCCGTTTTAGAACCACTAAAAAAACTAAAAAAACTGACCACAAACACCCCTTGAAACAAATTATTAATGTCTGACCCACACTTCTGCCAGGGACTCCGTTCTCTCAATTTATGAAATTTTATAAAATGAGTAATGTTTGGATACAAGTACTCTTTTTTTAGCATTATCATACTCACACACTTTTTCACACCCATCTTTAAATGCATATACCCTGTGATATGTAAGTGTTGTACAAAAAAGTGTGAAAAATTCAAACAGCACAAAATACATGCATTTAAAGTATAGAGTGTGAAAAAAGTGTGTGGATCTAGCATTTTATCTCATTTTTATAACTAGGAACGGCCTGGGGTAGCCGAGCTAGCTAGGGATCCCAAATTTTGTCCTTTTTTTTTTTTCTTACAGAAGGCCACAAAAAAAATAGATCATATGGTATATATTGGTGTAATTGTATTCGAGTCTACTCAAGTATTGAAACAAATATCTATATAATGTAGTGTAACTATCCAAACACTCTTTTTTTTCTTTTCGAATTACTAGGGAATGGGTAGGGGTCGAATTTGACCTATGCAATTGGGGGCCTAAGTATCGACGTCAAACGAGCTATACTCACTTTGCCTATCCTAATACTTTTATTCCTCACTTTCCAGTTTTGTTCAACCAAAATTGCATTATATTAATCCAAGCTTTGGAAGTGACCGTCCCTTATTGTTGAAAAAAAGTGACAAGATGAACCCATGAGAAATCACAAATAAATTGGGGAAGAAGTTGTCATGACCCATCCTACTACGCGTGGAAATAGGACACATGGCACGCCACCAAGGCTCATCCAAACATCATCTAACGATACGCAGCGGAAAGAACTTTAAAACAACCCTGGGTATTTTAAAACTTTAGGAAACACTTCCCTCTGAGTTGTAAAATCCATTGAAATCAAAGTTATAAAAAGATTTGGCCAATTGAATCCTTTCAAAAGAAACAGTTTTTGAAAACAAAGGTTCAGTCGACTGTGCCTCGGGTCCAGTCGACTGTACCTAGCAGAAACCAAAACCTAAAATTCTCAACAGAGGTTCAGTCGACTGATCAGAGGACCTAGTCGACTGTGTTATGCAGAACTAAAATGCAACATTTTACAAAGGGGGTCCAGTCGACTGATCTGGGGACTCAGTCGACTGGTTTTGCCATTAATAGAAGCAGTAGCCAAAACCAACAGTGTTCAGTCGACTGATAAAGGGTCCAGTCGACTGCCTCTCTTACTATTCACTTTCAGTGTCTCAATCCCACGAGATCCAGTCGACTGATCCTGGGTTCAGTCGACTGCTCCCCTGCTGGGCAGCCCTGTGTTGATAATACTAACTCATGCTTCTCCACACCAACAACAAATACCACTAATAACAACTTACTAAATATAACTACCGATGTTCAATTACAAGATTACAATACTACGAAACTAATCCATGATTCTATTACAACATATTATTACAATTTCCCAATCCTTACACAAGTTTTCAGGATTAAAACAAAAACATATACAAAGGTGTTTCCCCGGCGTTCATCGACCTCACTCATCGCGATTCATCTTGTCTTTCTTCTTACCTGCAATGGAGTACATCTCCACTGCTCAGCTATATGTTGAGTGTACAATTCTAAATGTATGCTTATATGACAGTTCATGGTTTAAGCATCTAAAACACATAGAAATAGTCTCTAGGGTGAGTGGTACGCATTCATCCGGTCGATGCCGTAGGAGGCCCACCTCTCCCACGCATCTCATACACTGGTTAGGCCTTCCTCCATACCAGGTACTGTAACACCCGCTCCTGCGATTAACCGTTAAACATGATTTAGCATGCATTAACATATATTATTGGTGTTTATTAACACATGTTTAAATGAGTTTTAACTTACTAGTTACTTGCGGGTGTTCAATTTGGGAACCCAGTGTTGGCCAATGTGGTAGTCCCAAATTGGGACATGAGATGAGAAAGTTCCATTGTGATGGGACAAAGTTGTGGAATCACCCTTATGTGCTTAAATGTTTATTAAGGCATATGTGAAATATTTATATGTTGTTTAGAATTTATTGTTTATTGTTAGAGACCATTTATGTGGTTGTTTGGAGTACCTTGGTGAGGACGAAATGAACACGTTATATAATTAGTAGGCTAATTAGCAACTTCATATAATTATGTGGGACCACTTATGGGACCCACGCGAGACATAGACAAACACTTATTTAAGTTTAGGATAATTCTAAAGCTAGTAGGGGTATAATCGCAAAACTTATAAAATGTGGGGAGGTAAACTATGAAACTAAAACCTTATGAATTACATGTGTGAGGACATGTGTCCTATGACTCACAATGAGTCTCCTTCTTCCTAAAGCAATACACCAAGTTTTTCAGAGGAAATGTTAGAACGAGAATTGACGACGGAATTCGACGGAGCTCTACGACATCAATCGACGCGCCGTTCGACATCCAATTTTAATTCCGAGACCAGATTTGGACTCGTAGAGGTGAGTTATATGTTTTGGTACTAATTTTATTCAGTATAATCGTCGTATTTCTCGCGACCCAATTCGGAACGGTAATCCGTAGTTTGTCGAATTCATGTAGGATTTGAAATTGGAGTAGATTTGAGGTTTAATTTCACAACTAGGAACGAATTGCGACGAGTGAGTGGTTTCAATCTTGCCTATGGATGAGATTCATGGTTATGTTCATATGATGTTGATTTCATGTCTATGTAGCTTAATCTCTCATGTTTAGCTATGATTTTGTGAAAAGCACGATGATATGTTTATGTGAGCATGTTTAGTTGTCTATGTGGGTCAAAGGAAAGCTTGTATGAATCCGCCATGAGATTGTTCCGTGGTGACGACCACTTGTTGCCGACAACGGCATTAGACCGCACGTGTGTGGCGTGGGTCATTGGCTTGTGCCGTGGACTATCGGGGGAGTCGCGGACTTGCGGGTAGTGGTGGATGAAATACTTGCTTATCCGGAGATCATTATATTTGTTGAGTTGAATATAAACATTGATATGTCATCCGCGTGCTTGATTGATATTTTTCACTAAGCATATAGCTTATATATTGTAGTGGTTATTGAATAACCATTGTAGGTGAGCACGGCGGCGAGAATCCAGGGAGATGAACTTGGGGTTCGTTGGGGCGAGGAAGCTTGTAAATTGTAGTAGCTTATGTCTATAGTTATTTTTGTGTCAAACTTGTAGTTGTAATAGTTAACTTGAGTTCTTGCTAAAACTTGGGAAGTTATGTTAGCTTTTGGTTTAATCGCTCCAAGACTAGTGTAAATGTTGTAGCCGGAGTTTAATATCTTGTGGAAACCTTTCAAACTCTTGTTTTTATGAGTTGAGTACGTTAGTTGTGAATATGGATAAAGATTCATGTGTTTTGTTTGATTTTGGGAGAGATTTGGGAGAGTATTTGGGAGAGATTTGGGAGAGATTGCATTGCACATCTTGTTCATGGTTTTAAATCATGTTGGTAACTTTCAAACTCTTGCTTTTATGATTTGGATATGTTAGTTGTGAGTTTGGATCAAAACTCATATGTTTTGATTGTTTTTGTGAGGATTGGAAGTGTTTGAGTATTGTAACATTGGTGGATCTTGATTAATGTTTTTAAACCATGTTAACATATCTTGAAAATAGTTTGGAATGATTGGAGATTGGTTTGAAATGGTTTTGCAAAGTTTCATGACGTTTGGATGGGATTTGGAGGTGTTGGGATGCTACAGAACAGGGGAGTTTGCTGTCAAAACGTGTACTGTAGAATCCGGATCGATCCGGGTCTTGAGCGGATCGATCCGGCATTTCTGGAGGGCCAAAAATGAGGTTCTGTCAAAACCGGATCGATCCGGTTTTGGGGCGGATCGATCCGCAGGTCATTTTGCTGCACTGTCGACTTTTACGGAAACGGACATAACTCTCTCTAGAAAACTCGGATTCGCGCACCGTTTTTTTGCGTTGGAACCGGGACTCAAAAACCTATCTTTTGGTATAAAATTTGATATACCTTATTAATTACCATTTTGCCCTTGGGCTTAATTTGTCTAACATAATGGTGTAAACGTGCTTGTTTTTCCTCCTTTTCATTTATAAATTGTTGTTTGAAGGCCTTGGTGGCGTGCCACGTGTCTTGGATTCACATGTGTGTATTCGGGGCGTGACATTTAGTGGTATCAGAGCAATAGGCTTAGAAACCTTGGGACGAGAGACGACGACTTGAGAGTAATGCGTAGATATTGAACAGGTAGTTGCTTCACATGTATGCATATGATTATTAATGCTATGTTATGATAGTTGAATCATTTATATCACATGATATATGGCATAGCATGCATAGTATTCATGCATATCTGACTGGCAGGCGAGAATTTGGTGAAAAATGGACCAAAACCGAGACCTCGATGCAAGAATGGATCGTTTGGTAGACTTGGTAACTAATTTTGTTGGTGCCGTTGGTGATCGAGTACCACCAGTAAATGAAAGGCATGCAAATCCAAATCCTGAACCAAGGGTAGACCGTATTACAATTGAGCAATTCTATAAGAGAAAACCGACTACGTTTGATGGGGGACCGGATCCGATGACAGCTATTCATTGGGTATCAGATATGGAGCGAATATTCCGTGCTATAGAATGTACCGAAGAGCAAAAGATTACGTTTTCCACTGATACTCTGAAAGAAGGTGCTCAGAATTGGTGGGTGGGTTTACTTGATCAAGGTAGGCCGACCACTTGGGATAAGTTTGTCGAAGAATTCTATAAACGATATTTTCCTCGAGCGGCTAAAGCACAGAAGCTTCGGGAATTCATGAATCTCCAACAGGGGAATATGACAGTGAATGAATACATTTCTAAGTATAGTGAATTGCTTCGATTTGCAAAGGATACAGTGATAACCGAGGAAGATAAAGCTCGAAAGTTTGAAGAAGGGTTGAGGGATAACATCCAATGTAGGGTGGATACTCATGAATTTGGAACCGTTGCTCAAGTCCAGAACGCAGCTCTCATAGCCGAACGAGATATTAACAAGTATAAGAAGGGACAACAAGGAAAGCGACAAGGAGAAGATAAAGGGAAGGGGTAAGGCTTCTTCAAGAAACCATTTTCACGAGGGCCTGGGTCAGGTTCGAGTAGTCAAGGTGGAAGTTCATTTACTGAGGGAGTTCGACCGCTGTGTCCTACATGTAATCGCCGACACGGGGGAGTTTGTTATTTGCTAAGCACGTGTAACATTTGTAAGCAAGTGGGGCACATATCCAAGAATTGTCTGCAATCCAGAACACAACCGCCTAGCTCTGTGAGTTCAATTCCGGATATGAGGGGCAAATGCTTTGATTGTGGGCAGCCAGGACACTTTTCTAAGGATTGTCCAAAGAAGCGACAACAAGGGGCAAGTTCTATGGCGTCCAGCGGAGCAAGGTCGGGACCGCCCACTGATAAAGGAAAAGGCGTGGAGCAGAGGCAAGGGAAATCTTTCCAACTGGCACCGGGAAATGTGTCAGCTACGGACTCCGTGGTGTCAGGTATACTTCATATCTGTTCACATCCAACACGAATTTTGATAGATTCAGGATCAACACACTCATTTGTCTCACATGAATTTGTCAAACATTTACATAGCATGTCAGAACCCTTAGGGTATGATCTATCTGTATCATTACCTCTAAGTAAACCCTTAGTGACCTCTTCAGTGTTCAAAGCATGTGAAATCAGAGTAGGTGATAAGATATTGACTATTGATTTGATTCCGTTAACCGTCAATTACTTTGACGTAATCTTGGGCATGGACTGGTTATCTACAAATCAGGCTACAATTAATTGTGAACAGAAAAGGGTTAATTTCCAATTACCAGGGCAAAAAGAGTTTACCTTCCAAGGGGTTGGTGTAGCAGCGCCACCATATATGATATCAGTAATTCAGGCTGGGAAGTTGTTGAAAAAGGGTTGTTAGGGGTCCTAGTAGTGTAATTGATACACGTGTCACGGGGACTCGAGTAGAAGATATTTCGATAGTACGGGAGTTTTCGGATGTATTTCCTGAGGATCTACCAAACATGCTAATTGAGCGGGAGATTGAGTTTACTATTGAGGTAGCACCTGGATCACAGCCAGTTTCGAAGGCACCATACAGAATGGCACCCGTGGAATTAAAAGAGCTAAAGAACCAGTTACAAGAGTTGCTTGACAAAGGATTTATTCGACATAGTGTTTCTCCGTGGGGAGCACCGATTTTATTTGTCAAGAAGAAAGACGGAACCATGCGTATGTGTATTGATTATCGGGAGCTGAACAAGTTGACCATTTAAAACAAGTATCCATTACCGAGGATTGATGATTTGTTCGATCAGCTTCAAGGAGCACAAGTTTTCTCGAAGATCGATTTGAGATCGGGTTACCATCAGCTGAAAGTTAAGGAGGAGGATGTGGAAAAGACAGCATTCAGGACTCGATACGGACATTATGAGTTTATGGTCATGCCATTTGGAGTTACCAATGCGCCCACAGCTTTTATGGATTTGATGAACCGGATATTTAAGGAATACTTAGATGAATTTGTAATTGTCTTCATTGATGATATTTTGGTCTACTCTAAAAGTGTTGAAGATCACGAGAAGCATTTACGATTGGTGTTGCAACGACTTCGCGAGAAAAAATTATTTGGTAAATTGAAGAAATGTGAGTTTTGGCTTACGGAGATACCATTTTTGGGACATGTGATTTCTAAAGAAGGTGTTTCAGTGGACCCACAGAAGATTGAAGCAGTAGCCAATTGGAATCCACCGAAAAATGTGTCAGAAGTTTGAAGTTTCTTGGGTTTGGCCGGGTATTACCGAAGGTTTGTAGAAAACTTCTCAAGAATTGCGATGCCTATGACTCAGCTAATGAGAAAAGATGTTTCTTTTGTTTGGAGTTCCGAATGTGAGAAAAGTTTCAAGGAATTGAAGACTAGACTTATAACAACACCGATATTGACTATTCCGTCGGGGACTGAGGGGTTTGTTATCTTCAGCGATGCTTCGCATCAGGGTTTGGGATGTGTTCTGATGCAGAATGGCAAAGTAATTGCATATGCTTCACGACAATTGAGACCACACGAAACTAACTACCCGACACACGACTTGGAATTGGCAGCGGTAATCTTTGCCTTGAAAATTTGGAGGCATTATCTATAATGGGGAACGGTGTGAAATTTATACGGATCACAAAAGTCTAAAGCATATATTCACTCAGAGAGACTTGAATATGAGACAGAGACGGTGGTTGGAGTTGATGAAAGATTACGATTTATCGATCCAATATCACCCAGGAAAGGCAAACGTGGTGGCCGATGCATTGAGCCAAAAGTCAACCGGAAACTTAGCTTATGTTGTAACTTCTCAAGAGAAGTTGATTCGTGAAATGGAGCAATTGAAACTTGAAGTAATTCCAAGAACTAAGGGAGCTTTGATGGCAGCTATTATAGCACAACCAACACTTGTGGAGGAGATTAGAATGAAACAGCTTCACGACCCAAACTTGAGGAAAATTTGTGACGGAATACCTGAGGGTAAACAACCGGATTTTACTTACGTGGATGGAATTAAAGAGACGATTCTAGACGAGGTGCACAATACCAAATATTCTATTTATCCAAGAAGTACCAAAATGTATCGTGATCTACGAGAGAATTATTGGTGGTTTGGAATGAAGCGAGAAATAGCCGAACACGTAGCAAAGTGTATGGTGTGTCAACGGGTAAAAGCAGAACACCAAAGATCAGCGGGATTATTGCAACCATTACCAGTACCGGAATGGAAATGGGAGAACATCACGATGGATTTTGTAGCAGGTTTACCAAAATCCAGAAGATCAAATGATAGTATTTGGGTAATTGTTGATCGATTAACCAAGTCTGCCCATTTCCTCGCGATTAAGACGAATGATCCGATGAAGTTGGCAGAGTTATATGTTCAGGAAATTGTAAGGCTTCATGGAGTTCCAGTGTCTATTATCTCTGATAGAGATAGTAGATTTACATCAAGATTTTGGAGGGGTTTACAAGAGGCTATGGGCACAAAGTTGAATTTTAGCACAGCTTTCCATCCGCAGACTGACGGACAATCAGAACGGGTAATTCAGATACTGGAAGATATGCTTAGATTATGTGTTCTTGATTTCAAAGGTGATTGAGAACAACACTTGTCATTGGCTGAATTTACTTATAATAATAGTTTTCAATCCAGTATTGGGATGGCACCTTTTGAGGCTTTATATGGGCGTAGATGTCGTTCGCCGATTTGTTGGGCTGAGGTAGGAGAACGAAAACTATTAGGACCTGAAATAGTTCAGCAGACCACAGAGAAAGTTAAGGTGATACAACAACGATTGCAAACAGCTCAAAGTCGTTACAAGAGCTACGCGGATTTAAAAAGGAAACAAATAGAGTTTTAAGTTGGTAATTATGTGTTCCTAAAGGTGTCACCGACCAAAGGGATTGTGAGGTTTGGAAAACGTGGAAAATTGAATCCGAGGTACGTTGGACCGTTTGAAATCATTGGTAGAGTTGGACCAGTAGCATACCGGTTAGAGCTACCACAGGAAATGGAGAACGTTCATAGTGTGTTTCACGTATCAATGTTGCGACGTTGTGTGTCAGATTCACGTCATATAATTACGCCAGAACCGTTGGAAATTAGAGAAGACTTGACTTACATAGAACATCCAGTGAGAATTCTTGATGCGAAAGTTCAAGTTCTGAGAACCAAGTCTATTCCATTGGTTATGGTTTTGTGGCGTAATCACTCCGTTGAAGAGGCTGCGTGGGAACGGGAAGATGAGATGCGTGAGAAGTATCCATTCCTATTCGAAACTTGGGGTACTTTAAGTTTGGGGACAAACTTCTTTTAAGGAGGGGAGAGATGTAACACCCGCTCCCGTGATTAACCGTTAAACGTGATTTAGCATGCATTAACATATATTATTGGTGTTTATTAACACATGTTTAAGTGAGTTTTAACTTACTAGTTAATTGCGGATGTTCAATTTGGGAACCCAGTGTTGGCCAATGTGGTAGTCCCAAATTGGGACATGAGATGAGATAGTTCCATTGTGATGGGACAAAGTTGTGGAATCACCCTTATGTGCTTAAATGTTTATTAAGGCATATGTGAAATATTTATATGTTGTTTAGAATTTATAGTTTATTGTTAGAGACCATTTATGTGGTTGTTTGGAGTACCTTGGTGAGGACGAAATGAACACGTTATATAATTAGTAGGCTAATTAGCAACTTCATATAATTATGTGGGACCACTTATGGGACCCACGCGAGACATAGACAAACACTTATTTAAGTTTAGGATAATTCTAAAGCTAGTAGGGGTATAATCGCAAAACTTATAAAATGTGGGGAGGTAAACTATGAAACTAAAACCTTATGAATTACATGTGTGAGGACATGTGTCCTATGACTCACAATGAGTCTCCTTCTTCCTAAAGCAATACACCAAGTTTTTCAGAGGAAATGTTAGAACGAGAATTGACGACGGAATTCGACGGAGCTCTACGACATCAATCGACGCGCAGTTCGACATCCAATTTTAATTCCGAGACCAGATTTGGACTCGTAGAGGTGAGTTCTATGTTTTGGTACTGATTTTATTCAGTATAATCGTCGTATTTCTCGCGACCCAATTCGGAACGGTAATCCGTAGTTTGTCGAATTCATGTAGGATTTGAAATTGGAGTAGATTTGAGGTTTAATTTCACAACTAGGAACGAATTGCGATGAGGTGAGTGGTTTCAATCTTGCCTATGGATGAGATTCATGGTTATGTTCATATGATGTTGATTTCATGTCTATGTAGCTTAATCTCTCATGTTTAGCTATGATTTTGTGAAAAGCATGATGATATGTTTATATGAGCATGTTTAGTTGTCTATGTGGTCTATGTGGGTCAAAGGAAAGCTTGTATGAATCCGCCATGAGATTGTTCCGTGGTGACGACCACTTGTTGCCGACAACGGCATTAGACCGCACGTGTGTGGCGTGGGTCATTGGCTTGTGCCGTGGACTATCGGGGGAGTCGCGGACTTGCGGGTAGTGGTGGATGAAATACTTGCTTATCCGGAGATCATTATATTTGTTGAGTTGAATATAAACATTGATATGTCATCCGCGTGCTTGATTGATATTTCTCACTAAGCATATAGCTTATATATTGTAGTGGTTATTGAATAACCATTAAAGGTGAGCACGGCGGCGAGAATCCAGGGAGATGAACTTGGGGTTCGTTGGGGCGAGGAAGCTTATAAATTGTAGTAGCTTATGTCTATAGTTATTTTTGTGTCAAACTTGTAGTTGTAATAGTTAACTTGAGTTCTTGCTAAAACTTGGGAAGTTATGTTAGCTTTTGGTTTAATCGCTCCAAGACTCGTGTAAATGTTGTAGCCGGAGTTTAATATCTTGTGGAAACCTTTCAAACTCTTGTTTTTATGAGTTGAGTACGTTAGTTGTGAATATGGATAAAGATTCATGTGTTTTGTTTGATTTTGGGAGAGATTTGGGAGAGTATTTGGGAGAGATTTGGGAGAGATTGCATTGCACATCTTGTTCATGGTTTTAAATCATGTTGGTAACTTTCAAACTCTTGCTTTTATGATTTGGATATGTTAGTTGTGAGTTTGGATCAAAACTCATATGTTTTGTTTGTTTTTGTGAGGATTGGAAGTGTTTGAGTATTGTAACATTGGTGGATCTTGATTAATGTTTTTAAACCATGTTAACATATCTTGAAAATAGTTTGGAATGATTGGAGATTGGTTTGAAATGGTTTTGCAAAGTTTCATGAAGTTTGGATGGGATTTGGAGGTGTTGGGATGCTGTAGAACAGGGGAGTTTGCTGTCAAAACGTGTACTGCAGAATCCGGATCGATCCGGGTCTTGAGCGGATCGATCCGGCATTTCTGGAGGGCCAAAAATGAGGTTCTGTCAAAACCGGATCGATCCGGTTTTTTTGGGGCGGATCGATCCGCAGGTCATTTTGCTGCACTGTCGACTTTTACGGAAACGGACATAACTCTCTCTAGAAAACTCGGATTCGCGCACCGTTTTTTTTGCGTTGGAACCGGGATTCAAAAACCTATCTTTTGGTATAAAATTTGATATACCTTATTAATTACCATTTTGCCCTTGGGCTTAATTTGTCTAACATAATGGTGTAAACGTGCTTGTTTTTCCTCCTTTTCATTTATAAATTGTTGTTTGAAGGCCTTGGTGGCGTGCCACGTGTCTTGGATTCACATGTGTGGATTCGGGGCGTGACAGGTACCGTGTACTGGTTGGGCCCATCTCCAATCCAGACACAACCACAATTCCAATTCCATTACAATCACAAATCAATTCATAATCCTCAAGGTTCGAGGAGCTTACCCCGGATGAATTTGCACCAAACTCCCCTTTGACCCAAGTAGACACATAACATGCTCACATAAACAGTTATACGTGCTTTTCACATAATTTCACGTGCATAATTAACGGGCCTAATTAATACATGAATTTCGCCCGGATCCAAGAATATCAAAGTTGATGTTCAAAACATGAAAATTCATATATTTCATAGATCTAGAATTCATACCTCGTGCGAATCTCTTCAAACTTTGAAGGATCGTCTAGGGGCCTAATTAATCGTCGGATTCCAAATTATACGCGATTCCTACGAGTTTTACCTTATTTTCCCCAATTGCTAGAAATTAGATATTTCGGAAAAGTTAGCCAAACGCGGCCTAATTACTATCAAAACGTAGATCTTACCCCACGAGTTCAAATATGAAATCTGGAGAAAATCTGACGGACGGAAGGTCGTCCATCGGCGTCGTAAAGCCCGTTGGCTCAATTTCCCTTCTCTCTCCTCTCTCTAGATATTTTTGGAAGTTTGGATGAGAATGAAATCTCATCCACTTCTATATATATACAAACTTTCTGGGAATTACGTTTACCTCCCAGCAAGTTTCTCAAAACTGCTCATCAATCCATGAAACTTCGCACACGTTCATTTTATGCCTTTACGAGTGAAAATTATAAATTTCAAAAGTTTCCGACTAAGTTTCGTTTGGGTCCAAAAATTACGTCCGAAAACTAAGTTATGTGAAATCTCTATACAACCTACCTTTTATTTAACGTGGCACTCACGTTCTCACCACATTTTTTAAAATGATATAACAATATCAAAGATTACCAGAATTTATACTACACAGGTATAATGCACTATTCACGAAATACCAGATATATCAAATAACATTTAAATCATATAAATGTCATTTAATCGTGCCAATGCAATATGAACTGCCATGTTCCCGTGTCCTCACTGACACCTTACCGTCGACTCATAGTCAACCTCATTTCCATCCAATTATCAAATAACATTGATAACTCACAAAAGTCAATATGCCCTGATAAAACAATGATTTTCTGGAACGGGTGTGATAGAAGTCTATCACAATACACTACATGCATTGAAGATTGCACCAAAAAAAAAATCACAGAATACAGAAAAACTTACCTGCAAATATATAAAAATAAACGCAACAATTTTAGTCTCAGGGGCGTCGCTCTTGAACCCCCATAGGGTTTTAAGCCGACCTTGGTTAGGGATTCCATCTTTAAATGGTTGCCTAGGGCCCCCAAATTGTCAGGGTCGACTCTGCTAACAACTCATTTGCAACTTATCTCTATCACTCTCTTTCACTTCGTTTGGATTGAGAGAAATTGATAGAAAATAAGAGAAAAGGGGATCTTTTTCTCTCCATTTATCTCGTTTGATAATTTAAGTGAGGATAGAAGAGAAGAGAAATAGAGAGAGTGGAGAGAAAAGAATCCACTTTTGTTTCTCTCCAAATTGGAGAGATTCTAGAGAGAAAAAAAGATAAACTTAATTAAATAATGTGTAAAAAATTTATATGCCATAATATATTATTATTTCATCAATCTCTAATAGAGGATAAAAAAAGTACTTATAAGTACTTTATTTTCTTTTCTCTTATAAAAGTTTACCAAATGAGCTGAGAAAGCTATGTTAATCTTATTTTTTCTTCTCTCTTATATTGTCGATTCAAACATAATGGAGAAAACTCAACTTTTTTTTTTCTCTTCTATTTTCTTGATAAATTTCCCTTCTCTTCTCTCCACTTCTCTAACGCTATGTTTGGGAGTTAGGGAGAGAAATGAAAAGAATAGAAGAGAAAGTCATATGCGAGAAAAAAAAAATTATGGTGGTGTCTTTCATCTAATTTGGGAGTTTATGAGATAGTAGAAATCTACTTTCTTTCCTCTTTTTTACGAATTGAGAAGAAAAGAAAAGAAAAGAAAAGAAAAAAAAAATACAAAGTTACAATTCTACCCATCAAGAGCTTCAAGTAATGAAGCATCTCATAACTTATTTCCTTTCTTTTAAAACCAAATCAATAAGTGAGGGGAGAGATGGATCTTTTGATGAGAAGCCAGATGATTAGTTTTTTTTCACATAAGTTATCCTACATTGTGTACTTGTGGTGATCCTAAGATATAGATGTAATAAAAAAATTACAAAGCTAAACTAATGGATATTAAAAAATATTCATTACTACCCACTTTCTTTTCTCTCATTTTCTTTCTAATTTAAAAATAAAAATTTTAAAAGAAAGTAAAAATTAATTTTTTTTTATCCTTACTAAAATCCTTTTCTTTTCATTTCTCCCGATTTTCAAGCTCCCAAATAGTGCAAGTGGCATGGTTCCCTTTGCATAGAAGGCTAGAAGCCAGCGATATTAGACAATGAGAAAAAGAAATCTTCAAAACGACGTCGTGTCTGTGTTCCCAAACTTCCCATTCTTTTTTGTGACCAAGCACTAATGTCTCTACACTGCAACTAGATTCAACAAACCTGAAATTTCTCTCTCTCTCTCTCTCTCTCTCTCTATCTCTTCCAAAACACAAAAAAAAAGGGGTTTCAGTTCATCACACTATCTGACAGAGGGGGTTATATGGCGAGAGAGAAGTAGAGAGAGAGAGAGAGTGAAGATGGATCAATCATTCTTGCTGATGCTCTCAAACCTCCTACACCTCCAAAACCACCTCGACCCAACCTCCTCTCTCCTCTCCGACGCCGCCGCCTCCTCCTCCCCAACCTCTCTCCTCACCTCCACCTCCGCCGCCCCTCTCCTCTTCTTCACCATCGCCTCTGTCCTCTCTTACCTCGCCTCCACCCGCCCCTCATCCACCTCCTCCACCACCCCCACCACCACCGCCGCCTCCCCCTCCTCCCCTCCCTCCTCCGCCGCCGCCTCCGAATTCTCCGTTGCCGCCTTCCGAGCCCTCTCCACAGAGCGAATCTGGGCCATGGAGGCCCCACTCCGAGACGCCCAGTGGCGATCCTCGTACGGACTCTCTTACCCAGTCTTCACCACCGTCGTCGACAAGCTCAAACCCTACATCGCCCAATCAAACCTCTCTCTACCCTCCGATTACGCCGTCGCTATGGTCCTCTCTCGACTCACCCACGGCCACTCTGCCAAAACCCTAGCCACCCGTTACTCCCTCGAACCCTACCTCATCTCCAAAATCACCAACATGGTCACCCGCCTCCTCGCAACCAAACTCTACCCTGAATTCATCAAAATCCCCGTCAGCCGCCGCCGCCTCCACGAGACCACCTCCGCATTCGAAGAGCTTACCTCACTACCCAACATGTGCGGCGCCATCGACACCACTCCAATCAAACTCCGTCGCCTCCCCTCAGACCTCAATTCCTCCGAATCGTATCAGTGCCGATATGGGTATCCATCGGTTCTTCTTCAGGTCGTTGCCGATCACAAGAAGATTTTGTGGGATGTTTGTGTTAAAGCACCAGGTGGGTTCGACGATGCAACCCATTTTAGGGATAGTTTGTTGTATAATCGGCTCATTTCTGGTGACATTGTTTGGGACAATGTAATGAATTTGAGGGGTCACCAATTGAGGCCTTATATAGTTGGGGATTGGTGTTACCCATTGCTGTCATTCTTGCTCACTCCATTTTCTTGGAACGGGACAGGCTCACCGGCACATAATGCCTTGGATGCCGCGTTGATGAAGGGGAGGAAGGTGGTGGAGGAAGCAATTGGGTTACTTAAGGGGAGGTGGAAGATTCTTCAGGACTTGAATGTGGGTCTCAATCATGCCCCTCAGACCATTGTTGCTTGCTGTGTTTTGCATAACTTGTGTCAGATAGCGAGGGAGCCCGAGCCGGAGCTTTGGAAGGAGCCGGAGGAGAGTGGGCAGCCACCGAGGGTGCTCGAGGAGGAGAAGTCATTTTATTATTATGGTGAAAGCATGAGGCAGGCTCTTGCTGATGATTTATATCAACGGCTTTCGTCAAAAGGGCCCCCTTTGTTTCTCAGTAAGGATAGAACTCCCCCCTTTTAATAAGCATAGGAAGTTGATTTTGTGGGCAGTCAATTTCTATTTCTAATGAATCTCTCTTGTAGATTATGAGACATGCTAACTTGGCATTGTCACTCAAAGCTAGGTAGTTTGGAATGGGAGATATCAGATCAGTGCCAATGGTTTAGCATCGTATATCTGAGAAGTCTTTTATCAACTTTGTTCTTAACTAAGATCTTTTCTGATATCTTGCTGATCATTTGAACTGCTGACATTAAGGCTGTTGAGGTCACTTGTGCATCTACTAGTCCAGTGGAGATGCGTTCATTATCATGGCATACATTGACCAGAATTCATGATTGAACTATGGAAGTGAGTCAAAGTAACTTTGTATCTTTAGTAGTAGAAATCCGTGAAATGACTACAATATGACTCTCGGTCATGTAATTTGATGTTTTATATTGATAAACAAATTTCTTTTGTGACTGACGTATCTGAGCAGTCTTGTTAGTTGTTAGGCAAAATCTTGCTTTAAGTATGAGAAAATATTTTCCTAAAAATGCTTCTCAGAATAGCGTTATCCTTCACTTTCTTGTCTCCTTTTCTCTTATTGTTAGTTGTATTATTTTGTTCAACTTCCTGATTAATATCCGTGAATTGTCAAAATTTAATGAGGGTTGCCAAGTCCATCTTGTATCTTGAACTCTCTCTCTCTCTCTTTTGGTAGGTAACAGTTGTATCTTGAACTCTCAATTAGTGGAAAATGTATGAATTATAGTCCCTTTCACACTTTTGTGGGGCCTATCTGGGATTGGTTTGTATATGCGGAGGAAACTCCTATTGCATGAATCTGAGCTTAAAAGGTGACAATGTGGAGTTTGTGCATTATAGACTTGTGGGAACTTATTACGTATGTTATAATAATAAGGTTCTATTGTAAGTTGCCCTAGAATGGATTTCTTTGAGAGATGTTAAAAATCGAAAAAGATAAGTAAATTATGCAGTTGTTCCTTTATCTGTAGGTGGCTAGAGGAAAACTGAGAAGATTTTAAAATTTTTTTTCCTTATCTTTGATTACATTCAAAACTTTATATTTGGGAGATACCTCCATCATTATGGGTGACTACTGACTACAATTGATTGATCCCGTGATGAAAAATTGGTGGATAAGAGACATGGAACATATGCTACAAATATCTGGCTGGTGAATTTCGTTAGTGTCATCTCAAGTATTAGGTGCCCGGTTCCATAAGTGAGTTCATTGATGTTGGACTGAAAGGAGTGCTTTCTACATGAATGTTCTCTCTCAGATCCCTTTAAGGAGTGTTGATTGTTTAGTCCTTGCATCAAATACTCCAACCTCTTTTAGAGGCTTTAAGACAATAAAACCAGGTGAAAAACGAAACACTGTGAAATTTTTTGTTGACGGTATCTTCTTGTGGAATTATGAAAAGAATGTTATGCCTGACCTCTGCCTTCTATTTGGAAGAAAGTTTAGAAGGTAGATTACAAAACATTAATCTATAGAATTGTTTTTAGGGGCATCTTACTTTGAATTGGAGAGGAGTGGAGGAAGGAAAAGGAGGGGACCAAGATATTCTTTTGTTTGTTATAAAGGGAAGTGGATGGAAAGGATTAGAGGAGGGGAGACTCTGTCCCACCCAATCATTCTCTTTGCGATCAAAATTGAGTGTGCGAGAGGTGGAAGAAAAGGGGAGGATTTTTGTTTTTGGATATATGCCCTTCAGGAAACATATGTTGTGGTTATAGCAAGGAAGTTTGGCAATGAAGTAACACCATTTACATTCCTCTCTCCTTCCCTTGCTGCGATTAAATAAGAGGGAATGAGTGAAAGATAACTTTTTGTGGATACATATCCTTCTCTCTTACTGCTTGACGTGCTCGTCCGTTATGATCTTCGTTGCTCGTACTAAACGGAGCATTGGATCATCCCATAATTCGAAGTGTTTCATCAACATTTTAGAATGAGTTAGTTACCTATGACTCATGTCATCGTGATGCTTCTTGATTTATGAAATGGAACTTCCAAGTCAACTCCCTCTTTTTTGCTCAATAGTCAATTGACATTTACTAATGTCAAGTGAAGTTAAATTCAAATTACAATTGTTGCTGTGTTTCGGCCAAGATTGATAAAGAAAGCTACTTCTTTATTTACTCGGTAGCCAATTCTTATGTGTTAATATTCTAGTATAGTTAAGATCAGTTCTTTTGGGGGCCAAGAACTGATGTGTAGCTAATTTAAATGCTATAGCTGTGGGATGTGAAAATTTTTATGTATTGCTGACCTTCTGAATAAAGTGTTCTGAAAGTAATTGGCCAGTGCTCTGTGAAACATAAATAGTTTATATGCAGTAAAAATAGTAAAACATAAATCCTTGTATGAGTAGGACTACTTTGCTTCATCTTCATCTATTAGGTGACCAAATCATTTTTTTTGTGTTTCTATTCCTAGAAGTCTAAGATGTAGAGTTTGCAGAGAAATAACTTTAAAATGGTACTTAATGATACATGAAACCAAACTTAAACCCTTGTATGACAGTTGATCACATAGAATATCCATAACAGCGAAAGTGTTCTAGATCGACTTGAATATCAGACAATTTCAACCAGCTGAACTATTAACTGTATGATCATAGAATTTCAGGGCTTTGGAACTCCTTTTTTCTCTAGATTTTGGATCATAGAATTTCAGGGCTTTGGAGCTCCATTTTCTCTAGATTTTGTTAGATTTTTTGTTTGGGAATACCGAATACGTGAATTAGGAAGGAGGTATGAATGGCATATAAATCATAGCAAAATATGCTTGGTGAATTATGGTATGTCTTATCATTGTCTGGTTATAGTGTGGAAACTATTGGTGGAAATTTTATAGCTAAAAAGCTTGCGTAAAGATCGTGTTCAAGATAATGTCCCGAAAAAATACGGGGTACATTTTTCAGAAGTGAGTTGAGTCTTTCGGTTTGTGATGAATATCAACATGGGATGGAAGGCTTTGTTAGATTGAGTTGTAAGTTAGTAGTTCTATCAAATTCAAATTTGGTCATCGTGTAAAGTGCAATGATCTGATTTGTATTCTGCAGAACTGGAGACAGATATTTCCTGACCTGGACATTGGAAGGAATTGATTGAAACTTTAAGATGGGCTCATGAACTCCCACCTTTGGCTAATTTGAATCGATGGAGAGATAAACCAGTAGCCCTTTCTGTTGAGCAAGTAGGATTGGTTGAATTAGACCACTTTTCTGTTAAAAGTGTTATATTTTTACATGAGTTGATTTCTTGATTGCCTCTTAATTAGGTATATTTGGCTAAATTTTAAGGAACATGTATAAAATGGTTGTCATGCATTCAGGGATTAGAAACAATGGTCAAAACTGAACTTTTAGCAATTGGGGATGCAAAGTGTACCACACCTATTGCTTCTCAATTAGTACTGCGCATTTTTTGGGTGATCTTGTGCCATATTCGTTACAGGTTCTCTCTAGATGACCTGTGTCTGGCTGTAAAGTGTATGATAGATATATATGATATATGCTATACAATACATGTCTGTATATCACCAACATGCATTTTCTCACGTCTGGAAAAAGTAGCAGGTGAGGTTGGCTTGTCTAATTCCATTGAGAGCACTCTATCCACTTTTCAATGGGTTGTTTGAGTCAGGACTGGTACTGGTAGTTGTCCAAGCGCACTTATATTCCTACATAAGACAAATTTAAATTTTGAAGTTTTCCCAGAATTCCATTTAGGCTGTGGTCTACTTGAAGTTGAACCTTAGAAGAGCCACACAGGTGACTCGAGCACAAGAGATTCTTAACCCCAATCCCCAATTTTAACAAAGAAGCTACTAGTAAGTGCCCGTTTGCGTAGCTGAAATATTAAGCGATTATTTTTTAAGTGATGAAATATTAAACTGTTTGGTGTTTAGGTTAGTTGAAATAAACAAAAGTGCTAGGCAAATATGCTGAAAAAAAATTATTGTTTGTATAAAATGACTACAGAGTACATGCAAATATGTTTCAACATTGTTAAAATTTAAGGGCATGAAGGGCATTTTGTCTTTTAACAAATTAAAAGCAAAATAAGTGATTGTTTGAAAAAAAAAAATAATCTACTTTTTTCGGCTAATTTGTTTTAAGCTTAACACAAACACTTCCCAAGTCATTTCCCTTCCTCTTTTCTTGTGGTTTTTTTTTTGGTCCCCTGAGAATTTTAAACATCTAAAATTATTTAAACATCCAGGAAAAACACTAGAAAAAACAGTTTGGAAATAGTTTTTCAAACCATACGGAGTTACATATTGCTTTGATTTTATTTCCCAAAGTATTTTTTTATGATGCGAAAAACCAACATACCAAAAATGAACAGAAAAACAAATTAAACAAATTGATACAGCCTTCTCAAAAACATTAAGTCGGTTATAATATTATATACAGAAGAAACTCATATTGTGACTCATGTGGGGAAAAAAATGTAGTGTTGATATAATAATTTACTCAGAAGCCCTATGATCATGTTAAGCCTCTAGTATCCTAAAGCTAAGGGATTGCCACAAAAGAATATCCTGAAGCTACAAAAACTCCCAAATCTATGCATATGGAACAAGGCAATGTCATTGAAGGCCAAATATGGGAGGTATATCAAAGCAGTTGATTGACTCCTGCTGGAAATGAAACGGGTCAATTTGCGTTTTTGGTTTCAACAATGAGAATAAAGAGATCCATCGCAAACCAGCTTAGAAGATCGATGGCACGTTGAATTTTCGGCCCAACTTCAAACGATTGTTACACATCCATGTTGATTACCCTTCCTCCTGAAGTATGTGGAGAGAGTAATCTGAAACTTGGTCCTTGAATCTGCAAGATGCAAGAGAACACATGAGGGACGGTAAGCAATATAGGCAAACTTGGTCCTTGAATCTTTACTCGGTGGATGTTCATAAACAATTTTTTTACATCCTAAGGCTGCATTTGATCAATGGAAAGGAATAGGCAAAATATAAATGTAAAAATGTGTTCTGCTACTTGTGTTTGGTTGTCCAAGGAACGGTAAGCCCCATTGATAAACCACTTTCCAGCTGAGAAACACTTCCCTTGGGCTTTGTTTGGTTCATGGATTTTGTGAGGGAAACCAGAAAAGTAGTCTCATCCGTAAGGTAAAAAGAACTAGTTTTCTATCTTGTTTTCCTTCTCCCTTTCTTTTCCCTCATGAAATCCATGAACCAAACAAAGTCTTAAACCATGTACTCACATGCCCCAAGGCAGAGTACACTTGCTGCTAAAAAAAAAGACCTGTGATTAAAAAGAAACTCAGGGTGATATAGTGAATGCATCACCTTTATTAGCTTGAGGCGCAAGCATCAACAGCTATTCTTAACCATTATCTTGCAAGTGAAATGGTGATAATGTAGAA
Source organism: Hydrangea macrophylla (assembly GCA_033977485.1). Taxonomy (NCBI): domain Eukaryota; kingdom Viridiplantae; phylum Streptophyta; class Magnoliopsida; order Cornales; family Hydrangeaceae; genus Hydrangea; species Hydrangea macrophylla. Next base: position 96,643,528 of record CM066992.1, read on the forward strand.
ACCTGAGGACAGCAAAAAAATGATACATAAGCTACAATGCATGGCATCAATAAACAATTAAACAAAATCCATAAATTCCGGAACAGATACTCCTGTCAACGTGGTTCTCCAAAATTAACAAAAAAAATAAAATAAAAGGGGGCACTGAGCCACCATCACTTACTGCAAGAAAACTATGCCATCAACAGAAGATGTTATCAGCATATAGGCATTTTCCCAGTATTTGGAAGTTGAAGATTATCATTCCCCATTTCAATAAGCACGTTAATAAGAATGCGCGTTCCAATTCATCCTCATTGGCTGTTTTCCTACTGTATGAAAGAAGACGGTTATCACAGTTGTTACAGTAAACAGTTTAAAAAAATGCATCCATGTGTCAATCAACACCCTGCATAGGCGGTCTTCCCACTATTTGGAAGAAGACCATCATGAGCCATTTGAGTAAACAATTTAAATACAGCATCCATGTTTCCTTCTTTGTGATTAATTTCGACCAGGACTTTTGCCAGCTCAGCATCAGTGAGTTTACAGCTCCTCAACGTGTTTTGTATAACTTCACTCAACTCCTCACTCCTCCCTTCTCTAAAAAGCTCCTTCATCAGAGTAATAACAGTTACAGTGTGAGGAACAAAACCAGATTGCACCATTTCCTTGTACAGATTGAATGCCTTCCACAAATTTCCACTTCTACAATGACCATGTATAATGACGTTATAAACTGCTTCACTAGGTTTATAATTCCTCTGACCCATTGATTCAAGAACTCGATCCGCTTCATTCATTAAACCCTTCATACAGAATCCCTTTATCAGGGCTACAACACTCTTAAATTCAATGTTGCGACAATTTTCTATCAGTTGATTATATGTAACATCATTTGGAATAGAGTCCTCGTAATACAACTTGAAAAGAAGCTGCTTTGCCTCCCTCGTCCGAGCTTGTTTGCTAAGCCCATTAATTAGCACATTGTACGTAACAACATCAGGAAGAAAACCCTTCTTGATCATTTCATCGTGAAGCTGGAGAGCCTTGTTAATATCTCCTTCTACACAATAGGCATTGATTAAGGTAGTATATGTACATTCATCGGGAGACAAACCTGTTCTCAGCATTTCTTGGTAAAGATTGCAAGCTTCTTCAAGTCTCTTCTGCTCGCAGAGACCTTGAATCAGTGATGAATAGGTAACAAAATCCGGCGAAACTCCTTTACATACCATTTCTTGTTTCATTTGGAATGCCTTGTCTAAATCTTGATTTCTGCAAAACGCAGATATAATAGTACTGTAACTAACTACATCTGGGGCCAACCCTTTCTCCATCATATCTCGAATTGCTCCTAAAGCATCTTCGATCCGCCCCAATACACAGTGTCCATTGATTAGACTATTGAAAGTCACAATCGAAGGTGAGAATCCACTAACCGTCATTTCTCTCAGAACCCGATAAGCTTCATCCATGAATCCTTGCTGGGAGAAGCCATCGATCAATGTAGTATACGTTCTCTCATTTGGATGTAAGCCCCTAACACGCATCTGATCAAAGAACTCCATAGCTCGATGCAAGTTTCTAGCTTTACACATACTACTAATTAATGAAGTATAGGTAACAACATTTGGAGAGACACCGTTTCTCACCATCTCCGCGTGCATAACAAGAGCTTGGTGAAAATTACCCTCTTTACAACAACCATTCACCAGGGTATTATATGTCACCTTATCCGGAACAATGCCATTCCGTGTCATCTCATCAAGAACCTCACTCGTCTCCTTCGTCCTTCCTTCTCTACACAACCCATTGATAATCACATTGTATGAAATCAAATTCGGCTCGAGACCTGTTTCCCACATTGATTTAAACAATTTGAATGCCTCATCAATCCTACCCATTTTACAGTAAGCATCAATAACGGTGTTAAAAGTAACTACATTCGGCAAGCACCCATTACTCTCCATTTCATTGAATAACCTTAAACCCTTCTCCAATTTCCTAACCCCACAAAAACCCCGAATCAATATATTGTAAGTATACACATTCGGTGAAATCCCACTCCTTATCATATCCTTGTACAGTAATTCAGCTGATTCAATGGACGCATTAGACCTAATGATCGCATCAAGAACCGAATTATAAGATAGCACACTAGGCATGAAACCATTGAGTTTGGCTAAATTGATAGTGTTGAAAGCTTTCTTAATCATTTTCAAGTGAGAGTATGATTTTACCATGAGATCGAACACGGCAGAGCTCGAATTACATACGTGGTAAGTGTCTTTGAGACACTGAAACACTAAATTGCCAGAATCGTCGTCTTGGGCATTGATTGCTAGGTCTTCGGCTAGGGCCTGAGCGGTCTTGTAGAGCTTGAACCTGGTGAGAATGTGGAGAGCGAGACATTGGCATCGGAAATCGAAGAATTGGCGGTGTCGAACCCAGTTAAGGAATTTCAGAGTTAGGGTTTTGTCGAACTGGGTTTGGAGAAGTAAATAGGAAGCTGATTGGGGGGTAAATTGGGAAGATAAATAATCGAGGTGTAGCAGTTGGTGGCGTTTGAGGATGGTGATGGCTTTGTCGGCGACTTGGCCGTCGGAGAGAGAAGAGAATGGTGAATTAACCGGGAGGGTCAGCGAAGGTGAGCGGTGGAGGGTTTTGGGGTGTGGTTTAAGGATTGGCATTATCGGAATTGGGGGGGAAGTGAGGGTTTATTAGGGGACATTGTTTTGATTAAGAACATGTGATGTGACCAAAAAGTGCAAGAGAGAGACTTAAAAAAAAAAAAAAAAATTTCACACAGACTTTTTTTTTTACAATCTACAAAAATGTGTCTATCTTTTTTTTTATGTCACTGTAGAGTCCATTAACCTCACAGAATGACACATGAGAGAGATAGACATACTTTTGTGAATTGTGAAAAAAAATTTTGTGAGATGTATTACTCTTTTAAAATAGCTTAGAAATATGCCATTCAATATGAAACTGTTTTTTTTTGGATAAAAGGTGCCTAATGGTTGTGTTTAATGCAGTTTATAAGCTGGAAAATTATAATTAATAGTTTAGAAAAAGTTGAAATTAAGCATTTGACAGCTCATACTACTAAACACCAAATACAACTTACATTCCGTTTGAATTGAGAGAATCGAAGAGAAGAGAAATGTGACAACTTTTTCTCCCGTTATTTCGTTTTGATAGTTAGGTTGGGATAAAGGGAAGGTTAAAGGAGAGAACTTGAGAGAAAGTGAGAAGGAAGAGTCCAATTTTAGTTCTCTTCAAATTGGAAAGACAGAGGAGATGAGAGAATCATAATAAAATGTAAGAAAAAGACCTATATATTCCTGATTTATTAAAATTTACACTTGCTAAGTGTCATTATTTAATAGAGGACAATTTCTTTTTTTTTTTTTTTTTTTAAATTGATTCTGAAAGCTTTATTTTCTTTTCTCTTATGAAAGCTAAACAAACAAGTAAAAGTCTGTTTCGTTTCTCTTCTCTCAATCCAAATAAGGGTGAAGTTAATCATGTTTTCTTTTTCTCTTCTCTTCTTTTAATGAGTTTCTTTTCTCTTCGTTCAATCCACACGGTAGTGTTAGTTAGGGCTGTAAGGGAAAAACCGAGGATTGAAAATCAACTGCAAACTGACCGGTCGATTTTTCAAATGTATGCACAAGTTAAAATCGACCGAGCCATTAAAAAACGACCGACCTGAAAACACCTATATTGGTCTGTTTTATAACACTAAAAAAAAATGACTGACCAATCAACTGATTTTACACCCCTAGTGTTAGTCATTCATTTTGAGAAGCTACACCAAATATTTTCACATCTTATACTTAATTCTAAAACCAATAACCTGAAAATCTTAAAGCTATAGACTGTTTCGTTAAGCTGCGCCAAACACGGTCGATATAGCTCTTTGCTAATCACAAATTTACAACTGACTCATAATTTTATGCTTATCAAATTGAATTCAAAATTTGGTGATTTGGTTCCCAAATGCTTTGTTAGTGGAATCACATGTTGTGGTAGGTGGTGAGAACCAAATGCTTTGTTAGTACTGCATAGAGTGATATGTGGTACCACCACCAGCCACAACACGTGGTACAACCTTTAAAGAATTCTCTACATTACTTATTTCATAAACGCTCGGAGTAATGATATGTTTCTCAAATACTTAATTATTACATTATATGCTATAAAAGTGATCAATAATATCATACACTACTACAAATAAGTAGCATTTAGAAATCAATCTAAAATTCTAACTCGAAAAGCGTAGCATTATTGAAATACCTGTGGACACCAAAAATTATCGCGAGTTTTTGCTGCTTGTGCAAGGTGTCCGTGTCTTTTGTACCAAATAAAAAAAAATAAAAAAAAAAAAAAAAGAAAAGAAGAAAAGAAAAGGAAAAAGAAGTGAAGACTGTGAAGTGTTGTTCTAGGCAGTAACGTTGTAGAGCTGTCCAAAATCTTGTCCCACATCGGTTTAGAAACGAAACAATGAGAGAGAGAGTGGCTATAAAACGAGGTTGCCGCTTAGATAGAACTCATACCTTTCTCGGCCTTTTGGCTAAGATCAAGTGTAGTATCTGTTCTTATCAGTTTAATATCTGATATGTGGGCCATTGGTCCACACGATATTAAATTAATTTTTTAAGGGGGAGGGTCCACTACAGTAGCTTGCTACTGGGACTCCTCGAGCGTCGCCCTGGCGTTGCACTATTGCCTAGGCCCGGCGCACCCCTCCAATTAAGTCCAAATTATTTTTTTCCTCTGAAAGTTGACGATATATATCTATTTTATTTTTGATAATTGTGTTTGGGGCAGTTTGTGTGTTAGCATTGTCTCCATGAAGTTGTTTGGGTGAATCTTTTAAGAGGATTTGTATTTGCCGGCCACCTGGTATTTTTGTTTGGCTGGTTTTGGTTTGGTTGTGTTTGATTTTTGGATTTCATGAGATCATTAAGAAAAGCGAGAAATAAAAAACATACTTCTCATATTTTTCTTGTAATTTCAAATCGAATCAAAATTTATTGGGTCATTGTTTGTCACACCAAGGCTTACTCATATTGATTTTTTAAAAAGTACAATTGTAATATATGGAGAGCGTCGCCTTGATGATATATATCTATCGAGTGGTAAGTTTCTTGTGTGTACTACCCAAGAAGTTTAGTGTTCGAGTCATGGGGAACGTGGCCACGCCGCCACTGGAGTATTCACCCGGCGCCTCCAGATCTCGGGGGATTAGTCGAGGTTATATATATATATATATGGAGAAAAGAGAGGAAATGACCCATAGAACTCAAAATATTTAATTTATTTATCAACTTATTCCAATTTCTTTCCTATTTTCTTATCATTTTTTTTTATTAAACAAACAAATAAAACAATTTCCCCCCTCTCATGAAATCCATGAACTAAACAAAGCTTGGTAAATCCAGATGTGAACCTTTTTGAGACTACAAAATGTGGAGTGTAATGCATGCTATCCCAGATTTAGTTCTTAATAAAATACTACATACATTAGATTTGTTCCTACTTCCTAATAACTGGACACACAATTTGTTACAATTGTTAAAAAGAATAAGATTTGGAAGGGACCCAAAAATTATGCAGTGGTCAAAATATTGCCACATGCAGTGCTTTGTAGTATCATCGACCAGTATTAGTGTGTCACAGAATGGAATGTAGTATAACTATTAAATCATATGGAAGTGAGAAATTAAAAATTTAAAATTAGGCCTTATCTTAATGAGTGTCTGAGTCTGCTATTATAAGTTTCAAGTTTAAACAATATTCTCGGTATAGAACAATGGGAAAGTAAGGTGGTGTTTGGTAACTTTTCATACCAAAGTCCATTAAGGTGGTGCTTGGCATAACTTCTCATACAAAAATCCATTCCTGGAATGTACATTTTTAAAAAAAGTGTTTGTTTGGTGAATGACTGTTTTTTAAACTAAAAAAATACATCTAAATGTGCAAATATGTTTGGTGACAACATCTTAAAAGTACAACTGATACCTATTTACCAGTAACTAACTTGATGAAACATATTATAGTATATAATTTTAGAGTGCAAAATAGTTAACTGAAACAAATGAAAAATATTCATCTATAACTATCATATCAAATATACTAAAAATCGGTACCGAAAAAAAAAATCTATAAGAAAAACCACTTTTAATTACAAAATGTCTGCAAAAAAAAAAAAAAAAAAAAAAAAAAAAAGAAAAGAAAAAAAAAAGAAAAAAAAAAGAAAAAAGTTTTCGACTAGGCTATGTAAAACAATAGGGATCCGACTAGGTTATGTAATTCGGGTATGGAATTTGAATAAAGATGACATTAATTATAAAAAAGGGATAAAAGTATAATCGTGTACACAAAGCTCCCAACTTTGGGGAATTACAAAAATCACAGTTTTGAGAAGTCATGATTTTTGACTTCTCTAAATGGACATTTTGGAGATACACTTGTCAAGAAATCCATTCCCAAACCTCACCAAACGGATTTCCCTTCTGTAAATGGAGGTCATCATCCAAAAGTCAATTCTCAAAGGTTTCCAAACACCCTCTAAATCAGTAACCTAAGCTGCCCAGAATTAATATCCCTCCCCAATATCAAATTTTCTTATATCCCTCCCCAATATCAAATTTTCGTCATGGGAAACATTTCTAACGCCATGCAAATATAAATAAAAGTGTATTGAAAACGCACGGAAATACTTGAAAAAAAGTGAGCTAATTATGGGGAATATGAGCCAAGAGCAAACTTAAGTAGTGTTTAAACCCAAAATAGTTGTGATGATACTATTGGGATGACTCGTAAATTCCTTTAATTACTGTCAACGGAAAGATAAAACTAGTTATGTTTTAGGCCACCTTTTCTTCTTTTTATTTTTATTTTTATTTTTATTTTTATTTCTTTCCTCCTCTTTTTGAGGACACTGAATTACCTTATTGTCTAATTGTAAAATTACTTTAATTTCATACATTTGAGAGTCAACTACATAGAGGAAAGAAAAAAAAAGCCCAGCTCCGGTTACACCACAAACCGATAATTCCTTGCATATTTAGGACCTCAACATGAAATCCAGAGAGACATCTGAGTGTTGAAATCTGTCAATGACACCCACCAGAATATCGCCAACGGAACTTTGTTAAAACCCTCTGGCTGTCATGGTCAAGACAACCAAATCAAAAAAAGTAATGCTACACCCACCACTTCACACCAAAAAACTCACAATCACTCATGGTGGACCCCAAAGTGCCACCCATGAGTGATTGTGAGTGTGTGTGAGTTTTTGGGTGTGAAGTGGGTGAGGGTGTAGCATTACTCAATCAAAAAACTCTCATCACCTTCTCATGGTGAAATTCCCGATCTCATATTACATCAAGCTTTTTGTTATAACTGTGAACAGAAAAGTGCCATCTTCAAGCTATTCCCCGTGTCAACATATATGCTCACCTCTCTATGGAAGGCATACCACCCTGGAGCAAATTTCGCTGCAATAGTTGATTGATTGATTGATCAAGAATTTCCTCTAACATGCCATGCAATCGGTCATGTGCGCCATAAGAAATGATGTAGTCACTCACTTCCAGTACGGGAAAATTTCTCCGAGATGATTCCTCGTAACATATCATGGGAGAGAGACATTTGGATCTTCTTCATCAGAGTCAAACTCAACCTGCAGGCAAATGAGACACAAAATGGGTGAATTTCACCTACAGCCACAAGCGGCAGTAGCAACCACGAAAATTGAGTTCAGTGGATGCACTTCAAAATCCCAATAAGTAACATAATTACACCCACATGTCGTCGTATAAAAGCCTAGCAATGCTATCAATGTCTTGAGGCTCTAATTGATTCATGGATATCGTTAAGGGGGAAAACCACGGAGGAAACACTTTTCTTTGTTTTATGAACAACGGAAATGATGAGAAAAACAGAAAGTAGAATAAAGCAGGGTGAAAGATAGCTAAAAATTTAGAATTTTATGAGTCACTTCCCTTACTATTTTCTTGAGTTCCAATTGTATTTTCTAAAATTTTAATGTCAGATGTTATTTAAACATGGAGGAAAACTCGGAAATAGTTTTCAATTCAAAGAAAAATAACTCACATTTTCATCTCTGAACCACCTTCCATGACAATCCCGCTTCCAACCAGCAGCTGTAAACTTAAGTTCCCTCTCCCGACGCTCTTGAAGATCTGACTGCTGCTGCATAGTTGCCTTGCCAGTTTTTTCTATTGCATAAAATGAGCTCTCACTATTAGGATTGGAAGGCCCATTCGTGGAATGGCCCCTACCAAATTTACCATCACTGCTTTCAATTGTGGCACTTTGCATGGGTGTTTTGTTGCAAAGTATTTCGGAAGCAGTCCTGCGAGCCTGTTCAATCAATGGTTTGCTTCCTAACTTACAATGCTTGGTCGGTGTAGTAGTCTTCACACTATCAGTAGAACAGCCTGACAAAGCTATTCTTTTGTTTCTTTCATTCTCTCTCACTAAGTCTGTTTCCTTACGCCTAGACTCCGCACCACGATGGCGTGAACCCTTGATATGCACCTGCAAATATATATATATATAAACACCAACGTTAGAAGGACCTTAAAACCAGAAGACGTCCATCACCTGATTAAAGAAACAAATTAAAATATGGGAAGGTTAAGTACGTGAAGAAATGGACATTATCAAAAAGCCCACCCCCCCCTAGCCGGACACAGTAAAATGGCATATCACGTACTATATAATCACTTTCAGGGCACAAAATTATAACCTGCACCTTCTTTTCTCAAGATAGTTTGTAGGCATCAAATTACAAGTTTACAACATATATATATATAGAGACACGCACACACACAAGTATGTTTTTCGTACTTCCAACACACCATTTACAGAACACTTCATATACAAATTATAAGCTTCATATTCATGTTTCCATATCAACCTCCCCCAGATACTCAAATTGATACCACCAGGTTGCTGACTAGTTGAGATGCCTATCCCACCAGCTGATTTTCTTAAATCTTCATACAAACTTCAATGGAAGTGATATATCACGTGTCAATATAATCTATCCAACTTCAAATTGGTCCATCCAAAATAGCACCACTCCGGTGTTATCACAATCTTGTAAATCAAATCTAAACAGGAAAAGGAAGGCCAAATTCAAGTTTAAAAAGCTACAATGACATTGCAATTGGTGTGAATTTAACTTTTTTTTTTTCCATTTTCTCTTTAGTATGAAATGGTTTAAACTTTGTCATATCAAATATGAGAAAGTTCTATTCCTAATGGAGTTTAATATATATATATATATATATATAAATAAGAGGAATGTGCATCCCCATACTCACTCTACCATGTTTACCTTATTGAACCTAAATCAACATTAGCATACAAATTAACCAGTTGGATTAAAATAAGGGTAAATTACCTTTTACCCCCCTGTGGTTTGCCTCTATGGCACTTTAGCCCCCTGTAGTTTGAAATGTAACACATAACCCCCCTGTAGTTTGCCTCTGTGGCACTTTACCCCCTTGTAGTTTGAAATGTAACACATTACCCCCTGTAGTTTGCCTATGTGACATTTTACCCCCCTATAGCCAAAACAAATTGCTTAAATGACCAACAATTACAGGGGGGTAAAGTGTCACAGAGGCAAACTACAGGGGGGTTATGTGTTACATTTCAAACTACAGGGGGTAAAGTGCCACAGAGGCAAACTACAGGGGGTTATGTGTTACATTTCAAACTACAGGGGTCAAAGTGCCATAGAGGCAAACCACAGGGGGGGTAAAAGGTAATTTACCCTTAAAATAACTACCAAATCCAAAGATTCAATGAACCCAAATCATGCCCTAAAATTGGCAAATTTAGAGATTGTATAAGATAAATAAATGTCATACCTCCCGTTTTCCAGATTATTATACACCGTGTTTCAACATTAATTTGACTTATTATGTATTGCAGAATATAAGCTTTTTCAGTCCCTGCAAAAATCTAAACTACTTTAGATTTTGAATTCCCAATTTATTTACTACATTGATATCTCCGAAGCTACGGGTGAAAGAGGATGATGAGATCAAGAATAAAATCGATAGTGAATTTGTGAGAGAGAGAGAGAGAGGGGAACTTACGGAGAGCATGAGAGGGGTATCGAGAATGGGATTGTGAGGGCAGACGAGACATGCGTATTTACCATTGGAGAGCTTCTTGTAGGTGGTTGATGATGATCGGCAATCGTCAATTCCGTCGACGATGAGATCGTCTAGCCTCCTCTTCCTGTTCTGCGCCTCTCTTCCCCAACTATCTCCTCCGAACACACTCATCTCTCTCTCTCTCTCTCTCTCTCTCTCTCGTCTCTATGAGGAGCTTGTGCAGAAGTTGTTCTTATGCCCTGTTCGGAATCACTTGGCTGAGTCAGAAGTGCTTCTAGTGAAGAGTTTAAATTCCAATTTGATTTCTTAATTTGTTGAAAAGTTCATCAAATGTGAAATTTTATTTAATATTTATGTACTTGTTTAGTGAAATTTTACTTAATATTTTTGTATGGAGTGCATCTCCCCAATCAAGAATCTTAAATGTTCTTAACTTAAAAAAAATCTTATTAGAATGTCATTTTCACTAATTGCCCCTTTATTGTAGCGGAGGGGCGAGATTCGACGTTTAGTATGAGCACGGTATGAAGAGCCTTTTTGCCAATTAGGCTAGATTGCAAGCAGTGCTCTGTAAAACAACTACAGACATAACAACTAGTACATGTGTCAAATATTTGAGATTTAAATTTAATAACCGTAGTATTTTACTAAAAACATATTTTGGCTGAAACAAGTATAGAAGTCTCAACCCAATTGCACCATCAAATGGAAATTGGATTTTTGTACCTAAATTTAGAAATTGGAACATTACACCATCAAGCAGAAAATGGAGTTTACCGTACCTTTCAAATTTCGAAATTGCAACATTACAAGGATGAAGTATACATTGAAGAGTTTTACTCAATTACAACGTATAACATACTAAACCTTTCAAAATGATTATTTGTCATTTTAGTAGATCATGCACCTAATTTGTACCAAAATTTTTCATTGAATGTGACTATTAAGTTCGAACTTCTTATTGTAATTATCAATACAAAATTATCATAGTATGTAGCTATTCTTTTTTAACAAATCAACTAATAAATTTTTGTAGGAATAACTAGGTATTATATCCATCTAAGTGCTCATTTTTTGAAATAGGTCCAACTCAAGGTGTTAGGTCCACAAACATACATAATATACAAATGCCTCTATTAAAATCTTGCTATAATTAAGTCATCTGAATATAAATGGCCACAAATATATATATATATATATAAATACACACACACACACACACTATATCCTCTCTCTCCTCCCTTTAATGTGCGCCAATATTAATGTAATTTTAAAATTCAAACTTTGAATTTGAGTCGCATGTGTTAGTTTCAATTCAGGGAGCACTCTCTATTCTTCATCCCCCCCCCCCCCCCCCCCCCCTCTCTCTCTCTCTCTCTCTCTCTCTCTCTCTCTCTACACTTTCTCTCTTTAAACTCCACCTCCCTCATTGAGCTCCAACAGTGGCAGCCTCCAAAGAAGTCTCCACAATGATTAAACAACTCTTCATCTCTGACTCATTCGTCTCCAAACCCCAACTCTCTCTCTCTCTCTCTAGATTTCAGGAAATCTCAGTTGACATCCATGAAAATGTTTAGATTTGTAAAAAAAAAAAATGATTTCAAATAGGCTGTGAGTTGCAATTCCGAAGTTCATCACCATCATCGACGTTGAATCTATCCACACCCTAAAATGGGAATGAAAGGTAACACATTATTTTCTTATCACCCGATTTTGGGTATGAAGGCTCCTGCAATTTTTTTCTATACACTTTCGGAGAAGATGAGAAGATTGAATGGTGATGCGTGTTGCATGTACTGGCGGGCGCGTGGTTAAGAGTAGCTATGTCTTGCCTTGAAAACTTGGTTGAAGCTGCTTTTTTCACGTGATGCTCCTTGGGACTCTCGCAACGTGATGGTTTTCAATTAAAAGAGTTGTTGCTTTTGGGTCCAGCACATGGATGCATTTTCAAGACAAAGATAGTGACAGTGGTTTCAACTTTGTTTCACTAATATGAACAATTTCACATTAGTGTTAAATTTGGCACTCGTATGTGAACTTTTTCCCTACTGCATTGCAAATCACTTGAGTGAGTTCACTAATGAATACGGCTATCAATGTTGCTTGTGCATCAAAACCTCCAACACAGCAAAGTCACTCTTTTTGTCTAATGCAATGTAATATTATACACTGATGCTAGTTCTTGTAAATTTATAATGCCAATCATCGACTCTTCTGGTATAATGCAGTGTAAAATTATACACTGATTGATGCTAGTTCTTATACACTAATATTATTGGACTTTTTTTGATATTGAATTTGTGTAACCAAAAATATAGGAACTAGTATACTGTTCCGGTAAAACCCATTGTAGTGTTAAATTTTACACTCCCCAGAAATAATTAAGAATATAAGAGGTCGATGAATTTGACACTGATTGTTCACAGTTTTTGGGTGGTATAGTTTGAGAATGTTTGTGTTGTGTAATGGTTTGTAGGAAATTAGCATGATGAATCTTTGTATGAACTTGTTTACACCCTAAATATAAAAATTATATTTTATATTTGATCGGTATTCTTTTGTGTAAGTGGGAAATTAACCACACACTAGTGGGGAGTTTTGCTAGTGGGTAATGGTTATTGGCTATGGAAGTTACCTCTACTAGTTAGTGGTTAAATGCAAATGAGAGTTACCAACATAGTGGGGCACCAACTAAGTGGAGAGGTTGCAATAGTGGGGAGTTATCATGGGACATGGATATGGAAGTTATTTTCAACACCCACTAGTGGATAGTTTGAGGTTACGCGCAGCTATAAAAGGGAAGACCAGCCAAGATTACAATCTGCTTACACAACAGCCACAGCCCCTGCGGCTCAAACCCATCCACTGCTCTTCTTTTCCTAACACTGTATCTTTTCCTTTCCAAAAACACTGTTTTTCTTTTCCCATCCACTATTTGTATTTATTATTCAGTCAATATTCAATTGTTTTCTTTCAAAGCAACTTGCTTTTGTGTATTGTTGTAGTGCTCAGTGTACTACATTTTGTTTAATGAATTCATGGTTCAAAAGTTGTACGTGGCTCTAGTTCATAATCTGTTTGATTATGTTTTTGCTCATGTGTTTTACTTCATTTGTTTCATCACTCAACCAAATTACTCGCATCAGAGTGGTTGTACCTCAAGGGAAGAGTCATCCCTACTTCCCAACATTCGCTTGATCCATTTCAAATAACCTTTTGGGATCGTTTTGGTTACATGTTTGGGTCTTCGTACAAAGCCCCTGGCACGCCCGGTCATTTTAACTGTTAGCCAAAACAGAACTGAATTGAGAAACTCCACATGGATATTTCCGAAGAACATGCTCTTGTCAATGCAAAAATTTACACTGACATCACTCATATTTACCTAAAACTGATTTAAATATTTCTATATATAAATTATGTACAAATATAAGACATGTTTATCCAAAACAAACTCCTATGAGATACAATGACATGTTTGAATGCATGGAAAGAGAGATAGAAATTTAAGTAACTAATTTAGCTAGCCTAAAATTTTGAGATTTAAGTTACCTATAATTACTGTATTATCTTGATTGATGTGTATATACATATGTGTATATATATATATCACCATATATACCAATGTATATTTGTACTCACCCTAATTACCTAAATAAAGGGATTTAATCCCTCCATTAAATATGTTAACTAAGTTGTTTAATGTCCATAAAGTGTGCATATATATATATGTATACTAGTAATTGCCCGTGCCTAAAGGCACTAAGGAACAGTTCTATCCACGTGTGCCTTCGGTTAATAACTAACACCACGTACCTTCGGTACTTTACTTTGAGTGCCTTCAGCACTTCTCGATAAATTACTACAAAGCATTTTATAATACAATTTCTAAGTGAAAAACTCTTAAGCCAAAGAACCATTAACCCACGCCTTCATTTGGTTTAGGGGATGGACTTAGGGGCTGTTCAGCTATAGTTCGGGTTAGTGGCTGTTTGGAATATGTCACGCCCCGGAGCAGCATAAATAGAGAAAAATAAATTTCCTTTATGGGTCCATAGGGAATGACAAGTGAAAGTCACTAATGTCCACACCACACAGTACTAGTCCAAACAGGAACAGTAAACAACTGAAATATAAACACGGTTCTATCTATTACAAACATCAGAGTACGGTCCACAGGATCCCAACAGGTCTGGAGACAACATATGCCCAAGTACCCGTTAACTACAAAGTACAACAGTAAAAGGGAAAGTAGTAACATAAACTACTATTTATCTTCAGGTCTTCAGCTGGCGTACGGATAGTCATCAGCCTGACCAGCAACAGTGGGGCCACCCTCCGCGTAACTCCCTTCAGGATAATAGTTATTACCATCTGTTCCGTCATCTGCATTATAAAGGACAGGGTAGTCTGGACGGGGAATGTCCAGGCAATAAAGGCCGTCAGCTTGTTGAAAGCTGAGTGAGCACTAACTAACACAGTCTCATAGAAATGACATAATTACCATTATGAACAATATATGACGGTGATACTAGATATATTCCTTACTCGCTTATTCAGACATATCATTAATCGATTCTTATCAAACCCCACTCTAAGACTGATTCTACGAAAATCCCAACTGACTATCTCGAACTGATTATATCAGCACAACATATCAGTGCTCTTGTTCACCGCTATACCGCTTTTAAGAACTCTTGCGAGCACCCATACATCGTTCTCATATAACGACTGGTCCATGGATATACCCATACTCTTGTTCACCGCTTTTAAGAACTCTTACTGTTCACCGCTTTTAAGAACGCTTGCGAGTACGATACATACACAGCTCTGGTAAATATAAATCATGGATGTGTCACAATTACTCTTGTTCACCGCTTTTAAGAACTCTTACTGTTCACCGCTTTTAAGAACGCTTGCGAGTACTGTGCACCCATAATTCTCACGATCCTGATCAAATCCTTGACATACACTTATCGGATTCAACCTGAGCGAATCATCAGCTCAACTCACCAACTTTAAACATACAAATCCTCTTACTGACTCACTTCTCACTTATCCAATACTACCCAGTATTATCATTTCAATTTACTCGTTATCGCGTCGTACTATTACTAGCGTTCCGAACCCGACTACGTTACTCACCATGTTATCTCAATCTCGTTATCATATCCCATTACCTCCGTAATCCATAATATCGCATAATAGGAATATGGAACAGCAGTTAAACAACTACGCATTATGAATTATAACTGAAAGGAAAACATTCATGTTCTGCTCAGGTTCGATCGATTGAAGTCTTCTCGATCGATCGAAGAAAAGATGTTCGATCGATTGAAGTCTTCTCGATCGATCGAAGTGAAAGTGATCTCGATCGATTGAAGTCATTTCGATCGATTGAGACTCAGTGATGTTCGAGCGATTGAACTCAGTTCGATCGGTCGAACTTCGTCTTCCCCAGATTCTGCCAGTGAACGTGCAGAATGTGCTAGGGGTGTTTGGGTTATAATTAATAAGTCCAAAACATGTAAAACATCATAACTAAGATACCAAGTGAGTTTGGAACTCACCAAAAGACGTTAAGGGCGCGTTTGGGTAAGCTTTAGCTCCGAAGCTTTAATGGCGGCCTCTCTTTCTCCTCTGCCTTGTCTCTGTCTCTCTCTGCCTCCTTCCCTCTTGTTCTTCTTCTTCTTCTTCTTCTGTTCTTCTTCTTCTCCTCTGCTGAGTATATATATATATATATATGTGGTGTGTGTATATATATAGATATGGATGTATGTGTATATATAATATATATCAACACACAAGCACACTCTCTCAACTCACAAGGGTCAGCAAACACTCAACATACACGAATGCAGTGTATATATAGGGAGGGGAAAGAGGTGCAGATGGCATTGTTTGCGCAGAAATTGGAAATCTGATAATTACATTCTCGATCGATCGAAGTATGTTCGATCGCTCGAACGCAGGTCGGCCAGGTTTTGATCGATTGAGAAAGGTTTGATCGATTGAAGTGGGGACCACGTATTAAATTCAGGTCGGTAGGGTTTCGATCGCTCGAACAAGATTCGATCGCTTGAACTATGAAGATTCTCGATCGATCGAACGAGCTTCGATCGGTCGAAGATTGAATTTCTTGAATGGTCAAAAGAAGTATATAGAATCTCTCTGCATTAAATATTTATTGAAAATACGGGGTATTACATCATCCACCACTCAACAAAAGATTTCGTCCTCGAAATCAGAAACATATAGAGTTAAAACAAAAACGGAAACTTCTCACGCATCTCTGATTCTAGCTCCCACGAAGCTTCTCCTTCATCATGATGCTTCCACTGAATCTTGACTAATGGAAACTCCTTATTCCTGAGCTTCTTGACTCCACGATCTAAAATGCGAACTGGTCCTTCGTTGAACGTAACATTGTCGTTGACTTCAATATCCTCAAAGTTGATCTCGTGCGCTGGGTTATGAACACATTTCCTCAGCATACTGATGTGGAAAACGTTGTGCACTCCTGACATCTTCGGGGGCAATGCTAGGCGATAAGCAACTTTTCCCACACGCTCTAGAATCTCGAACGGTCCGATGAATCGTGGCGATAATTTGCCTCTCTTCTGACCAAATCTGACGATGCCTCGAACAGGCGAAATCTTGAGTAGCACATGATCTCCAACGGCAAACTCTAAATCTTTGCGTCGCTTGTCAGCATAACTTTTGTGTCGGGTCTGAGCTGTCTTCATCTTCTCACGTACAATCTGAATCTTCTCACTAGTCTCTCGTATCATTTCTAGCCCAAGAAGTTGAGTATCTCCGACTTCAGTCCAACATAACGGTGATCGGCAAGGTCTTCCGTACAAAGCTTCAAACGGCGCCATCCCGATACTCGAATGATAACTGTTGTTGTAAGCGAATTCTATCAAAGGTAAGTGTGTCTCCCAAGAATTCTCAAAATCAATGACACAAGCACATAACATATCTTCCATTACTTGATTAACTCTTTCAGTCTGTCCATCGGTCTGTGGATGAAAAGCTGAACTCAAGTTCAAAGTTGTTCCCATTGCTGTCTGAAGACTTTTCCAAAACTCTGCAGTAAAGCGCGAATCTCGATCTGATACGATAGAAACAGGTACTCCGTGTAACCGTACTATGTGTTGCAGATACATTCGGCTTAATCGTTCCACTGGATACGTCATACTGTAGGCAATAAAATGTGCCGTCTTCGTAAGTCGATCCACAATTACCCAAATAGCGTCGTGGTTCTGCTGTGACTTTGGCAATCCCACCACAAAATCCATGGTGATGTGTTCCCATTTCCATTGAGGAATTGGTAACGGCTGTAGAAGTCCAGGTGGTTTCTGATGTTCTGCCTTTACTTGTTTACAAGTAAGACACTGAGAAACATACTCAGCCACTTCTCGCTTCATTCCTTCCCACCAAAAATTTCTCTTCAAGTCCTTGTACATCTTTGTACTTCCTGGATGAATCGTCATCCGTGATTTATGAGTTTCATCCAATATGTCCTTCCGGAGATTTTATTTGTCAGGTACACAGAGTCTATCTTTACATCGTAAAGCTCCATCTGTACTAACACTCCAGATCTCAGGTTCTTTTGCTGCCATCTTGGTGAACCATAACTTCAAATCCTCTGCTGTCTGCTGAGCTTCTATGATACGGCTGATCAAAGTTGGTTGTACCATCAGACATCCAAAATGTTGTCTTTCCATTGGTTTCACTGGCTGAAACTTGAATTCGGCTAAAACTTCCAATGCTTTCCATTCTTGAATTAGCAATGCAGCGATCACTAGTCGAGGTTTACGGCTCAAAGCATCTGCTACGACATTTGCTTTACCCGGATGGTATTGCAATGAAAAGTCATAGTCCTTGAGTAACTCCATCCATCTTCGTTGTCGCATGTTCAACTCCTTTTGAGAGAACAAATATTTCAAGCTCTTATGATCGGAAAACAGATCAAACTTTTCTCCATAGAGATAGTGTCTCCAAATCTTTAATGCAAACACTATTGCTGCCAATTCCAGATCATGCGTCGGATAATTCTTCTCGTGTACCTTCAATTGTCTTGATCCGTAGGCGATAACATTCCCATCTTGCATAAGCACACATCCAAGTCCTTGGTGCGATGCGTCACTGTAGATCACATATCTTTCTCCACTCTTAGGTATCGCAAGTACCGGTGCAGAAGTCAATTTCTCTTTTAACTCCTGAAATGCACCCTCATGCTTGTCCGTCCATTCATACTTTGTCTCCTTCCTTGTTAAATTCGTCAAAGGTCCTGCTACCTTGGAAAATCCTTCTACGAATCTTCTGTAATATCCTGCTAACCCAAGAAAACTTCTGACCTCTGTTGCATTGGTCGGTCTATTCCAGCTTAAGACTGCATCAATCTTAGATGAGTCCACAGAAATACCGTCCTGAGTTATAACATGTCCCAAGAATTTGACTTCCTGTAGCCAAAACTCACACTTGCTAAATTTTGCATACAACTTGCTATCTCGAAGTGTCTGCAAGGCAATCTGTAAATGCTTCTCGTGATCCTCTTCTGTCTTTGAGTAGATCAGTATATCATCGATGAACACTATAATGAATTGATCCAGATATGGTCTGAATACTCTATTCATTAAATCCATAAATACTGCTGGCGCATTCGTCAATCCAAAAGGCATAACTAGAAACTCGTAATGCCCGTATCTTGTCCTGAATGCAGTCTTCGATACATCCTCTGGTCGAACTAACAATTGGTGGTATCCTGAACGTAAATCGATCTTGGAAAAGATCCTAGATCCTTGTAACTGGTCGAATAGGTCGTCTATCCGAGGAAGTGGATATCTATTCTTGATCGTAACCTTGTTCAACTCCCTGTAGTCTATACAGAGTCGAAGTGTTCCATCCTTCTTCTTTACAAACAGAACTGGTGCTCCCCAAGGTGACGTACTCGGGCGAACAAAACCTAAGTCTTCAAGCTCTTGAACTTGCTTCTTTAGTTCCAACATCTCAGTTGGTGCCATCCTATATGGAGTCTTGGAAATCGGCAATGTACCAGGTACTAATTCCACACAGAAGTCTATTTCTCTTTTCGGTGGGAGTCCTTTAATATCCTGAAATACATCCTGAAAGTCTCGTACAATAGGAATCTGATCCATCGTGAGCTCTGTACTTGTATTCTCGATCGTAGCCAAACTACTCGTAAGAAACATATCGCTAGTCGGCTGACACTGGAATCTAATCGTCGGCCTTCCTTGTCTCGGAAAAACAATCGTCTTAGTAGGGCAATCCAAATTGGCACTGTACTTAGTTAACCAATCCATCCCTAGGATAATGTCGAACTCGGACATTGACAGAACTACTAAGTCTGCTGGCAGATTCCTATCTCCCAAGGTCAATGGGCAATCTTTACACACTTTACTCAACTTAACTGTCACTCCCAAAGGTGACACAACCTTCAGTGTTGACTCAAGTGTCTGGGGTTCTAAACCCAATTGACGCATAATCTTAACAGCAATAAATGAGCGTGCAGCTCCAGTATCAAATAAAGCTTTAACTGGACTATGAAAGAGTACAAGCGTACCTTCCAAATGTTGCTGCTCATCAGCATTAAAGCATGCTTCTCCTGGAATGATAGCATTCATCCTTGTCTGATCTGGAGGTCCTTGTATCCCTTGAATCGATGCTCCGTAGTATCCTCCACGAGGTGCACGACAATCTTTACTTAAATGTCCTGGCTTGTTGCAATTCCGACAGACAATATCCATTCTGCGGTTAACTCTAGGGGCTGTACAGAATCTGGCAACGTGCCCTGGCTTTCCGCAATTAAAACATCCTCCGCTATTGCTTGGCGGTGCTGTCAGTAGTGCCTGTGGCTGTGATCCTTGCTGGTGATATTGCTGGGGTCGAGTATAGCTCTGCTGTGGCTTTCTGGTTCCTTCCCAGGTTCTCTTATTTCCTTGATCGTTACCATGTGATCTCCAACCTTGGGCATTCCTTTGCGGCAGGTTATGGAAATTCCTCTGTTGAAAACTTCTAGATAACTGAGATCGATTCATCTGTGGTTGTTGTGCTGGATAAGCATCCTTCTCTAATCCTGCAGCAAATCTGACAATCTCTTCAAAGGATTGATTCAGATGACCAACCATCATATGCCTGAGATGGGGATTCAATCCTTGGTGAAATCTCTTCACCTTCTTCTGTGGAGTGTCTATCATATGTTGAGCAAATCTGGATAGACGTTCAAACTGTGTTGTGTATTCTCGTACAGTCCATCCTCCTTGTACCAGATTGAGAAAGTTCCTTTCCTGTTGATCTCTTTCATCCTCTGGAAAATACTTCTCCAAAAATCGTCCTTTGAATGTTTCCCACGGCATAGCTTTAGCAGCATCGATCCCAATAGTGGCTCGCTCGGCTTCCCACCAATCTGCGGCGGCATAAGTGAGCTGAAAAGTAGCAAGGCGACGCTTCTCTTGTTCGCTGCATTCCAATGCTTCAAATATCAACTCCATTTCTCTTATCCATTGTTCCGCTTTCCATGGTTCTGTTAGTCCATCGAACTTCTCTGGACGTAACCCACGAAAATTTGCTAACAACTTATCTCCAGTCTGTCTTGGTGGCGGGGGTGCAGGAGGTCTCTGGTGGGTGGAGTGATTATAGGTATCCCCCACATGCTCCATCCTTTGCATAAATGCTTCGAAAATTCCCGTCGGATCCATCCCTTCCGGAATAGGTGCTCCATTACGCGCTTGGTGATTTCTCAAGGGTCCTACCATGATGATAACGAGTATCGCCTACAAGAGACATATTGATCAGCTGAAAGTCTTCTCGTAGAAACGAAACCAAGATAGAACGCGAAGTAACAAGAGCTAACAATTCTACAAAACAACACATCAAACAACCAACAATCAATATCAAAAGTACTGCTCGTATATATATATATATATATATATCAAAAGATGTACCATGGAGTACACAGTAACCCTACCATGTACCATGTGGGACATAAGCAGAAACAGCACTAAAGTCAACTATACAATACTACTGCTAATATCTATACAAAGCTATGGTTAAATAGCTATCTCTCAAGCTCCCAAAAATCTAGTGGACAACATGTCCTGGTGAAACTAACAAAAACTAAGTCTTGCAGGTCCTGACTCAAAAGTCGTCAGCGTCTGATCCTGCTGGTGGTGTCTCGTCCTCTGAATCAATCTCCATCTCCTCGAGTGGATCGTCCTCAACTGGTGCAACAAGATCTCCAACTACTACCCCTATATCCCAATCCTCTATTATCTCTGCATCATCGTCCTCCATCATGTCCACTATCGCCTGGTTAGCGACATCGACTGCTACAGCGGCGAATCCATCGGCTATATCAAGAGCTCCTGCTATGGCTGCCTCTCCCATAACAAAATCTGCTGGCTGCGCGACCATCTGAGCTATCCATCCTACTGCCATGTCGGCCATAGCTGCCATATGCATAATCGGTCCGGCTGGTATCTGAAGCACAACAGGTACCTCTGGCACAACTACCTCCTCATCGGGCGCATCTTCATCTACTACTATGTCTGCCTCAATAGCCTCTGGGTCTGGTACTGGATCCTCTGGCTCAAACTCTGGCTCCTCGGGGTCATCCTCAGGCTCATCATCATCTGCATCATCTGCATGCTCATCCTCTACTGGGTCCTCGTCATCTATCGGCTCTTCCTCTCCATCTCCATCCATGTCCTCATCTTCTGGCTCTGGGTCCTCATCCTCCTGAATCGGCTCAGGCTCTGGGACTGGTACGTCGGGTACCGGTGATGGTGGTGGTGTTGCTGGCGCTGGTGCAACTATAGGCTCTGGTGGACCGGCTACAATAGCTCTCAACTCAATCTCATCCATCTCCGGCTTACTCTGAACTAACCGTAATATCTCCTGACAAATATCTCTACCAATCCTCGCAGTATGGTAAGCATCCATACGCATCTGAGTCGGGTGAGTCCTCTTGGTCACATAAAGTGCTCTCCACATGTCCTCCTCCAAATGCCTACTAGCTATCTGGCACACACGCTCACGATAAAACTCTGGGTCAGCTGGCTCCACGGTATCCCCATGGATCACGTGTCCTCCATAAGCATCTGTAACAAACTGATGAAACTCTGGATCCATGCTATCCTGCAAAGGAAAACTATCTATCGTCAGGAAGACGAACTTATCTTATACTCATATCTCATCTCAAAAATCTTAAATACTAGAACCAGATGGTGTGGAATCCATCAGTGAACGACAATATCAGAACCTAATCGTAATATAACTAGGAGCTCTGATACCAAAAACCCTGTCACGCCCCGGAGCAGCATAAATAGAGAAAAATAAATTTCCTTTATGGGTCCATAGGGAATGACAAGTGAAAGTCACTAATGTCCACACCACACAGTACTAGTCCAAACAGGAACAGTAAACAACTGAAATATAAACACGGTTCTATCTATTACAAACATCAGAGTACGGTCCACAGGATCCCAACAGGTCTGGAGACAACATATGCCCAAGTACCCGTTAACTACAAAGTACAACAGTAAAAGGGAAAGTAGTAACATAAACTACTATTTATCTTCAGGTCTTCAGCTGGCGTACGGATAGTCATCAGCCTGACCAGCAACAGTGGGGCCACCCTCCGCGTAACTCCCTTCAGGATAATAGTTATTACCATCTGTTCCGTCATCTGCATTATAAAGGACAGGGTAGTCTGGACGGGGAATGTCCAGGCAATAAAGGCCGTCAGCTTGTTGAAAGCTGAGTGAGCACTAACTAACACAGTCTCATAGAAATGACATAATTACCATTATGAACAATATATGACGGTGATACTAGATATATTCCTTACTCGCTTATTCAGACATATCATTAATCGATTCTTATCAAACCCCACTCTAAGACTGATTCTACGAAAATCCCAACTGACTATCTCGAACTGATTATATCAGCACAACATATCAGTGCTCTTGTTCACCGCTATACCGCTTTTAAGAACTCTTGCGAGCACCCATACATCGTTCTCATATAACGACTGGTCCATGGATATACCCATACTCTTGTTCACCGCTTTTAAGAACTCTTACTGTTCACCGCTTTTAAGAACGCTTGCGAGTACGATACATACACAGCTCTGGTAAATATAAATCATGGATGTGTCACAATTACTCTTGTTCACCGCTTTTAAGAACTCTTACTGTTCACCGCTTTTAAGAACGCTTGCGAGTACTGTGCACCCATAATTCTCACGATCCTGATCAAATCCTTGACATACACTTATCGGATTCAACCTGAGCGAATCATCAGCTCAACTCACCAACTTTAAACATACAAATCCTCTTACTGACTCACTTCTCACTTATCCAATACTACCCAGTATTATCATTTCAATTTACTCGTTATCGCGTCGTACTATTACTAGCGTTCCGAACCCGACTACGTTACTCACCATGTTATCTCAATCTCGTTATCATATCCCATTACCTCCGTAATCCATAATATCGCATAATAGGAATATGGAACAGCAGTTAAACAACTACGCATTATGAATTATAACTGAAAGGAAAACATTCATGTTCTGCTCAGGTTCGATCGATTGAAGTCTTCTCGATCGATCGAAGAAAAGATGTTCGATCGATTGAAGTCTTCTCGATCGATCGAAGTGAAAGTGATCTCGATCGATTGAAGTCATTTCGATCGATTGAGACTCAGTGATGTTCGAGCGATTGAACTCAGTTCGATCGGTCGAACTTCGTCTTCCCCAGATTCTGCCAGTGAACGTGCAGAATGTGCTAGGGGTGTTTGGGTTATAATTAATAAGTCCAAAACATGTAAAACATCATAACTAAGATACCAAGTGAGTTTGGAACTCACCAAAAGACGTTAAGGGCGCGTTTGGGTAAGCTTTAGCTCCGAAGCTTTAATGGCGGCCTCTCTTTCTCCTCTGCCTTGTCTCTGTCTCTCTCTGCCTCCTTCCCTCTTGTTCTTCTTCTTCTTCTTCTTCTGTTCTTCTTCTTCTCCTCTGCTGAGTATATATATATATGTGGTGTGTGTATATATATAGATATGGATGTATGTGTATATATAACATATATCAACACACAAGCACACTCTCTCAACTCACAAGGGTCAGCAAACACTCAACATACACGAATGCAGTGTATATATAGGGAGGGGAAAGAGGTGCAGATGGCATTGTTTGCGCAGAAATTAGAAATCTGATAATTACATTCTCGATCGATCGAAGTATGTTCGATCGCTCGAACGCAGGTCGGCCAGGTTTTGATCGATTGAGAAAGGTTTGATCGATTGAAGTGGGGACCACGTATTAAATTCAGGTCGGTAGGGTTTCGATCGCTCGAACAAGATTCGATCGCTTGAACTATGAAGATTCTCGATCGATCGAACGAGCTTCGATCGGTCGAAGATTGAATTTCTTGAATGGTCAAAAGAAGTATATAGAATCTCTCTGCATTAAATATTTATTGAAAATACGGGGTATTACAGAATAACACAGCATATGTAGGGTCCTTAAATTTTTCTTCCAAATCAGATCAAATAAGATTAGGCACTTTATAGAAAATGCGTCCAAAGGGAAATTATTATTTGCCAGTTCTTCATAGAAATTTTCCAAAAATAATATAAATGCATTTCAATTCTTTTTGGCCTCCAAGAGCAGGAATTTCATCTTTACTTGCATCATCTTTATCCTCATAAGCCTCAAACTGCAACGCAGACAATGGAGTACTCATTTTAGAGGGTGCAGTGCAAACAATTTAAAACCAAAAATAAAATAATTCTCAATCAAATATTTTACTCTTCTTTGGTTGACACGAATTACCAGTTTATTGAATACAAAAATAAAATTGGAGAATTAGCCTTTTATCTAGTCTAAAAGATCAAATTTAAAACCATTGAGTTCCACTTTAATGTCTAGCCCATCTCCCCCTCCCCCCAATTCATGTTTTTGTACCAAGATTGTCTCTGTTTTCTTTAATCATCAAGTTCATCCATCATTCCTTCATGGAGGAATATAATACACACTATTTTTAGTACTCGTGCCAACTCTCAGTCAAATAACAGTTGAAGTTTTGAATTCAATACTAACAGAACAATAAATTCTCTCTCTCAAACCCTTTAGAACATGGCTTAATACTAAATCTGATTGTGGAACAACTTTTTCTTCTAAATATATATATCTCTCAAGTCCCAACTTAAGAGCAACAGTAAATCATCTACTAAATTAAGCATTGAATCTTACTTTGGAATGAAAGAGATGAGCAAGAATAGATATTGTCTGGTGACAAAAGATAGAACTTTTTTTGCCTACAGAAGAGAGCTTTAAAGAAACAACAGATAGAAAGTATGACAAATTTGTGACAACTCCCAATTAACAAAATCAATGATGTACATAATATATTGATATGCATTAGCAGCATTACCTACCACATATCCACTGTGGTTTGATTCATTAATCTTCTATGCAATGAGCCATATCCATTCCTTGTTTTCCCTCCCCTCCTCCATGTCTAGCAACAAATTAAAGCAGAAAAGGGTTAGAACAATCTGGAGTTTTTCTGCCATACATAACTAATGACAGTACTCACAAAAAATTGAACCTTGTGCCTTGCAATTCAATCAAGTTGAAGGGCTAGAGCACTTCCAGAAAACATGAAACCTATGTCATACAATAAGAAATTTGTTCATGAAATACTGATGAGAATAGTATTTTTCAGCCAAGTGTGAGACTATTTTTCCTTTTCTTCCCATTTCTCCCATATTTTTAGTGAGATAATTCGGATTTTTATGATATATATAATTAGAAGATAGATTTTAGGGATAGACAGTGGTAGAGGCACAATTTGCAGAATATTAAAGGGAAAGCAAATAAAAGGCTATATATAATATGCTCGGAAAGAAATAATAATAATAGTAATAATCAAATTATCCCATAATACTACTCAAAGAGATTCCAAACATAATAAAATCAAATTTATTAATATAATGAAAAAGCATAATTTGGGGAATATCTACTATAAAGATATGCACCAGGAATAGATAATGGGGGAGAGCACAATTTGGGAAATATAAAAAGGGAAAACAAATAAAGGGAATTAGTCTAATTAAATGTGGTGTAACTGACCACGGAAAATCATATTCTATGAAGTGCTCAAAATACTTCGAATTATCCCCAATACCCCAAAGACAACCACCAAATATGAATTCAATGGATGTATGTGCAATCTAGAAGTAGAAAATTTAAGCAATCTAAACACAGAAAATTGAAACATACAAAACTGGATGGCTATGGGATAAGATCAAGCAATCCAAAAAAAAAAAAAAAAAACCTACATGGGATAAGATTTGTACACCGTAGCAATTTACCTTCATCAAACTTACCACCAATTTACCGTCACGGAGATGCGCAGGTCGGAGAGAGAGAGAGAGAGAGAGAGAGAGAGAGAGAGAGAGAGAGAGAGAGAGAGAGGGATGTGCAGAACTGGAAAGAAAGATTGACCAAGACAAATAAATCATCTTTTTCAACATATTACAACACCATAAAGACAAATAAGTCAGCCTAGTAAATCAACCAATAGAATTTAAAATACATAAATTACATACAAAAACATAAAGTAGAAAAGTTTATTTTTTTTCTATACTTCTTACAGTTTCCCAACAGCCAAATAGGGAACTTAGTCCAGTGACCTGCAAATCAACAAAAAATACCAAGATTTCATCAACTAAAACAGTAGAAAACCGATTCGATTTGAATAAAAACAATAAATAAAAAAAAAGATGGTACAAAAAAATAAAATCCAGTTCTGATTCAGGGGAAGTACAGTAAAAAAAAATGCAACGATAAAGAATGGTCTGCACTGAATTTTAAAAAAATAATCTAAAAGTTAAAGATCTGAAGAAAAAAAAAAAAGCAACAATAAAGAATGGTCAAAAAATAAAATGACCTGAGTTATTTATTTATTTTTATTTTCTGAGCTTCTTCTTCTTCTTCTTCGATTTTTTGTTTGCTTTCGATCAGTGCCTTGGAGTAGAGAGAGAGAGAGAGAGAGAGAGAGAGAGAGAGAGAGAGAGAGAGAGAGAGAGATGAATAGATAAGATCTGTGGTAGATTGAATCAACCATTTTCGGAGTAGATTGGGGTGATGGGCGGAGAGAGAGAGAGAGAGAGAGAGGGGAGACGATTGGGGGTGGAGGAGGTGGTGGTCGTTCGCAGAGGTGGTGGTTGATTTGTATTCAGCCTAATTACCTTAAAAAAAGGATTTAATCCCTTTATTAAATTGCCTTAAAAAGGGATTTAATCCCTCCATTAAATTTATTGACATAGTATGTATATATATATATATATAGGGATTTGCTAACTTACAGCATATGAGGTTTTTAGCGACAAAAAACAAGATTTTAGTGACAAAATTTTTTGTCGCTAAAAGTTGGAACCTTTAGCGACAAAAATTTCGTCGCTAAAAACCTGTGTTTTGTCGCTAAAGAGGCTGTTGTAGCAGCTAACTTACAATCATCATGTTGTAAGTTAGCAGCCCCCATATAAATATATATATATATATATTTATTATTACGTGTGTATATATATATCCAGGGGTAAACTTGTAACATAATTCACACTAAATTGGGGGATGGACCAATCACAATAAACTTCTTGAATTATGGACCTAATAGTATAATTAAATCTTGAGTGAACCAAATAAAAAAAACTTGGGTAAATAGGAATTTTTGGGGAGATTTCTAATTTTTCTAACTTTTGTATTGGTTTTAAATATTCATTTATCAACAATGCTGGGCACACAACACATTCCACAACAGATTCTACAAATTGGCAGCTTTAAATATGTTGTATTCTGTGCTATTTGAATTTTTCACATTTTTCTATGCACCACTTACATAGCACAGAGTACATGCATTTAAAACCCTGTTGTGAAATGTGTTGTGGAATGTGTTGTGTGCCTAACATTTTTGTTCATTTATTAAGCATTTTTGGTGGTGGAAAGATGGAGAGGGACCAAAGGGTGTTTGGCAACAACTAAAATTCCACGATTCAGTCAAACACACAAAAATAAAAATAAATGTCAGTCAATTATAGAAATTTGCAATTGGCCCAAAGTTTTCTTGGGCAGCTTTAGCCAAAAGTGATATTTAAGGAATTGAATTGTAGAAGCAAAAGCTGTAACAAACAGGCCGTAAGGAGATAACAAGAAGGACTTGATCAATATTCTATAAAACAAAACTGGTTGCACAGACCAATTAATTAGTGAGTGTTTTGGAAGTACTGCATAATCGTAAGATATCTACATGCATGGGAGACAAACAATCATTCATATTATTAGATATAATAGAAGATGTAGTACAATATTGATTCACTATATATCATGTCAAACTTTATTCTAAATCCATCGATCTTCTAACAAAATAGAAGTACTCTCATCGAGGGTTCAAACTAATCAAAACTATTAAGTCACGACTGAAAAAGAAAATCTAGCAACGTACTACCGATTAACACAAAAATTATTGTATACTCGATCGTGTGACCATCACTATAATTAATTTGATAGATATATACAGTGTTTACGAAAAAACACTGTACGTGTTGCGCGCGCGCCTTCACATGAAATTATTATTATTTTTTTTAGATAGTGTCCTATGTAGTACTTCTTCAGAAACGCCAGCGAAAGAGTGGCATGACGAAGAACTTCATGAGTCCAACATTACAATGGAAGCCATTGCGTTCACCGCAGGCAAAGTAGTGTGGCTGCCACCTCTTGAGGACGAACTCGAACCCCTCGCCGCCGCCTTGTGTCACATCTGCGATTCTCTTTGCTCCTCTAAGGTCGCATCTTAAGAAGCTCCAAAAGTTGGGTAGTAAGTAAACGCTGTGCGGGAATGTAGTATCATTTGGTGGATCAAACTTGAATACTGCACCAAAACGTACACCTTAATTATATATATATGTGAGAAATAATATAATACATGCATGAATACCTGGTTGGTGTAAAATGATTTTAATTAATTAGTGCTCCCATTTTAATCAATTGACAAAGATTTCATATATTTATATATTATCCATAAAAATTGAGCACAAAGCTCCTACACTATATACAAGTAGTATGTATGTATATATATATATATATATATCTAAAATTAAGAAAATAGACAAAGATGTTCATCATGAAACGTTATCAAAATAAGGATACTAAAGTAAATCATTGCTTTGGTGCTCTCATTGTAAAATCACTTATTAATTGACCTCATTTTAATTAGATGCCGTGGGCTTTTACTGTCCATCTAAAATTGAATACAATGACATCTCTAGCTAGCGTCATAGTGTGTTAATGTTGAGGATCTCAAACCCATATATTTTCCTCAGCAAAGCTATTGTTACCAAATTTGCATCCCCCAAATTTGGTTCCTAAAACACGTGTGACAATAAGACCACCAAAAGTATCGATTTTCCAATAATATTCATGTGATTCCGCTATATTGAAGTGGCCGGTCTCAGTTGAAAAGATATTGGGAACCAAATTTGAAATATAACAATAGTCTATTAATTTATATATATATATATATATATATAGTAGGGGTGTGTGTGGCAATGGAGAAGTATAGTTATTATCAAGCTTACCGAGAGTGTCATTCAGGTAAAAGGGGCCATTTTTCATAGCCCAATCCGAGTAGTTAAAGCCGAAGCGCCATTTATCTGACCCACCAACAATTATCCTTTTGGAAGCTTCAGCAGTGGGAATTTGATGTCTGGAAGCCCAGTGGGTGTAGTTAAACCCAAAGTTCCACTGCTGTGCCTCACCACCACCAGTACTAGTCATGTTCTTGTTGGCCATACCAACTTCAAAAATTGAAGCAATTACAAATAGTAAAATGAGTGGCTTTGCATATCTCAAACCCATGTCCATATCTAAGTATATATTACTCTTTAATTGGAACTTGAGATACAGATAACAGTATAATTAGATTGTGAGGAATGAATTGAAAGGATGAGTTAATGGGTTTATATAGGAAAATTATGTGTGTGTGTGTGTGTGAAAGAGAAAGATGAAATATTTCAAAATTTTCCGAAGTGGGGTTGGTATGAGACGGAAATTTGTGCTTAAAACCATATTTTATTTATTTTTTAATTATTGTTGTAGACTTTCTATATCAAGTCCGAGGTTCAACACTCACTTTGGTCTCCCCTGGCATGTTTAATTTTAATTATGAGTATGAGACCTTGGTTGAATAAATTTTTCACGAGTCTACGGCGAGTGTACTCTGAGCAATATTTGACTATTTGGTAAACGAAGAAAAGTGAAGTTTGTTATTGTTGGCCAAAAAAAATGTGTTTGGTATTAAGGAAGTAATAATACTTGGTTACTAGGGGCCCGCTTAGCGTTTGGTACGTTGCGATTTTCATTTTTCGATTTTTATTTTTTAAAAATAATACTGAAAACATATTTTTAATCGTTTCTACTTTTTTTTTTTTATTATTATTATTATTATTATTATTTTATAAAACAAAAAACAAAAAGTGATTTTCACTAAATTTTTATTTGGGTTAAATGTATTTTACCCCCTGTAGTTAGGCATATTTTTAGTTTACCCATATAATTCAAAAGTGAACACTTAATCCCTATGGTTTCGGACTAAAGTGAAACTGTTAAGATTTGCCTCAAAACTAATCGAAATTCTAAAACAGGCCAAAATTATTAACACTTAACCCCCTTTGTAAGGTTAATTTTGGGATTAATAATCAATATGGAGATAATGTTGTCATTTAACCCACCTACGTAGAGGTATTTTTCAAGACTTAAACCTTTTGGGGGGGTTGATTTTGGGTTAACTGCCTGTATGTGGGGTTAAGTAGGGGTGGCAATTTTCGACTCGACACGGCAACTCGATATTTCACCCGTGTATGACTTTATCGTAATTCATTTCTGTGATGTGTATTGTGACATATGTATAAGTAAGTTGTAACTCACGGGTCGATTTGGGTGTCTGTGTAAGAGAACCCTTTAAGACAGTGTAGAATGGATGTTTTGATGTTGCGAAGTCTCTCCGAGATTGAGACGGTCATTGTGGAATACCCTAAATATTTATCTGAAAATAAATCTTTATCTGTATATTTCACTATCTGGATTATGTGGTTTAGAATATATTTCTGTCGTTAATTTTAGTATCCTTGTGAGAACGAATTAACTTGCTGGGCTAATTAGTGATTTTGTAAAATCATGTGGAATCGTGTTTTAACAACCTAACGGAACTTAGACGAAAACTTTTATAATTCATAGTTTTCACTCGTGAAGTAATGAATTAGACGTGCAAGACGTTTCGAAAAATAATTAGAAGTTTTGAGAACTCGTGGGGAGATAAACACAATTTTCAAGAGTGTTGCCTATAAATAGAAAGAGGTGGGAAATTTTCCAGAATATCTCAAAACCTAAAGTTGAGAGCTTGGAAGATTTAGGGATTTTGGGAGCTTCGCACTTCACGACGCAAATCGAGGAACTTTTGTCCGACTATTTCATCAAATTTCATATTCGAACTCCTCGATGTAAGGCTGTTGTTTTGACATCTACTAGGTCTTGTTTGGATAAGTTTTCTAAAAACTCATTGTTGGATTTCATAAAAAGATGATAATCAAACTTTTGATCCATAGAAATCGTATTGACGAACTTCTACACGTTCCTTGTGCTCGGTTTTCCTTGGAAAGGGATTTAAAAGCGTTAATCGGAGATGAGTGATTCAACTATGTGTTTTGGAATGATTTCTTGACAAGTGTTAATATTTTGTATGAAAAGCATATTTTAATTCATAGCTTGATGTTGTTTAGTTCATATTGGGCGATTGTATTGATAAGTAGGCCCAATCGCACAGTAAAATGTTTGACTTATGCCGAAAGCACGGTGAAATGTGTTTGAGCATGTTTAGTTGCTATCTGGGTCAAAGGAGTGCGTGTACCAAGCCATTGTTGTGGAGCCGTTCTAGGCATGAGGTCGCACGTTTGGAGAAAGAAATGTGGATCTTACCTAGTCGTGTGGACTTATTGGTGAGTAGTTGCTATCAGAGCCATAGGTTTTCTAGATTGACCAGGCTCAGTTATTCACGCCATAGATTAGTGACATAGGTTACCCTTAAGTTTTACTAAGCTATACAACCAAGTTCTAGTGTTAGTTTAGTACGGATTACCCTTAGTTCAGAAACTAAAATTCTAAGTTGGTTTTATCATAGAAATGATTACCCGTTTGTCTTGTCATATCGACAAGAATGATAGCAATTTCCATATACCTTCAGACATATCCATTTAGGATTAGTCGAGATAACCATAACTTATGATGCCCCTACAGACATATAGTAGCCGAGTTTCTAAGGAGTTAAAGCATATCATAGCCCTCATTAATAGCTTAGGCACTGACCAACTTCCTGAGTCAAATCTCAGAACAGTCAGTATGGCCCACAACCCAGAGTATGGAGAATAAGAATACGACCTCTTTACTATTAGACATCAGCCTCTCCACATGCTCTCACTCTCTACACGTGCATTAATATTGATACATCACTCTCTCTCCATGTGGTCTCACTCTCTACACATGCATCACTCTCTGCCCTTTCTCT
The DNA here is from genome assembly GCA_033977485.1 of Hydrangea macrophylla. Lineage (NCBI taxonomy): Eukaryota > Viridiplantae > Streptophyta > Magnoliopsida > Cornales > Hydrangeaceae > Hydrangea > Hydrangea macrophylla. The sequence goes on from CM066992.1 coordinate 96,676,331, forward strand.
TTCTCTCTTTCTCTCTCTCTCTTTCTGTCACTCTCATTCTCACCGACCCCGCTCTCTTTCTCTCTCTCTTTATGACCCTCTCACTAACCCCCTCTTTCTCTCCCTTTTTGTCACTCTCAACGCCCCACTATCTCTCTTTCTTTCTCTCTCTCTCTCTCTGTCACTCTCAGTGATCCTCTCTCTCTCTCTTTTCTTTCTTTCTCACCTGCCCTCTCTCTTTCTGTCACTCTTCACGTGCTCTCTCTCTCTCTCTGTCACTCTCAGTGATCCTCTCTCTCTCTCTCTTTTCTTTCTTTCTCACCTGCCCCCTCTCTTTCTGTCACTCTTCACGAGTTCTCTCTCTCTTTCTCTCCTTTTAAAGACCATCCATGTCCCATATCTCTCTATCCTTCTCACCATGAGCCTTTCTCCGTCTGACCCTCCCCCTCTCTTTCTTCTTCTCTTCTTCTTCCTTTTGCCTCTTGGCAGAAACTCATCTCCCCTCTAAAAAAAAAAAAAAAAAAAAAAAAAAAAAAAATGGTTTCTAAGAAGGTTGTTGACACAAGTCGTTGTGGTGCATGCGAGTATAGCAGAAGACGGTGCAGAAGTGACTGTTCCTTGGCTCCCTACTTTCAATATGCTGGGAGTGTGAAGGATTATGAGGCAATTCACGGCTTTTTCGGATATAGGAATTTTCTACGCCTTATTGAAAGGGTACCTGAGGAAGATCATCAACAAACTATCAAATCCCTTGTGTTTGAAGCCACAGCTAGGCTTCAGGATCCCATTTTGGGTTGTGTTTCTTACATCTTTTTTCTCGAACAACAAGTTCTTGAAACGAAAGAACAAGTCTCACAACTTCAAGCTCAATCAAAAGAAGAGTCACCCAAACAATCCAAAGAGCCTGATCCAGATCCTTGGCTTAACTATGCCATGGTAGATCTAGATCACGACATAGAAAACCCTCGTAAGTGTTCCAATCTCATTTCTCACACCACAACTACTCCAATCTCTTCTGAAATCTCTAGCCCTACCTGTATTCCCCCTGTCACTCAAATTTGTACAACCTCTCCTTGGTCTAATCTGGTCCAGTCCTTACAATCTAGCACCAACCACCAAACCTCTCCAACACCACTGGATCTCGCTACTCCCAACACAATTTCTCCAGTCCAGTCCTTACAATCTAGCACCAACCACCAAACCTCTCCAACACCACTGGATCTCGATACTCCCAACACAATTTCTCCAGTCCAGTCCTTACAATCTAGCACCAACCACCAAACCTCTCCAACACCACTGGATCTCGCTACTCCCGACGCAATTTCTCCAGTCTCTCGTCCTGCCCCCACCACCTCTGTTACTCCAACTTGCTCCTGCTGGTCTAAACACTCACAATCTAACAAGTCCCGGATTCCCTTGGAGCAAACGAAAAAATCAGAGGTCCCAAGATATCCAAATCTCCTCCCAAATCTTCAAGCAAGTTCATCAAAAACACCTACTCCCTCCACTGATCCTTACTCTTTCTTCACTGTTAATAACTTAGCTCAAAGCTCCTTCTTGGGTTTAATTGACATGGTGGAGAGTCAACGTGTCTCTAAAAGAAAAGGAAAAAAGGTCGCGAGGTGGCTTGAGCCTCAAAACTAAGGCTCTTTTTTTTGTGTTTTCTTCAAAAAAAAAAAAAAAAAAAAAAAAAAGGAATGAACATCATGGTCCGTATTCGAGGTAGTCCCTGTACGTCGAGTGTGCGTGGGATTGAGCCCATATGTCTTACTATGCATGTCCCTCCACCAGCTTAATGTAGTTTGGATCATTGGGTATTGTTTTATAGGGCAACTGGGAGGGTAAGCATCCCAGGACGGTATTGTCCTCAGAAGTAAGTCCTGAAGAACATTAACCCAGGGTTCTGTGGAACGGACTATAGGATCTATTTGGTTGCTGAAAAGTGTGTAGGATGTCGTTAGCATTCGATCTCTGGAGGGAAGCCTCACGTTGGCAGGACTCAGTTCCCACTCAGCAAAATCCAAATGTACATTTGTATCATTGTAACTTTTCATATCTAAAAAAAAAAAAAAACCCTCCTTAGCACTATCTTCGCTTCTTATGTAATGTACCCTAAACATTGGGCTATCAGTTCAAGAATCAGCTGTGGAAATACTATCTCTTGTTAGTAACATAAGTGCACTTTCTAAAAAGAGGGTTCTAATCCCCATCACTTTCACGATCCACTTGTGTTTGCTATCATCAATTTAAACTAGCTCAAAGGCTGACATGACATGCTTGATCATTCCTAATCCTTCATTCAGGCCCAATTCGATACAATGGCAGCACATGCAAATCCATACTGCGAACATTGATATTACCAAATCCAAAACAGCACTAGTGCATTCGCAATTGTCCAAATCATCTCATTGCCAAATCAATAGGTTGCTCCACTTTCTCAAAACTTTTACTCTCTTTCAAAAAAAAAAAAAAAATAAAAAAAAAAGGGTATAAATATTCTCTCTCTTCCTCATTTCTTATTCACTCCTCCTCCTTGAACGCAACTCTTCCCTCATCTGTGCCGATCAAGGATCGTGTAAATACATGAGCAAACAATCATATGTGTTGTTCCCATCCATCCAGTACATGCATTGTTTCTAAACCCTATACCAACAGTCTGATACCCCACAAGCCTTTGGAACGTTCGACCTATCAACTTCACCAAAGATGTCTGGGGTTCACAATATATTCCATGTGAGTATACTAAGAAAGTACATACGAGACCCCTCGCACGTGGTTAATTATGACGATATTGAGACGAGTCATAACGTTTCTTACTAGTTAGTCTTGATTTCGGGGACGAAATCCTGTTTAAGGGAGGAAGGGTGTAATAACCCCCATTTTCTTGCATTGCCATATTTAAAATTAAATATACATTGTCTGCCTTTATTTAAATTCTTATGTGAAAAATTTATTTCTTGACTAATCCCATAATTGAAATTACTTTTGGGGTCAAAATGCAATTTTCCTAAAAACTGGCAATACCTGTGTTAAATTTCAAATCTGTATTTCAAACGGTGGAATTATTTCTTTTAAACTCCAACTGTATTTTTATAAAATCAGAAAACTCTTTCTAACATTAAAATGAATTTTTTGTATTTTTGTGATAAACACCGTGTCACGAAAATACTAGTTTAGGTTTAAAACTGTCCGCGCAGTGTTAAACTTCCACAGAATTTTGGGAGTAACTGATTGGACAAATTTCTTTATACCCAATTATTATTGCTAAAGTTTTCCCTTAGGCCTTGTTTGGCAAATGCTTGTAGTATGTGTGTTGTCCTAATGCCATAAGCTTGATTCCCAAACACACCTTGACCCACACCAACTCCACCTACCCTTTCAATTATCAATGGAGCATTATGAATTGCAAGTGTATATTTACACATCATTGTTGCACTTTCTTTGTAATTAGTGGAGATTAATGGAGAATGAGTGGGATGTTAGGCAAATGTTTTCTAAGTGGAAGTTTGAGTATTTATACACCCAATCACACTACACATTCTACACTCCTAACATAGAGAGCTTGAGAGAGTCACATAGAGAGATAATAATTTCAGAATTTGAAGAGCTCAATCCTCCATAGCCAAGCTTGAAATTGGAGATTCTTAATTCTTGTATTTCTTTCTCAACAACTTCTTCAATCTACATCACGGTGAGTATTACTAACTCACTCAAAATGTAACTCATTCCTTATTTACTGATTTAGGTAGTTAATTTTAACAGTAGCAGAATTTTGTTTTCAGATTTTTGTTAGGAAAACGAATGAAATTTAAGGTTCTGCTCGCGTTGTCCCAAGTAAAACTCGATTCTGCACACTTTTCGTCTAATGCAATTTTCTCAGATTTTGCACCGTTTGGGCAGAAAATGAGGATTACAGTAGCAGAAAAAGTATATTAGAAATTCAATCTAATATTTTCTCTTTTAATTTTAACAGTAGCAGAATTTTGTTTTCAGATTTTTGTTAGGAAAACGAATGAAATTTAAGGTTCTGCCCGCGTTGTCCCAAGCAAAACTCGATTCTGCACACTTTTTGTCTAATGCAATTTTCTCAGATTCTGCACCGTTTGGACAGAAAACGAGGATTTCAGTAGCAGTTTTTAGAATGCTATTAGTTATGTTTAAAATGATTAAGGCAATGAATTACGAATTTTCAATCCCCGTACGCGTATTATTTCTTTAAATTCTGTGAATTCCTTTATGTTTAAAGTTTGATGACATTCATGTGGAGTCAGTTGTACATGCATGGTGAGTGTTGGTAGTGTGTAAAAGAGTAATGATAGTGTGGAAAAGAGTAATGATTGTGTGGAAAGAGTATGAGTTTGAGTTGTGGTTGTGGTTGTGGTTGTGGTTGTAATTGTGGCTGTGGTTATGGTTGTGGTTGTGGATGTGATTGTGGTTGGAGTTGAAAAAGAGGATGAGGGTGTCTTTGAAATGCGAAGGTGGCAAAAATGGACACTCCCTGACGCCCATGGAAGCGTTAAAGTGTGTGAAGCCGAACTTGGACACTCACTGGCACCCATGGAAGTGCTAAAGTGTGGCCTATAGACACTCCCTGAATGACTCGAGTCTGGATACCTGTGTGGGGGTTGCCCCGGTATTTGCATGGCGGTTAGGGTATTCAAAGTGTGAGGCATTGGACACTCCCTGGTACCCCGGACCAAAGTGTGAGGCAAACTGGACACTCCCTGGCGCCCCGTTGCTAAAGTGTGGCTATCTTAGTATTTCAAAGATACCAGGAGTAGGATAGAGGGTTGTTGGGTTTTGTCGAGAGAAAAGAGTCGGTTAGATGAGATGGTGCATTGTTCTCATACACGGTCACATATGTGTGAATTTATCTTTTAATTATTGTTGTGGTTGTTTTTCTAACAAGCTCTTTATCATAAATATAAACTTGTGGTATTTAAATGGAAATGGGAAAAAGGTAAATGGGCATGTTTTTACATTCAAAGCTATGTTTTTAATACTCACCAGCTTCTTGAAGCTGACGGCGTTGATGCGTCCTGGACATTCGTGTCCAGGCTTTGCAGGTAATAATCAGGATGAACCGTATGACTATGCTATTTGAGATCAGTTGCTGAGAAGAGAATTTATTTTTATATGCTTATTGTTTATGTGCATTTAAGATATGATTTGGTTTTGTAATAAGGATGACTGTAATAGACTTTAAGTTATTGTTTTATTTCAAGGCGGTCTGTGCCTTAGTTAACCCCGTACCATAGGATGTAATAAGTTAGAAAATTTTTATAAGCCTTGAGCCTTGATTGCCCTACTCTGATTAATGGTTTTATGTTGTTCGACGTTTGGGACGGAATCGATCCTTCAAACTGTCGCGACCTACGGGTCCATAAAGGAAATTAAACGCTTTCCATATTTATGCTACGTCGGGGCGTGACAGGATTTAGCCATTTGTGACGCCCCGCAAAAATAAGCGTATTTCTATTGAAAAATTAAATAAATCACACTTGATTCTTTAAAATAAAAATACAAAATTTCTTTAAAACTCCCAGCAGGTCCATATTCTCCACGGATCTCCTATATCATCCTTAACCTTATCTCCCTTCTAGGCTTCGGTATACGGCACTGCCTGCATCTAAAAACCATACCGGGAAGTATACAATATGACATGAATAATAAAGGCTCAAAAGGATAATGACAATCAAATACATAGAATGACATCAAATCAATTGACCAGTCTCATAACCCAACTGCTCACACTACCCAAACGCTCATACCAATAGCATCATACCAGGTTCCTCTTGATCACATAGCAAAGAGCCACCTCACCTCACCTCACCCGTCTCCAGTACGTCGGTCCCTGAGGCCTGTTGGACTGTTGGTAGGTGCTCCTTGCTCATGACCCTTTAGTCCCATAGCACTTAGCAATAAACACATACTCATTGATTCCAAATGAAAACACAACATAACTGCAAAAAGAGTACAAGTAGAGATAACAAAGAAATACTCCGGAGAATTTAGAAAGCATATTGTACACAACCCGGTACCTATAAATGATGTTGAGCAACTCCCAAACACTTCTCTTCTTCTTCTTCTTCTTCTAACTCGAGGTGTATGTATATCTATAATTGTGTATATATATATAAATCTCTCTCTATGTGACTCTCTCAAGCTCTCTATGCTAGAAGTGTAGAATGTGTGTGTTTGAGAGAGTATTTGAGTGTATAAATAGCTAAACTTCCACTTGGAGACAATGGCCTAACAATCCACTTATTAACCACTAACTTCTAATTAATTGGTAGTTTATAAGGAATATGCAAGATGATGCAAACATACACTAATGCACCTATAACTCCACTAATATTAGTGTATAAATAACCAAACATAATGGCCTAACAATCTAATTATTAACCACTAACTTCTAATTAATTGGTAGTTTATAAGGAATATGCAAGATGATGTAAACATACACTAATGCACCTATAACTCCACTAATATTAGTATATAAATAACCAAACATAATGGCCTAACAATCTAATTATTAAAAGAGAAAATATTAGATTTAATTTCTAATATACTTTCTCATAAAAACTGCTACTGTAATCCTCGTTTTCTGCCCAAACGGTGCAGAATCTGAGAAAATTGCGTTAGACGAAAAGTGTGCAGAATCGAGTTTTTCTTGGGACAACGCGGGCAGAACCTTAAATTTCATTCGTTTTCCTAACAAAAATCTGAAAACAAAATTCTGCTACTGTTAAAATTAAAAGAGAAAATATTAGATTTAATTTTAAATATGACTCGAAAAATCTTAACTTCCAACACGAATACCAAATCATTTAATCTCACGCAACTTTTCCCAAAAAAAATATATTTTTAGTTCATGACTTATAAAATTGAAAAAATGACCAAAATACCCCTGTGACCAATTTTCGCTAAAATCGCACACGAAGTCTAAATCGTCAATTTAAACATGAAAACACGGGTTACTACAATCTACCCTCCTTAATAGAGATTTCGTCCCGAAATCTAGAGATAAAAGCATTTGGTAAATAACTTCATAAATTTCTTAAAATAATGTTTAAAACAAATATAGCATATTTTGTTTTATAAAATAACAAATTTTTTTTTTTTTTTTTTTCAACCTTCTCTGACTCCTCCCAGGCGATGTAGACTATCTAACCTTGACTTAGTCCTACATTTCCGGCTGGGGACAGGCTCTGATACCATTTGTGACGCCCTCGCAAAAATAAGCGTATTTCCATTGAAAAATTAAATAAATCACACTTGATTCTTTAAAATAAAAATACAAAATTTCTTTAAAACTCCCAGCAGGTCCATAATCTCCACGGATCTCCTATATCATCCTTAACCTTATCTCCCTTCTAGGCTTCGGTTACCGGCACTGCCTGCATCTAAAAACCATACCGGGAAGTATACAATATGACATGAATAATAAAGGCTCAAAAGGATAATGACAATCAAATACATAGAATGACATCAAATCAATTGACCAGTCTCACAACCCAACTGCTCACACTACCCAAACGCTCATACCAATAGCATCATACCAGGTTCTTCTTGATCACATAGCAAGAGACACCTCACCTCACCTCACCCGTCTCCAGTACGTCGGTCCCTGAGGCCTATTGGACTGTTGGTAGGTGCTCCTTGCTCATGACCCTTTAGTCCCATAGCACTTAGCAATAAACACATACTCATTGATTCCAAATGAAAACACAACATAACTGCAAAAAGAGTACAAGTAGAGATAACAAAGAAATACTCCGGAGAATTTAGAAAGCATATTGTACACAATTTCTCCAGTCCAGTCCTTACAATCTAGCACCAACCACCAAACCTCTCGAACACCACTGGATCTCGATACTCCCAACACAATTTCTCCAGTCCAGTCCTTACAATCTAGCACCAACCACCAAACCTCTCCAACACCACTGGATCTCGCTACTCCCGACGCAATTTCTCCAGTCTCTCGTCCTGCCCCCACCACCTCTGTTACTCCAACTTGCTCCTGCTGGTCTAAACACTCACAATCTAACAAGTCCCGGATTCCCTTGGAGCAAACGAAAAAACCAGAGGTCCCAAGATATCCAAATCTCCTCCCAAATCTTCAAGCAAGTTCATCAAAAACACCTACTCCCTCCACTGATCCTTACTCTTTCTTCACTGTTAATAACTTAGCTCAAAGCTCCTTCTTGGGTTTAATTGACATGGTGGAGAGTCAACGTGTCTCTAAAAGAAAAGGAAAAAAGGTCGCGAGGTGGCTTGAGCCTCAAAACTAAGGCTCTTTTTTTTGTGTTTTCTTCAAAAAAAAAAAAAAAAAAAAAAAAAGGAATGAACATCATGGTCCGTATTCGAGGTAGTCCCTGTACGTCGAGTGTGCGTGGGATTGAGCCCATATGTCTTACTATGCATGTCCCTCCACCAGCTTAATGTAGTTTGGATCATTGGGTATTGTTTTATAGGGCAACTGGGAGGGTAAGCATCCCAGGACGGTATTGTCCTCAGAAGTAAGTCCTGAAGAACATTAACCCAGGGTTCTGTGGAACGGACTATAGGATCTATTTGGTTGCTGAAAAGTGTGTAGGATGTCGTTAGCATTCGATCTCTGGAGGGAAGCCTCACGTTGGCAGGACTCAGTTCCCACTCAGCAAAATCCAAATGTACATTTGTATCATTGTAACTTTTCATATCTAAAAAAAAAAAAAAACCCTCCTTAGCACTATCTTCGCTTCTTATGTAATGTACCCTAAACATTGGGCTATCAGTTCAAGAATCAGCTGTGGAAATACTATCTCTTGTTAGTAACATAAGTGCACTTTCTAAAAAGAGGGTTCTAATCCCCATCACTTTCACGATCCACTTGTGTTTGCTATCATCAATTTAAACTAGCTCAAAGGCTGACATGACATGCTTGATCATTCCTAATCCTTCATTCAGGCCCAATTCGATACAATGGCAGCACATGCAAATCCATACTGCGAACATTGATATTACCAAATCCAAAACAGCACTAGTGCATTCGCAATTGTCCAAATCATCTCATTGCCAAATCAATAGGTTGCTCCACTTTCTCAAAACTTTTACTCTCTTTCAAAAAAAAAAAAAAAAAAAAAAAAAAATGGTATAAATATTCTCTCTCTTCCTCATTTCTTATTCACTCCTCCTCCTTGAACGCAACTCTTCCCTCATCTGTGCCGATCAAGGATCGTGTAAATACATGAGCAAACAATCATATGTGTTGTTCCCATCCATCCAGTACATGCATTGTTTCTAAACCCTATACCAACAGTCTGATACCCCACAAGCCTTTGGAACGTTCGACCTATCAACTTCACCAAAGATGTCTGGGGTTCACAATATATTCCATGTGAGTATACTAAGAAAGTACATACGAGACCCCTCGCACGTGGTTAATTATGACGATATTGAGACGAGTCATAACGTTTCTTACTAGTTAGTCTTGATTTCGGGGACGAAATCCTGTTTAAGGGAGGAAGGGTGTAATAACCCCCATTTTCTTGCATTGCCATATTTAAAATTAAATATACATTGTCTGCCTTTATTTAAATTCTTATGTGAAAAATTTATTTCTTGACTAATCCCATAATTGAAATTACTTTTGGGGTCAAAATGCAATTTTCCTAAAAACTGGCAATACCTGTGTTAAATTTCAAATCTGTATTTCAAACGGTGGAATTATTTCTTTTAAACTCCAACTGTATTTTTATAAAATCAGAAAACTCTTTCTAACATTAAAATGAATTTTTTGTATTTTTGTGATAAACACCGTGTCACGAAAATACTAGTTTAGGTTTAAAACTGTCCGCGCAGTGTTAAACTTCCACAGAATTTTGGGAGTAACTGATTGGACAAATTTCTTTATACCCAATTATTATTGCTAAAGTTTTCCCTTAGGCCTTGTTTGGCAAATGCTTGTAGTATGTGTGTTGTCCTAATGCCATAAGCTTGATTCCCAAACACACCTTGACCCACACCAACTCCACCTACCCTTTCAATTATCAATGGAGCATTATGAATTGCAAGTGTATATTTACACATCATTGTTGCACTTTCTTTGTAATTAGTGGAGATTAATGGAGAATGAGTGGGATGTTAGGCAAATGTTTTCTAAGTGGAAGTTTGAGTATTTATACACCCAATCACACTACACATTCTACACTCCTAACATAGAGAGCTTGAGAGAGTCACATAGAGAGATAATAATTTCAGAATTTGAAGAGCTCAATCCTCCATAGCCAAGCTTGAAATTGGAGATTCTTAATTCTTGTATTTCTTTCTCAACAACTTCTTCAATCTACATCACGGTGAGTATTACTAACTCACTCAAAATGTAACTCATTCCTTATTTACTGATTTAGGTAGTTAATTTTAACAGTAGCAGAATTTTGTTTTCAGATTTTTGTTAGGAAAACGAATGAAATTTAAGGTTCTGCTCGCGTTGTCCCAAGTAAAACTCGATTCTGCACACTTTTCGTCTAATGCAATTTTCTCAGATTTTGCACCGTTTGGGCAGAAAATGAGGATTACAGTAGCAGAAAAAGTATATTAGAAATTCAATCTAATATTTTCTCTTTTAATTTTAACAGTAGCAGAATTTTGTTTTCAGATTTTTGTTAGGAAAACGAATGAAATTTAAGGTTCTGCCCGCGTTGTCCCAAGCAAAACTCGATTCTGCACACTTTTTGTCTAATGCAATTTTCTCAGATTCTGCACCGTTTGGACAGAAAACGAGGATTTCAGTAGCAGTTTTTAGAATGCTATTAGTTATGTTTAAAATGATTAAGGCAATGAATTACGAATTTTCAATCCCCGTACGCGTATTATTTCTTTAAATTCTGTGAATTCCTTTATGTTTAAAGTTTGATGACATTCATGTGGAGTCAGTTGTACATGCATGGTGAGTGTTGGTAGTGTGTAAAAGAGTAATGATAGTGTGGAAAAGAGTAATGATTGTGTGGAAAGAGTATGAGTTTGAGTTGTGGTTGTGGTTGTGGTTGTGGTTGTAATTGTGGCTGTGGTTATGGTTGTGGTTGTGGATGTGATTGTGGTTGGAGTTGAAAAAGAGGATGAGGGTGTCTTTGAAATGCGAAGGTGGCAAAAATGGACACTCCCTGACGCCCATGGAAGCGTTAAAGTGTGTGAAGCCGAACTTGGACACTCACTGGCACCCATGGAAGTGCTAAAGTGTGGCCTATAGACACTCCCTGAATGACTCGAGTCTGGATACCTGTGTGGGGGTTGCCCCGGTATTTGCATGGCGGTTAGGGTATTCAAAGTGTGAGGCATTGGACACTCCCTGGTACCCCGGACCAAAGTGTGAGGCAAACTGGACACTCCCTGGCGCCCCGTTGCTAAAGTGTGGCTATCTTAGTATTTCAAAGATACCAGGAGTAGGATAGAGGGTTGTTGGGTTTTGTCGAGAGAAAAGAGTCGGTTAGATGAGATGGTGCATTGTTCTCATACACGGTCACATATGTGTGAATTTATCTTTTAATTATTGTTGTGGTTGTTTTTCTAACAAGCTCTTTATCATAAATATAAACTTGTGGTATTTAAATGGAAATGGGAAAAAGGTAAATGGGCATGTTTTTACATTCAAAGCTATGTTTTTAATACTCACCAGCTTCTTGAAGCTGACGGCGTTGATGCGTCCTGGACATTCGTGTCCAGGCTTTGCAGGTAATAATCAGGATGAACCGTATGACTATGCTATTTGAGATCAGTTGCTGAGAAGAGAATTTATTTTTATATGCTTATTGTTTATGTGCATTTAAGATATGATTTGGTTTTGTAATAAGGATGACTGTAATAGACTTTAAGTTATTGTTTTATTTCAAGGCGGTCTGTGCCTTAGTTAACCCCGTACCATAGGATGTAATAAGTTAGAAAATTTTTATAAGCCTTGAGCCTTGATTGCCCTACTCTGATTAATGGTTTTATGTTGTTCGACGTTTGGGACGGAATCGATCCTTCAAACTGTCGCGACCTACGGGTCCATAAAGGAAATTAAACGCTTTCCATATTTATGCTACGTCGGGGCGTGACAGGATTTATTTGTGACGCCCCGCAAAAATAAGCGTATTTCCATTGAAAAATTAAATAAATCACACTTGATTCTTTAAAATAAAAATACAAAATTTCTTTAAAACTCCCAGCAGGTCCATATTCTCCACGGATCTCCTATATCATCCTTAACCTTATCTCCCTTCTAGGCTTCGGTATACGGCACTGCCTGCATCTAAAAACCATACCGGGAAGTATACAATATGACATGAATAATAAAGGCTCAAAAGGATAATGACAATCAAATACATAGAATGACATCAAATCAATTGACCAGTCTCACATCCCAACTGCTCACACTACCCAAACGCTCATACCAATAGCATCATACCAGGTTCCTCTTGATCACATAGCAAGAGACACCTCACCTCACCTCACCCGTCTCCAGTACGTCGGTCCCTGAGGCCTGTTGGACTGTTGGTAGGTGCTCCTTGCTCATGACCCTTTAGTTCCATAGCACTTAGCAATAAACACATACTCATTGATTCCAAATGAAAACACAACATAACTGCAAAAAGAGTACAAGTAGAGATAACAAAGAAATACTCCGGAGAATTTAGAAAGCATATTGTACACAACCCCGGTACCTATAAATGATGTTGAGCAACTCCCAAACACTTCTCTTCTTCTTCTTCTTCTTCTAACTCGAGGTGTATGTATATCTATAATTGTGTATATATATAAATCTCTCTCTATGTGACTCTCTCAAGCTCTCTATGCTAGAAGTGTAGAATGTGTGTGTTTGAGAGAGTATTTGAGTGTATAAATAGCCAAGCTTCCACTTGGAGACAATGGCCTAACAATCCACTTATTAACCACTAACTTCTAATTAATGGATAGTTTATAAGGAATATGCAAGATGATGTAAACATACACTAATGCACCTATAACTCCACTAATATTAGTGTATAAATAACCAAACATAATGGCCTAACAATCTAATTATTAACCACTAACTTCTAATTAATTGGTAGTTTATAAGGAATATGCAAGATGATGCAAACATACACTAATGCACCTATAACTCCACTAATATTAGTGTATAAATAACCAAGCATAATGGCCTAACAACCCACTAACTTCTAATTAATTGGTAGTTTATAAGGAATATGCAAGATGATGTAAACATACACTAATGCACCTATAACTCCACTAATATTAGTATATAAATAACCAAACATAATGGCCTAACAATCTAATTATTAAAAGAGAAAATATTAGATTTAATTTCTAATATACTTTCTCATAAAAACTGCTACTGTAATCCTCGTTTTCTGCCCAAACGGTGCAGAATCTGAGAAAATTGCGTTAGACGAAAAGTGTGCAGAATCGAGTTTTTCTTGGGACAACGCGGGCAGAACCTTAAATTTCATTCGTTTTCCTAACAAAAATCTGAAAACAAAATTCTGCTACTGTTAAAATTAAAAGAGAAAATATTATATTTAATTTTAAATATGACTCGAAAAATCTTAACTTCCAACACGAATACCAAATCATTTAATCTCACGCAACTTTTCCCAAAAAAAATATATTTTTAGTTCATGACTTATAAAATTGAAAAAATGACCAAAATACCCCTGTGACCAATTTTCGCTAAAATCGCACACGAAGTCTAAATCGTCAATTTAGGAAAACGAATGAAATTTAAGGTTCTGCTCGCGTTGTCCCAAGTAAAACTCGATTCTGCACACTTTTCGTCTAATGCAATTTTCTCAGATTTTGCACCGTTTGGGCAGAAAATGAGGATTACAGTAGCAGAAAAAGTATATTAGAAATTCAATCTAATATTTTCTCTTTTAATTTTAACAGTAGCAGAATTTTGTTTTCAGATTTTTGTTAGGAAAACGAATGAAATTTAAGGTTCTGCCCGCGCTGTCCCAAGCAAAACTCGATTCTGCACACTTTTTGTCTAATGCAATTTTCTCAGATTCTGCACCGTTTGGACAGAAAACGAGGATTTCAGTAGCAGTTTTTAGAATGCTATTAGTTATGTTTAAAATGATTAAGGCAATGAATTACGAATTTTCAATCCCCGTACGCGTATTATTTCTTTAAATTCTGTGAATTCCTTTATGTTTAAAGTTTGATGACATTCATGTGGAGTCAGTTGTACATGCATGGTGAGTGTTGGTAGTGTGTAAAAGAGTAATGATAGTGTGGAAAAGAGTAATGATTGTGTGGAAAGAGTATGAGTTTGAGTTGTGGTTGTGGTTGTGGTTGTGGTTGTAATTGTGGCTGTGGTTATGGTTGTGGTTGTGGATGTGATTGTGGTTGGAGTTGAAAAAGAGGATGAGGGTGTCTTTGAAATGCGAAGGTGGCAAAAATGGACACTCCCTGACGCCCATGGAAGCGTTAAAGTGTGTGAAGCCGAACTTGGACACTCACTGGCACCCATGGAAGTGCTAAAGTGTGGCCTATAGACACTCCCTGAATGACTCGAGTCTGGATACCTGTGTGGGGGTTGCCCCGGTATTTGCATGGCGGTTAGGGTATTCAAAGTGTGAGGCATTGGACACTCCCTGGTACCCCGGACCAAAGTGTGAGGCAAACTGGACACTCCCTGGCGCCCCGTTGCTAAAGTGTGGCTATCTTAGTATTTCAAAGATACCAGGAGTAGGATAGAGGGTTGTTGGGTTTTGTCGAGAGAAAAGAGTCGGTTAGATGAGATGGTGCATTGTTCTCATACACGGTCACATATGTGTGAATTTATCTTTTAATTATTGTTGTGGTTGTTTTTCTAACAAGCTCTTTATCATAAATATAAACTTGTGGTATTTAAATGGAAATGGGAAAAAGGTAAATGGGCATGTTTTTACATTCAAAGCTATGTTTTTAATACTCACCAGCTTCTTGAAGCTGACGGCGTTGATGCGTCCTGGACATTCGTGTCCAGGCTTTGCAGGTAATAATCAGGATGAACCGTATGACTATGCTATTTGAGATCAGTTGCTGAGAAGAGAATTTATTTTTATATGCTTATTGTTTATGTGCATTTAAGATATGATTTGGTTTTGTAATAAGGATGACTGTAATAGACTTTAAGTTATTGTTTTATTTCAAGGCGGTCTGTGCCTTAGTTAACCCCGTACCATAGGATGTAATAAGTTAGAAAATTTTTATAAGCCTTGAGCCTTGATTGCCCTACTCTGATTAATGGTTTTATGTTGTTCGACGTTTGGGACGGAATCGATCCTTCAAACTGTCGCGACCTACGGGTCCATAAAGGAAATTAAACGCTTTCCATATTTATGCTACGTCGGGGCGTGACAGGATCAAATGGTATCAGAGCCTGTCCCCAGCCGGAAATGTAGGACTAAGTCAAGGTTAGATAGTCTACATCGCCTGGGAGGAGTCAGAGAAGGTTGAAAAAAAAAAAAAATTTGTTATCTTATAAAACAAAATATGCTATATTTGTTTTAAACATTATTTTAAGAAATTTATGAAGTTATTTACCAAATGCTTTTATCTCTAGATTTCGGGACGAAATCTCTATTAAGGAGGGTAGATTGTAGTAACCCGTGTTTTCATATTTAAATTGACGATTTAGACTTCGTGTGCGATTTTAGCGAAAATTGGTCACAGGGGTATTTTGGTCATTTTTCCAATTTTATAAGTCATGAACTAAAAATATATTTTTTTGGGAAAAGTTGCGTGAGATTAAATGATTTGGTATTCGTGTTGGAAGTTAAGATTTTTCGAGTCATATTTAAAATTCAATCTAATATTTTCTCTTTTAATTTTAACAGTAGCAGAATTTTGTTTTCAGATTTTTGTTAGGAAAACGAATGAAATTTAAGGTTCTGCCCGCGTTGTCCCAAGCAAAACTCGATTCTGCACACTTTTTGTCTAATGCAATTTTCTCAGATTCTGCACCGTTTGGGCAGAAAACGAGAATTTCAGTAGCAGTTTTTAGAATGCTACCAATTAATTAGAAGTTAGTGGATTGTTAGGCCAATGTCTCTAAGTGGAGTTATAGGTGCATTAGTGTATGTTTACATCATCTTGCATATTCCTTATAAACTACCAAATAATTAGAAGTTAGTGGATTGTTAGGCCAATGTCTCTAAGTGGAGTTATAGGTGCATTAGTGTATGTTTACATCATCTTGCATATTCCTTATAAACTACCCATTAATTAGAAGTTAGTGGATTGTTAGGCCAATGTCTCTAAGTGGAGTTATAGGTGCATTAGTGTATGTTTACATCATCTTGCATATTCCTTATAAACTACCCATTAATTAGAAGTTAGTGGTTAATAAGTGGATTGTTAGGCCATTGTCTCCAAGTGGAAGCTTGGCTATTTATACACTCAAATACTCTCTCAAACACACACATTCTACACTTCTAGCATAGAGAGCTTGAGAGAGTCACATAGAGAGAGATTTATATATATATACATACACAATTATAGATATACATACACCTCGAGTTAGAAGAAGAAGAAGAAGAAGAGAAGTGTTTGGGAGTTGCTCAACATCATTTATAGGTACCGGGTTGTGTACAATATGCTTTCTAAATTCTCCGGAGTATTTCTTTGTTATCTCTACTTGTACTCTTTTTGCAGTTATGTTGTGTTTTCATTTGGAATCAATGAGTATGTGTTTATTGCTAAGTGCTATGGGACTAAAGGGTCATGAGCAAGGAGCACCTACCAACAGTCCAACAGGCCTCAGGGACCGACGTACTGGAGACGGGTGAGGTGAGGTGAGGTGTCTCTTGCTATGTGATCAAGAGGAACCTGGTATGATGCTATTGGTATGAGCGTTTGAGTAGTGTGAGCAGTTGGGTTGTAAGACTGGTCAATTGATTTGATGTCATTCTATGTATTTGATTGTCATTATCCTTTTGAGCCTTTATTATTCATGTCATATTGTATACTTCCCGGTATGGTTTTTAGATGCAGGCAGTGCCGGTAACCGAAGCCTAGAAGGGAGATAAGGTTAAGGATGATATAGGAGATCCGTGGAGAATATGGACCTGCTGGGAGTTTTAAAGAAATTTTGTATTTTTATTTTAAAGAATCAAGTGTGATTTATTTAATTTTTCAATGGAAATACGCTTATTTTTGCGGGGCGTCACAGTTGCGGACTTGGAGTGTGGACCGTACGCGTGAGACTCTGGAGACTAGTATGAAATGTAGAGAATGTGAATGCGAGCATGTTTATCATTCTTATGCATCGTTCATTTATTCACTAAGCATTCGTTTAAACGAATCAAAATGTGTGTAGTTATTTAAATAACCATTGTAGGTGTTAATGGCGAGGAATTGGAGAAGTGATCACGGGATGGCGGGAGTTCACTTAGAAGACGACTCATCATGTTCATCTCGTAATTTTGTAATCGAGACGATTGTTTATTATATTTTGTATAATAGAATTGTAATAGGATTTGGAGAATAGAAGCTTAGGTCATGTTTTGAACGGTTGTAGTATGCTTTAAAACTTCTTATGGTTAAGCTGTAATGAATCCGAACCCTTGAGTTCACATTTGAACGTTTTACTTATCGATTTCATGTTTTGATTCAATGTTGATAGTATTTTCTAGAATTAATCCAATCAACCCTCAACTCTCTTCCTTATGGTATTATTTCAAAGCTTTATGGTCTTGCGATCTGGATTTAATCGTAAGTGATTGAAGTATTTCACGATCGCAAGGGTCGTTTGACCTCAGGCAATATTCTAGTGCAAAAGGGAATGATGATAGGGGGTCATTCGAGCGGACAGAGGGGATAGTTCGACCGGTCGAAGTACCCTCTACTGAGAAGGATATTTGCTGAGGGGTCATTCGACCGGTCGAACGAGGCAGTTCGACTGATCGAAATACCCCCTGCATGTTTTCTTTTTCTACCACTTCCGGAAAATTTTTAAATGTCTTGATTGGTTCTGAGGGTACCTTTGGGACTTCGTTCAACATAATTTCATCCGGTTCAAAATAAAATTACGTTTTCAAATTTACACGGATTTTACAACTCGGGGGGCATTGTTGATAAAAGAGTTGTACACTCACTATTATTTTAATGTTCGTTTCCCGCTGCTACGACTTTTGAATGAGTAGGCAGAGCCTTGGTGGCATGCTACGTGTCCTATTTTCGCCCGTGATGGGATGGATCGTGACGCCCGACACGAAAATAAGCGGGTTTAGGTGACCCGTATAAGGGCATGGGTCATAAATGAGTTGACCCGTTAGACACGATTAATAAACGGATTGGGTCACACTTTAAACGGGTCAATGCGTTTGACCTGATTAGATGCAGTTGAGACATTTTTTTAAGTTCTAAAATTAATTTTTAATAATCTAAAAGTCTAAATACAAATAATATAAATAAGAATTAAAAAAAATATTTACTGAAAAAAAAAAGAATAAAAAATTATAAACTAAAGTTGTTTTTTTGCTCCAAAAAAAAAAAAAAAAGAGTAGTTAGTAGTTGCCAACTTACCAAAAAACGATTCAATAGCCCAAATTGGCAAAATCGATCAAAAGCCGAAAAAATCGACCGAACCGACCACTTCAGTTGGTTTTCAAAACATGGAAAAAAAAAATTTAAAGTTCGAACTGAACCGAATCAATGACACCCCTACACGGGTTAAACGAGTGACCCGACACGTTTATGCCCACGTTTAAGAATGACACGATTATGACCCAACATGACCTGATTGCCACCCCTAGGGTTAAGTTTGACATTAAACTCTCCTGTATATGTGGAGCTTATTTCAACACTAAATCCTTATGTGGGACAATTTTGAGAGAAATCTGAATAGTTTTACTTTAGTCCGAAATCACAAGGGGATTAAGCGTCAACTTTTGAACCCTAGGGGGTAAAATAAAAATGTGTAACCACAGGGGGTTAAAACTAACATATAAGGACAAATAAATAGAAAGTATTTCAAAATTAGTTCTCTCTACACCCAATTTCATAAAATACAATTTTAAATACATATACTTATATATATATATATACATATAACATTCTTCTCTCTTATATATATATACATAAATATATATACACATATGTATACATATACATACACAATGAAAATAGTATAACTTCTTTTTTTTTTTTCTTTCTAGATTTTTAGTTAACTTCAAGATCTTTTAGTTTCTTTTAGTTTATACACATATACATACACACTAGGGTTTTTTATTTTGTTATTTTCCATTTGCTTTCATTGGTTAATCCATTATGAAAGTCCATTTCTCATTCGTAACTGTTCAAATGACAATCAAATCCATTCCGATCACAATGATATTGAGTTTGTATTGAAGTTTTGAGATTATTTGGGTTATATATGCGTATGTATAGTGGAATAAGTTCTATTTTCTTGATCTAGGTCTTTGACCAAATGACCAAATGGCCCTGAGAATGGATTGAGAGATAGTGGGTGTAGAGAGTAATATAAAATGGTAGAATTTTTATGTTTGAGAGTGAGTACAGAGAGTAAAATGTTTTAATTGAAGTTAGAGTAGTGTGTGTATATAGTAAGTGGGTGTAGAGAGTAAATTAGGTGGGTGTGGACAGAATCTCCCTTCTCGTTATTTATTCAGAAGTGAACGCATAAGGAGAAAGTGGTTAGATTACTTGTTTACCCTTTATTAAAATGAATAGTGTACTGTTTTAATTAGCTAGGTGTATATTATATTACAATAGATTATTTCATACTCACTTCTCAACCGAAACACAAATACATAAAAACAGGTTCATTTTCCTTGATCGTGGAACCATTTTTTCATCATTTCCTTCTATTTTTTTTTTATCTCTCCTATCAAACGAAAAAAGTAAGTCGAATTTAATGATTATTTAGCTAAAATTGATTGACACCGTTTTTTCATTGTCATTGGTGTGAATGGTTAGACGAGTGAAAGAGAAAATGACCTACAAATTCAGCAATTGGGAACGCGTGGAAATTGGAATGGCAAAAGCTTGGTTGGACAGTAACTTGGGGATGTTAATTATCAGTTGTTTAAAAGTCCCCCATGGCTGCTTTCAATTAGTCACTCTTCAAAAGTAATATACACCTCAAGACTTTTAAGTTCAACCAGAAGCAACTTCTGCAAAAATTAATTTAAGATTTGGGTCAAAAACAACAAAAAGTGAGGCAAAGTGTTGCGTTTTGAACTGAAAATGGATGGAGAGAGAGTTGACAAATTGGGTAGGAAACAATTAACAGTACAATTAAATTAATTAATAGATGGAATGATGTGTTGATGACGGTTTGATGGCATCATAATCAACAATCCCGGAAGAAAATCCAACTCTCAGGTTAAATGAATTTGTTTGAATTCCCTTTGCAATAAAAAGAAATGATTCAATTTTTTGATTACTTGGTTGCCCTGGCTGGAATAATTTCATTTAAGAATTCATATAATACATTTTTCATTCAGGAACATTTTCTTGATTCTTGAATGGTCCATTTAAGAAATAGCAATTATTTAAGATACTTTTTAGGGAAAATTTGTGAAAAATCTCTTAAAATAATCTTCAAAAGTTTAAAAGACAAATTGATTTTACCATTTTATGAAAAGAACAAAAGAGTTGAAATGTCAAATTTGCCCCAAAAAGGAATCTCATCCAACGCACCATAAGCGCGTTCCACTCCTCCTCAACGAACAGATCAAAGGAAATAATATGGTGTGATGTTTACATAATATGAGTAGTCACACCATAGCAGCTCCCATTCGAAAAAAAATTTAAACTTTCAAACCCCCTAACTTTTGATCTACAATTCCATTTTTTTTTAAAATTTTTTTTTTATACTTTTGAAATCGTGTCGACGAGAGCTACAAAACTAGTACCATTGTTGATATATTTTGAGCAAAAAAAAAAAAATCAAGTTTTTACATACATGAATAATAAGTGAAATTTCACTTGACATACATGAATATTAAGTGAAATTTTACTGAACTCGTACATGAACATTAAGTGAAATTTCACTTAATACAAGTTGATATTTTTTGAGGAAAAAAAAATCAAAATAGAAATAAAACGAATTTTTCCTAAACTTAATAATGATATATGCCAAGTTGATATATTTGAGGGAAAAAAAGAAAACGAATTTTCACATGCTTGTTTTTAGGGAGAGTTTTAGTGAATTTTCAAAAGAATTCTTGCATTTGTGTGGTTTAAAAAATTGTGTTTTACTAATTGATTGTGAAATTTCGGGTTTTTAACAAAATAAACATTGTTTAAAAAGAAAAAAAGAAAAAGAGAGAGTAAAGTTTCACTTGACATACATAAACATTAAGTGAAATTTTATTATTTGATAATTTCACTTAACTCGATATTTGAGAGGCCTTTTAACAAACTATGAATCAAATTGAAATTTAAACTTTGGACAATAACTTTTAGGGACTTTTGTGTAAATTTCTTTTGGGACAACTAGTGAAATTTCACTTGGCATACGTGAATACTAAATGAATTTTTACTGAACACATTTATGAATATTAAGTGAATATTCATGTATGTCAATTGAAATTTCACTTATTATTCATGTACGTAAAAACTTGAACTTTTTTTTTCTCACAACATATCAACAATTATTCTAGTTTTGCAGCTCTCGTCGACACGATTCCAATGGTATAAAATTTGTGAAAAATGGAGTTGTAAATCTAAAGTTATGGAGGTTTAAGATTTAAAATATTTTTCAAAATAGGAGTTCCTATGGTGTGACAACTCATTCCGTACGAGCGCCACAACATGTAATTTCTTATAATCTATTCATTGAAGGAGAAGAATTCTCATGCGTGTAGTACACTGATGCGTGCGAGGGTAATTATGGGTTTTTTTTTAAAAAAAAAATTGTCCTCTTCTCAAAGATATGTATTTGATAAGGGAGTTATCATTTGTTATAGATTTTAATTATCCTTAAATCTAAAACTTGTTATCATAATATTCTTTTCACTAACTACCGAGTAATTTATAATTTATGAATTTTATTTCATTTTATTTTCATTCATAATATTCTTTTCGCTATGGGGTAAGTTGCCTCCACTAACTTTAGTACCCGTATAATTTAATTTTGAGGTATAACTTTCATTGGTTTTAATGTAAATATGGTGCTACTAAAAAAAATTATGTATTCTTCGCTTTCTCTTTCTAAAGTAGTATAGATAAATAAGAAATCTATCATACAATGGTTTTAATGTATGAAAACTTGTCGTCCTCGACCGTAAATGTAAGAAGTCGAGATTATAATAATCAATATTTAAGTGTTCATAATTATAGTAATTTGGTAGTAAATCCTAAATTAAGAGAATTATTTGGTTTAAAGACACAAGGGAAACCTTATTGGTAATAAGGATATTGTTCAACAAGGAAATTGGAATAGGTCCTTTGACCATTTGTCCTCCATATTTTTGGACATATCTACTCCTTTTGACTACTTGACCTCCCATTCCCCCCCCTCTCTCTCTCTCTCTCTCTCTCTCTCTCTCTCTCTCTCTCTCTCTTATTTCTCTCTCTTATCCCAGAGATGGCGATGCACCACGACCACCATCTTTCTGTCTCTTATATTTTTTTCTCTCTGCCTAGCCACCACCGGTCCACACCAAGTTGTTGTCACCACTACCAATGCCTTGCATAGTCGCGCTACCATTGGCATAGCACCACCAACGCTAACCACCACCAGTGTGCACCACCGCTGTTGCACACCACTGCCATCGGGAGCCAACCACCAATATCATCGTGTCATCGCGAGCCAACCACCACCATCTCCGAGCCATCGTGAGATCTAGTTCCAAATACATATCGAGAACCAAAAGCACCATTGTACTGATACACTCAGTTTCTGAACGTTCACATCCATTTCACCTGTGTGGAGAAAGATGACGCCACCGCCATGGTGGTCCGCTCCGACATGGCATCATTCTAGAGGAGGGAGAGAGCGGGAACGAGATCGATGAAGAGAATATCGCGATCAGGATAATGGTTACAACAAGCATAGGTAGTGAGTTTTTCATATATGATCATACCTCTACTAAGATCTGAGCATTATTTGTATATGCTTTCTGCATGTTGGTGTTTTTAGAGAAATTTCACAACTTCTTCTTCTTCTTCTTCCCTTTTTTTTTTTTCTTGTGAAATTTCACTACTTTTGTTAGTATTGAAACTTTGTTTAAATCTGTGATTTAATTCTCTCTTTCCTCTCCTCTTTTTGGATCTAACTTCTTCATCCTCTCTCGACCACACAACTGAATTCTATACTCCAAACAATACATAATTAATACTCTAACAAAATTTCACAAACTTTTTAAGTGCAATTCACAACTTTGTTTATTATTATTTTTTTTTTTGTTTTTTTGGGTGAAATATCACGACTTTTTTTTTTCTTCTTCAAAATTTCATACAACATAATGCTACTTGTTTGGTAGATCTCGTCAAGTAGATGTAAGAAATGTAATTTTTACATAAAAAGAATATGCAGATTGGAAGTTATGAATGTTTGAAGTGTGAAAAAAATATTGAAAAAACTGTTAAGAGGGTCAGATGATCAGGTCATTGGAGGTCAGATGAGGTCACCGGAACTCAGGCGAGGTTCTGGTGATGGCCGTCGGAGGTTTGGCGAGGTCGTCGGAGTTCATGGTGGTATCGCGATTGTTGGTAGCAATTTCAGCAAAATGGTGAGGTTAGTTTAGTCAATTGAAGGAAGAGAGAACTTATGACTAAAACATTTTGCTTGTTGGACTTAATACTAAAACATTACCCTAAAATAAATTTATCACCAATTCACCCTATATTTATAATTAGTCTAACATATTTAGACCCTATTCGTATCGTTAAAAAGTAAATATTTATAAACAAAAATTCATTGCTCTTTTTTATCATCAAATAAGAAGTACAATGTCATTACAACCTCATAGATAAAGATTGTCCCATTGAACTAAATTCTAGATTTGCTTCTCGCTCAACTAGACTCGTATACCTTCTAGGCGTTGGAAAAAAAAGGGGTAAAAATTGCTTATAAATTGCCTAACTTTTTAACATGAGCAATCCAGATTAGGGCTGTCCAACTTCACCCGAGACCCGTGAGACCCGACCCAACCCGACTGATCCGAAGACAACGAGTCGGTTTTGGTGGGTGGTGGGTGGAGTCACGGGTTTTACAACCCACACCCGATGCCATTCGGATTGGATGTCGGTTGTTCTAATGCTGCACCCGACTTTACCCGACCCGACCCGTGAGATTTACACAGTAGCCATTTTAGACCCATTTATCACCCTTCATTTACACGTTTATCATTGTATCAAAGATAAGAAAACCCTAAAGGTCTCTAATGAGTTATGGCATCAGACCCCTCTTTCTCTCTCTCTCTCTCTCTCTCATCGCAGCTACCAGGCCGACGATCTGGAGCTTCGCCATCCCTTCTATTGATCTACCAATACCCTACAACATCTCCACACACATGTGTTTTCCTAGTCGTTGTTGATATTAGAGTTAGCTAGTATAATTATTAGTTTTATTAGCTTTAGGGTAGTTTAGTCTTTTACTTTCTATTAGGGTAATACTGTATACCTAGATATATTATTATTGTCTCTTCTTTTCTATTGTATTCATTCATTCAATTTTTGTGTTATGAGAAACTCTAGCTCTCTTTTCTCTTTTCCCTTTATTTTTTTCTTGATTATTTAATATATTCACAGTTGAAGCCGGAGGTGCTCCGCCGTGATTGACGCATGATCTCTGTCCTCAAGTATGTATCTCTCTTTCTTCTTCTTCTTCTTCCCCTTTGATTTACTGAAGTGCAATGAGATCCCCTTTCAAAAATTCTTGCCCCATATACACTTTTTTTGTTTGTTAAACCCCATATACTGAGTCAAAATTCTTGCATAGTAACTGAGATACATACATATACCGTACATATTACTGAGATACATACACGATCTCTTTCTTTTTCTTTTTTGTGCTAGAATACATACATGATCTCTGTCCAGTGTCCTCGGTAACTTTTACTGAGATACACTTATACCGTATACATTAAAATTCTTGCCCAAAATTCTACAAAACTGTATCTCTCATCAATTGCTCGGTTTTCACCCGTGCCCGAACCGACTCCACTGAAACCCGATGAGTCGGTTCACCCGATTAGGTGGATGGATGACGGGTTTTGTAGACATAACCTGATGAGATTCGGGTGGATGAGCGGGTGGGGGTCAAATCCGACTCACCCGACCCGTGGACAGGTCCTAATCCAGATCATAAAACCCAATAAAAGGATGAAAGTTGATGTCCTAAAATTTGATTGTGAAGAAGAAGAAGTGTCAAAGCCCATTGGACCTGTTGATGGGCTGAAAGTGAAAATGGACCATGTGATGGGCTGAAAGTGATTTGCTCTTTACAAGCCCATTATTTGGCCCACGTTTACACTGAGCTGAGTGTGCTCCGACTCTTTTCTTTTTCAAACCAGAATACAAAACGGCAAACAGATCTCCCGCACTCTCTCTCTCTCTCTCTCTCTCATCACTCTTTAGTCTCACAGTCCCCTGAGATCGCCGCAGATTTAAACGCCGACGACGATAACAGAGATGGGCCCACCAAAGTCCGGCCGTCCAATATCACAGCAAGCCTTCGACGAAATGGTGACGGAGAACATAGACGACCTCGGGATGGACCCCACCGAAGCCCTCCAAGACGCTATCGAAACCCTAACCCTCCAAGGCGTCGATCTCTCAGGTTCCTACACAACCCCCTCTGAAAATGACCTTAATGTCCTCTCTCTTGCAAATTAATCGCAGTTCACTCCCTTCTTGTTACGACTATATTAGATATGCTATGATTTTATCTAATACATTCGTGTTTACAACTGTTGGATCCAGTTTTCAGTCTGTGAAAATTACTTTCACTACACTTAATGAAAACTGGATCCAATAAACAGGAGTGTATATATATATATATGTATATATGATATGATGCATTGATGTATTGGATTTTCTGTATAAAGGCCCCTGGTGTAACATTTGTTGAAAATGAATTCCAATACACAAAATTCATATTTTCTAACCTTCACAGGTATTGTCACGTGCATTCCCGGGGAGGCCAATCCGTTGATCGAGTCGCTGGATAGATTGAAGCAACTGCATTCTGATTTGAAAGATCGAATTGATGATGACGATGATCTTGATGAGTTGATTGTGTTACTTGATAGTTTGACTGATTTGTGTATGGTGGAAGGGTCGGGGAATGCGGCCATAGCCACCAAAAATGGAGGGGTGGAGTTGGTTTGTTCGGTTTGTTCGAAACTTGGTGTTGGGTGCCAACGTGGGCTCGTTTCGGTCTTCAAGACAATGGCTTCATTTCTTCATGGTAATATTACATCCATTATATATGGTATAGACTGACCGTATAGTGGTATTTACTGTCTGGGCAGTGCAAGTTTGTAGATTTGACTCCTACAAGTAGTTATGTTTATTTTGTGTTTTTGTTCTGCACAAATATTAAAAAGGGTTCGCATGGTATCGTTGTAGTATTTCGGTTTTCAGTTTTGTTTTCATTTTTTGTATTCATCATTGACTCTGATATGAGAGAATTCACTCCGATAATGAAAACAAAAATTCGCAAAGAATACCATGCGAGCCCTTAGAATGCTTTGACAGAACGAAACAACTAAGGCCCTAAGGGTGTTGCTGAACGTGGTGGCATTTGCTTAAGTTAATATCTGTATTTAATTTGGTCTGTTGTTTAATTCTCAACCTTAATTCATGTTGTCATGATTACACAAATGAATGACAATCATAGAGCTTGATTCTTCAGTATGCACGTAAACAATTGCTGTAGTTCGGAATTTCTTGCATTGAATACAAGCTTTGCAACCATGATACATGTAAGAAAATTTATTATGGGACATTTCCGTATTGTTAGGGAAGAATTGCGAACTTCTTCTCTTTGTCCATTTTGTTCTTCAGATGATTAGCTTGTTTGTTGTCCGTCATCTTACCCCAGGCTTGGACAACTTTAGATTTATTGTTCTGGTTTGTATAATGTTCTAATTTGTCGTAATGCAGATATTCAAAGTACTGGAACATTTCAGAAGAGCGGTGGACCAAAGATTGTAGTGGGTGTCATGAACAGCGGCAATAAGAATTCAGACATTTTGAATAGTGGATTTTATGTTGTTACTGCTGCAGCAACGGGTAATGAGGTTATCAAGGAGTCATTCATGGACCTTAATATTGACAAGCTTATACTCCAAACTTTGAGGGAATGCCAAAATGGGAGCATTTATACTGTATATGATGCCATGCGTGTCTTGTTGACGCCTGATGATAATCGTGTTGTAGCTTCCCATGTAAGAGTTCATAGAATATTATAACTAAATTTTGTGCTTTCACGTTGATCTACTTATAGATCTTACCCAGTTGCAGATGCAGAGTGAGAAATGCATTATTCTCCAATGTGCTTCTTTCTTTTCTACTTTAGAAAAATGAAAAAGAGACAATGCAGTTGTTTGCGTTGAACACAAAGATGAAACTATCAAACTGTTAAGCTGGCATCTTCATTGAACTTTACTATGGAACCATTTTTCTTAATACCAGTGTGACTCACATAATTGTAGGTTTATGGTTATGCACGAAGATTTGCAAAAATTGGAATTCCAGAAGCTCTCGTGAACGCACTTAATGAAGGCATCAGTTCACCAAGTTTAGTATCAGCAAGCATTGCTTTAAAGGCTGTTGCTGTCAATGTAAGTTTTCTCCTTTGTTACAAGATAATCAAGTATTATTTAGATGTTCATGTTGTTTAAAGTCCTCATTGTTGTTTTTTCACAAAATTTTCGAATATGCTCTATATCTTTGCATTGTTGGCACCGTAAGTTAATTTTTGTGATAGACATCTTGTAACTTGTAAGTTGTAAACTTCTTGTAAGCTTTAGTTTCAAATTTATTGTGACTTGGCCATTGGCTCAAATAACTGGACTCAGCATGTTATGTTTTCAAAGAAATTCATAAAACAATTGCCTTGAAAACTCTGAAAAATTCTAGGGTTAGTATCTAACTTCTGATGTTCTACTTAAATATCAAACAACTAGAATTTACAGCAGAGCTGGTAAAGGATGATGATTTCCGTTAACTTTACTTTGCTGGATTTATGTGGCTTATTTATTCTCTTTCATTGACTCGTTGGGTGATTCTGGCTGCAGGATGAAATATGTAGATCTATTGCTGAAGCCGGTGGCATAGATGCAGTTTTCCGATGTATTGATGATAGCGGCGAACAGGGCAACAAAACTGTAGCTAGAGTTTGCTGTTCTTTGCTGTCAAAGGTTCAAAATTAAACCTGTCACCTTGGTTAATTTTGGCCTTGTTTGTTTTTGGCAAAGTACAAATTTTATGGCATGGTTTGATGAATTAAATCATCTGGCACAAAGGTTTCTGATTTGTTACTCTCTTCTGCTTGTATGAGAGGAAATTCTGCTTGCCATCTGACAGTTTTATATCCTGAGATATCAGAAGTGACCAAGAGAAAATGTGAAATGTCGTCTATTTGATTTTAATTGTTGCAAGTTAAGTGATTCTTATTCCAGCAATTCAATACGAATCAAACGGAGAATTGGTGAAATTGATATGGAACATTTGTTCATATGGTGCGCTCCTTTTCTTGGGCGGTTCACACTGTAGATCGATAGATGTCCACTAATTATCCACTCTCTTCATTGCAACTCTCTGGATGACGGGATGGCCGCACAAGAGCTTGCAATAGTTTCTAAAGATGGGTGTGGTTGGAATGTTGGATAATACCTAGAGCTACTTCCAGTGACAAGTACAGGCTACAACCAAAGTCTCGTTTTAGAGGTCACCTGAACATGGCATATCATTTATATAAAATTTTATAGACACTTCTTAATTCTTTCTTATCAAAACTTAAATGGAACTCTAGTTTTGTAAAGTCTACCTTTTCCTCGGTTCTAAATGCTACGACTAAATTTCTTAGTGTTACTGCTTATTGAAGCATTAAAGCAACTGAAATGTTGTATTTCTGTGCTCTTTTGGATGCACCCTTATGTGTTGGTACTTGGTTAGTTGGCAGGAAGTGATACAAATAAGAGTGCTATAGTTGAAAAGGGTGGAATGGATAGACTAATCAAATTCTCATCCAGATTTTCCGATGATCCTTCTGTTCTGCAAGAGGTAATGAAGTTGTAATTCTTCGCCAATTTTCCCTGCTTTAGTGAATTTTAGTCCACATGATTGACGAAGTGACTGACTGTCAGAAATAAGTTCAGAGTTAGATTGTGGTCGAACACCGGAGGGTATTTTGTTATACAAGTCAGTGTGTGTATATGATAGTACTTTTAAGAAGGTATGCATTAATTAGTCAGAAAAAAAGGGATTCAATCATTGCAGAATTTGAGATATTATCGGGCATGTGTTGTGTGATTCTCTGGGTTGGTTTAATACCGTTGCTTGAAATTGTTAGTTGTTTACATGCTTCTAGGGAGAGTTCTATCTCAATGATGAACTATTTTCGTCGTGGTACAGGTTATGTCTCTTATATCCATACTGTCCTTGAGATCCCCTGGCAATGCAGCTTGTGCCATGGAAGCCGGAGCGGGAGACCTTGCTATTCAAGCCATGCAGAAGTTTCCCGGAGCACAGCTAATGCAGAGGAATTCCTGTCTGATGATCCGAAATCTTGTGGCTAGGAACACAGAAAACAGGCAAGACGGTTTTTTTTTTTGGGGTAAATTAGCACCAAAAAAGGTGATGGGGAAATATTTGATGACATGATCAAGATTATTTTATTTTTATTCATTGCACAGAACTCTTTTGCTTGGTATTGGTATTGAGAAACTGATAAGGAAGGCGAAGGAAAACCATGAGAGCTGCAAAGATGCCGCAACTGATGCACTCAGGGATCTGGGGGTTGATAACTACAGCTCATAGACTATTCGCCCAAATTGCAATTATTACCTTATTCCCTCGTGTGTCTGGAGGTGATTTCAACCATGTGAGTGAAACGTTATTGAGTAGATGTGGTAATTTTTTTGCCTTGCTACGTTAGTTTTCATTAAATCAACACGTAAAATGTTTGTAAGATCAATTTCTCAATTCATTCCCAACCGATAATTGATGAAGATATTTTTGTGATGAAAATGTGAAGTAAACGATATATACATGGTGCTTATTGTAAAATTGACTCCATACGCAATAGCTAATGATACTACCTTCAAGTAAATAGCGAACATACAAAGACATCCATTTACCCTGGGGCGATACATGAATTTAGACTTCCACACTTCACCAAGTCAGTGTTCCCTTATCAACAAAAGAGACAGAGATTTGTAAGCAAGCTCAGTATAGAATCCAATTAACTTCTTCTTCTCTCTTTTTTTTTTTTTTTTTTTTTTTTTTTTTTTGTGTGGTGTGGGTCAGGTAGGGTAGTGTGCATGTGTGTGTGTGTGTGTGTGTGTGAGAGAGAGAGAGAGAGAGAGAGAGAGAGAGAGAGAGAGAGAGAGAGAGAGAGAGAGAGAAGAAATCAAGCTTTATAATTCCTGGGAGGCTGGGACTTGAAACTTATAAAAGAAAATACAACAAAAAGATATAATCCTTTGGGTACAATCTCACATATCATATGACTAATGGAATATGAATAAAGTCATAAAAGGTTGGTCAGACGACGTTCTTTTTACACTCCAGAATATAGGCTTGTCACATATCATGACTGATGTTTCATTTATTGAAACTTATGTTTCATTCGATTGTAACTTTTGACTCCTTTACTTTCCAGTTCGATATGCTGACATACCTCGCAAACAGGCCTTTTGTAGTATTGGCTGAGATTAACAACTTTGTGACAACAAAACTAACAAACCAATCAACAGTTGACATGTGGATTGTTAGTTAATTTGAAATGGTGAATCAAAATGATACTATATGACTTCTAGTCTTTCCCTCCCAAAGAAAATACAGACACTGCTAAAACTACAACGATTGAGCCTCCTTCAGTTTTTGACGTGTTAAGGCTTAGTTTGGCTCCCACGTGGCTTTTTAAAAGGAGCTTATGAAATTTATTATTCCACTAAGTTCTTTGATAATTTTATACAAATGACACACTACTCTTCAAAAAGACATCATGAAACCAAAAAGCAACCTTGAGCTTTTAAAAGCTCCATTCTAAAGCTTTTAAAACCTCCCTTAAAAAAAGTCTTAAGTTCAATTTTTGCAAAGTTCATAAACTAGTTATCAAATGAATTAACATGAAATTGTGCTTTAAAAAAGGAGAAGCACCCCGTGGGGGCCAAACTAAGCCTAAGTTATCAGCTATTCTAAAAGCTTAAGCTGTTCAAGAATAAATCCGACCATGTATAACATTGTGTGATAGGAGATCCCGTTTTATAAAATTCTTCAATACATCCATGTACCTTACAACAATAATTAACTAGTGATAGTGATATACAAGCAAGCAAACATATTTTATTTACCAACATGGCAAAGCTTTGATTTGTTCTTTTTTCTTCAGTCAAAACAGTTGCGCGACATTACACATGAAACGTTACATTTAACATGAAATGCCACATTTTTTTTTATTGTGAATGTTTTCATGTACTTTAGTGTTTAGATGTCCTTTATAACAATCTAATATCGCTAATAAAACATGTTCTTTATCATATAACGTTGGCTTGTACGTATAAACCAAGAAAAACTGGAAATGAGACTAAATTTATTCTAGTTATTTTATGCATTATCAAACAGTCCCTAACTTGCGCGATTGCACAAGATGCATTATGAAATTCATTATCATGGCTACAGTCACCAGTGTTTCCAGTTCACTAGCAGCCTCAAGTTGTGGGCAATTATCAAACCAACCATTCGTGAAACCTGAATCACATAGACTTCAAGTGAAAGCAACAATTATATAGGTCATTAGGCCCCCAGTTCATATTTGGTCCATAACACCCTGTATAGTTCCATCCAACACCCAAATTATATATGTATATATATACAGTCACACTATGGAGAGGGCGCCCTATCTTTAATAAAGAGAGGGCCACTGTTTTGACCATCGGATCGTGTTTTCATTAAGGGCAGTTTTGTTACTTCACAGTTTTTAAACACGATCTGACGGTCAAAACATAGGCAGGGCGTCCTCTCTATAGAATTTTCGTATATATAGTTTTCAACTTGTCTACTCTATTTGTTAATTCTTATCTGGATCTGAAAGCTGCCACAATTTCAAACTTATAACACATGATTGCCGAAAATATCAAGAAAGATGAA
Source organism: Hydrangea macrophylla (assembly GCA_033977485.1). Lineage (NCBI taxonomy): Eukaryota > Viridiplantae > Streptophyta > Magnoliopsida > Cornales > Hydrangeaceae > Hydrangea > Hydrangea macrophylla. The sequence goes on from CM066992.1 coordinate 96,708,614, forward strand.
TTTATTTGTGGTGCTTAAAACTCAGAAAACTGAATATAATATGAATATTTTGTGAACTCAATCGAATGAAATCTTCGTAATTTGCTACTTCAGCTACCTATTTTCCAAAAAATTTATGATATGATTATGTGTTTTAGTTTTGTTACTTTAGCAAAACCACTACAAAACTAATTGGGTACAACGTTTTCTTACATTGGGTACAATGTTTACAATGATTTTTTTTTAATCTTCGGTACAATTTTTGTGATGGTTTTTATTGATATACCCGATTTTGATCGTACGACCAACAGTACCGCTGGTCGTATCATAGAATTCTCTCATGTTTTCACTTAAAAATCAACTCTATACATGTATGTGTTGATGTACACACACATGTATCACAATGGCCGGATGACACTATGTTGTTGTTGTTGTGTTTTTTTTATTCCTTAAGAATAATGCTATACTTCCGAAATTTAAATCCCAAATTGGTCCCCAAATGCTTTGTCATATCGATCACTATTGTGCTACAATTGACAAAGTGTTTAGAAACCAACATATTAATAAGTTTACCACTCCTTTAAGTGTTTTATACTTTTCAACATGACCCATTCTCCTTAAAAATAGTTTTTCCTTTTGTGTTGATCGATCCTTAACAATAGTTAAGCTTGAATTTTATTTTACTTTTTTGGACTAACTGCTATTTGTTGGACATTAGTTTGGTTTTTATTTTTTCTTCAATGGACTTGTCTCTCATCTGATTTTCTTTTCTTTCTTTTTTATTTTTTTATTTTTTATTCTGTACCTTAGTAATGTGCCTTTCCTTTTTTTCCTTTTTCTTCTTTTGGACTAAGACTCTTTGCTAGAGTCATAATAACGTTCATAGGCTTCTTGCTAGGGTCGCATTTCTTTTTCTTATTTTGCATGTCTCTTTTTTTCCCTTTTTTTTTTGTTACAATTTCATTGGCAATGTATTTAATATTCATTCCTATTATATAGGACACTATAAAAACTAAAACTAAGATTCGTATTGATTCTTTTTATTTATTTATTCGGTGGATTCTATAATTAGGACTCTAACTATACTTGTTATTTATTCATACCTCATGTTTTAATTAAGTTAGAGTTATATTTTACTTTTAATATGTAAATTTTTTAATGCAAAGGTGTTCCAATCATTCTTATTTGCTATTTCTTCACCAATTTTGCTTTTTGTTGATTCAATATTTTTCAAGGTAAGTATTCGTTATTTACTATGATTTCTTTCAGATAAATATTGATAAAATATAATAGAAATAATTTTTTTTAAAAAAATGAGAAATAATAAGAGGAATGAGCAAACAAAAGCACAAGAATGTAATGTGGTTCGGCCACCTAGGCCTATAGCCACAACTCAAAGAACCCAAAATGCTACATATTTTTTAATTAATTCTAAAACATTTTTCTTACTTGTACATATTTATAGGTGAAAGATAGATAATAAGCACATGTTGAGTATTCTTTTTTTTTTTTTTTTGGGTACAAGGGAAAAAATGATGGAGATCTAACACTGGATCTATAGAATAGAGAAGTCTAAGACCTAGCTTGGTGCCAAACGAGCTATACTCACTTTGTCATGTTGATTATAGGGTTAATATCACCTATCACCCCTGAGGTTTGACTAGAGGTTACTCCCCACACGTTTGAAAAATACCACTTCCCCCCTGATTTGATAAAATTACAATCTAACCCTCAAATTTAATGAAGCAATTAATTGAAAGTATTTACAAAATGTCTAAAGAGCCCATCTGCTAGGTATCTATAAATTTCACGATTTTACAAAAGCTATTTTTTTTTTAATCTATTTGAACAATTTTCATAGTTCTTCAAACATTTTGAAAATTTTCACTATTTATCACCATTGTGAAATCTGTTTTCAACATTTTGACGATTCCTTGAAATATATCCACGTTTTGTTTTTCTTCCAAAATTATGATTGTTTTTTTCGTGTCTTATGGTATCAATATATTCAAATTGATGTAATTTTTATCTAGAAGAGAAAGAGATGGGTCTTTATGCTAGCTCCAAGGTTATTTCAATATTCTAAAAACTAGTTAAGGTTAGTTTAAGTATATTTTGATGAACCAAATACTATTCAATAAACAGAAGGGAGGATTTTTTTTTTACTAAAAATAGCTTAGGGGGAAAATGTTATTCTTCAAACCTAAGGGGTGTTCAAGTTGGTCGATCAATCCCCCCTTTGTTTCCCGAAAGGGTCAAATCTCAGAGGTGGTATGTAATATTAACCCTTGATTATTTTAACCGTCTTAATCTGTGGCTCCATTGGCTTCATAAATTCATTTGGTCAATCCAATAAGTTACATATACCAAATTACCAATCATAAGAATCTTCAATAAATATTGACATTAATATATAGAGACCTTTTCAAAGATTTTAACATTTTTCAAACCATACACAACGTAGAACTTGAGCATCTAGAAATGTACTAGCCTTGAAAATCCTTTAGGTATATTATGGAGCATTATCATCGCATAGGGTCAAAGTACCATAATCATCTCAAATTTACACCACTAACGCATACTACTCTCAATATTACCGTAAATGTTGTTCTCTTCTCTCATTCGCCAAGGACAATTGTCAAACATCACCTAATTGAATTAGTATCATATTTTCAAACCCCCAAACTTTGAATATTCATTGTTTTAGGTTATACTGTTAAGATTATAATAAAAATCTAGCTACCTATTTACTAAGATTGTTAAATAGGCATATAATAGTACAATTGAGCGATATTTGAATAATATTTTGGTACTTAGCTAATTTGATACTATTGTCTAGGATTAGATTGAACTTCTTTTTATATATTTTAATCATCAACTATTATTGATTTGGATAACAAAATGTTACTTTAAAAATTATGTTTATCTCTTTTATCGATAATTTTCTTTTGTAGACTTTAGTGATTACAAAAAAATAAAAAGTTCATGAAAGTGAATCAAATTATTCTTTGTTTGACCATAATATCTAATGCTTTTATATTACTTATACAAAATATTATAATACATGTACCTTACAAAAAATACATTAACAAGGATCTTAAGATCTCTATCAGTTTCTAACCCTAAGATCTTAAAATCTCAATATTCAATTTGAGATGAACTAATATTTTCATGTAAAATGTACAACCATATAAAGGTGTCGTTTTAAAAACTATCTTTATTTTCTTAATGAGTAATTATTGTAGAGTTGTTTGATTTACCATCAAATAAGGTGCAAATCGAATTAAAATTTTAAGAGGAGGTAGCTTGAAGTTAGAACTGATTATGATTAGAAAAATGAAATGATAAGGTTTTGTTACGAAAACTGATCTTTTATTCTACTTGATATTTGATACATGTTTAATTTCCAATTGTCCCGTAACCATATGTTAATAACTATAGTATATCATTTATTATACATTATTCTTATTTGGTCTTTAATGCTAATTGTTTATATATACATATATAAGTTCTTTCGATATGTTAATATGGGGGAAAAAAAGGAATAATCTAAAAAAAAATAATAAGAAAAGCTAAAATTGATGACATAGATGAGCATTTTAATCAAAGGCTACGCTAGATTTTTGGGAAATGATATACCTTATCCAACCATTACTGGTAAAATCTACTAAAAAAAAACTTTTAAAAAAATAAAAATAAATTTTTTTCCAAAAGAAATGCAAATTAACAAGTAATCCTTTCTGATACACCCAAATTCAGCCCATGCCCGAGCGGTTCTATTCTGCAACTACTGACAAGCATCATCCCGAGCGGTTAGGTCCACCTGATGCCACCCGAACGGTTCGTCCATGACCCGGCCAACAGGTCGGGAAGACCACACAGGCACATCCCACCACGGGAACAGCTCATCCGGGCCCACATGCATGATCCGAAGCATTTCGGGCAGTTTCCTACTCAAGCTAGGAGACTAAGGGAAAGTGCAAATTATTTCCTAATCCAATTAGGAAACCCCCACAATTAATGTCAATCAATCCTAATACAATTAGGAAACTTACTTGATTGGTGTCAATCTATACCAATAGGATTATATTTCCTTATCCATGTATGAGTAGGTCTCTTACATCTATAAAAGAGACCTCTCACCCCCCATTGAAGGGGCGCCCAACTTCTAAGTCTACACAGCACCTCTATAATTCACCATTATACGCATACACCCGGCCGGTATTACTGGTAGTGCCGCCCCTCTTTGTTGGCTCACCAGGCCCGCCGATGATCTGCTAGTGAACGTGCTCAGACACACCCGTGGACGTAGGTACCTTCATTAACAGGGCCGAACCACATACAAAAAAAATAGTCTCTCTCTCTCCTTAAACTGCTTTATTTACTCTTACCAATTTTTTGCATCATCAGTTTGGCGCCGTCTGTGGGAAACGATAAGTCTTCTCATCAACAAATTTCTCAACTGATCGTCATGCCACGGAAGAAGAGTAAGAAGGCTGACCAGCAGTCCGACCAGGATGTTACTCCGGCCCCGGCACCGGCTGCGGCAGTCATGACATCTGAGCAGATCACCGCAACCCTCACACAACTCCTGGAAGGCCAACGTCAAATTCAGCAACAGATCGAAGCCCTACTAGCCCAGCAAAGCAGTCCTCTAGTGGCCGGGAAACGACCCAGGAACGTTGCGTACGGTCGAGAACCGATCTTGACCAGACAACGTGCCCGAGCCAACCCGTCCCGTGTTGAGGATGCCAGAGAAATCAGCAGTGAGCGTGCTGCCCGAGAGGAGAGGCAGGAGCATATGGCCTTGGAATCAGTCCAGGGTCAATCGGTCAAGAGCCGAGTTGTCCTTAGGCGAACGGTTACCCGGAGTCATAGCCGAGCCCGATCCCAGAGGACAGTACCCCGCCATGAAGCATCTTCCACCAATCCGACTAGTTCCTCAGATACCGGTCGGGAAGGAACGGAAGACCGAATCAAGGACTTGCAGAAGCAGATCGACGGAGTGGCCAAAAAGCTTGGTCAAAATCGTGTTCCGAATCAAGCCAATACCGAGACAGAGTCACCATTCTCCAGCCAGATCACGAGGTTCTCCATCCCGCGCAAATTTAAGCAGCCTCGCCTAGATCCCTACAACGGCTCGGGAAGCCCGGTCGACCACGTCCGGACCTACAAGGCTCAGATGGCCTTAGCCACCAACTCCGGTGAACTACACTGCCTAGCCTTCCCCAGCACTTTGAAAGGCCCGGCCGCCCAATGGTTCTACTCGTTAGATCCCCGATCGGTCCGCAGTTTCACGCAACTCAGCAAGCAGTTCTTCAATCAGTTCATCGGTATGCACGAACGACCAAAGCCTGACATACATCTACTGATGGTCATACAAAGGAATAATGAGACCCTCAAGGAGTTCACCGGCCGGTTTAATCAAGAGAAGCTCAGCATCCATGATCTTGATGAAACTGCCGCTATTATAGCCTTCTGCTCGGGAGTTCAACACACCAAGTGCGCCGCGTCGTTACACAGAAATCGACCGGTCACCTTGGTCGAACTCACAGAGAGGGTTGGAAAATACATTAACACTGAAGAATTTCTAAAGATCAAAAACCCCGGCCAAGACAGCAACAAGTCTTCCAGAAGTAAGCGAAAGCGAGATCAGCCCGGGAGTTCAGACAGTTCTTTCAGTTCACAGCGGTTAGAGTCCGGCAGCCCCAACACGACCTCCAGTTCACAGTGGTCTGAGTCCGGCCGCCCTGACACGACCTCCAGTTCACATCGGTCAGGATCAAGCAGTTCCGAGTTTGCCTCCAGCACAGAGAAATCTGGAGCCGGACGATCCTGATCCGACCTCCTGTCTCCATCGGTCTAGATGAACCCGGCTACAGTGGTACTTGCTTGATCACCACATGAGGCTCTATCGATTGTCAGAGAACTCGTACAAAGACCTCGGGCCTAACCCCGAGGCATACAAACCTCGGGCCTAATCCCGAGGCATATAAAGACCTCGGGCCTAACCCCGAGGCACGAAGAAGACCTCGAGCTCCGAACTCAGGCACTAAAAAGACCTCGGGCTCCGAACCTAGGCACCAAAGACCTTGGGGTCACGCCCAAGGCACCGGCTTCGCTTAGGTCCAACCGACGATGGGGGCAAACCCCCTAGGTGGCTGATGATGACAAGCTTCAAAAGACCCTGCAACCACTATGTTCTAGGTCGTTTACCTACAGATCATAGCCTCTGTAAGACCCTCGTCTTAGCGAAAGCTTGGGGGCAAGACGGCGCAGTGAACTAAACATGTAATCACACTGGGTATCTACAGGCCTCGCGGATAACCAAGTCAAAATCTTGGACAACCCGAGCACCTACAGTACTCAGAGGCATTAACTCCACTTAGATCCAGACCGACGATAGAGGTGACTAAAATCTCTTAGGTTGGCCGATGATAGAGGAGCAAAAGGACCCTAAAGCAACGTGATTTAGGTCGGCTCCACCAACATGGTCAAGCTTTTCTCCCAACAGTCTTGACGAAGGCTGGCCGGGCGGAAGACAACCATCCTGGGGAGTTGACATAAAAAAGGACCCTAGAGCAATACGCTTTAGGTCGGCTTTTCCAACATGGTAAAATCCTTCTACCCACAGCCTTGACGAAGGTTTACGGGCAGAAGATAACCATCCTGGGAGCTAACTCAAGCAAAAAAGACTCCGAATTAGGCCGGGTCTCAACACCCGGTCAGTTCCCGAGCACTTAAAGGTCCAGAGCTAGGCTGGGTCTCAACTCTCAGCCAGTTCCCGAGGACTCACCAGGCTCAGAAGCCCCGAGGCAGTTTCCACAAGCACTCAGACAACGGCAAGTAACATCAAACTAATTTCCAAACTTGCCCCGATATAGCACCTGGCCAATCTTGGAAATGGGGGGCAACTGATACACCCAAATTCAGCCCATGCCCGAGCGGTTCTATTTTGCAACTACTGACAAGCATCATCCCGAGCGGTTAGGTCCACCTGATGCCACCCGAACGGTTCGTCCGTGACCCGGCCAACAGGTCGGGAAGACCACACAAGCACATCCCACCATGGGAATAGCTCATCCGGGCCCACAGGCATGATCCCAAGCATTTCGGGCAGTTTTCTACTCAAGCTAGGAGACTAAGGGAAAGTGCAAATTATTTCCTAATCCAATTAGGAAACCCTCACAATTAATGTCAATCAAGCCTAATACAATTAGGAAACTTACTTGATTGGTGTCAATCTATACTAATAGGATTATATTTCCTTATCCATGTATGAGTAGGTCTCTTACATCTATAAAAGAGACCTCTCACCCCTCATTGAAGGGGCCGCCAACTTCTCAGTCTACACAGCACCTCTATAATTCACCATTATACGCATACACCCGACCGGTATTATTGGTAGTGCCGCCCCTCTTTGTTGGCTCACCAGGCCCGCCGGTGATCTGCTAGTGAAAGTGCTCAGACACACCCGTGGACGTAGGTACCTTCATTAACAGGGCCGAACCACATACAAAAAAAATAGTCTCTCTCTTTCTCTCCTTAAACTGCTTTATTTACTCTTACCAATTTTTGGCATCATCATTTTCTATTATCAAGTTTATGTAGTTAATAATTATTATATAGGGTTGTAAGAGTAGATGGTGAATTTATTCGATTCTCTAGCACTACCAGTACTATTCCATCTTTTTGTAGTTTAGTAAAAAATTTACGAACATTCTTTTTTCCATAATATTATATGCCAAAGGTGCAAGCACAACCAACAATAATGAATAAAATAATAAAGAAATTTTACATGAGACATAAATTAGAAAAACTAGAAATATGGTTCCTGAGACAATGAACAGTTATTAAGATCAAATTAAAAGTAATTTGGATGAGTAATACAAACATAGAACTCAATTTATTTAGAATAAATAGTAGTGCAAGGGATTAAAACAAAGTGGGACTTTATTGATGAGGAGGATAAACATAAAATTAAGACTATAATGTTGTTGACAAAAGTGGCCATAAAATTAAAGAGATCACATTAGATTAAACAAGGAAAGAAAAACAATAAGTAGATAACAAGAAGCCTAATATTGTGAGATCCAATGAGAGATTGAAACAAACATGAAACTATGCTAATTTTGCTTTTCATAAATCTAAATGTGAGATTACAAAAATGGGATCTGATGGAAATTGGGAGAGAAATAAAATGAACACTACGAATTTATCTTTAAAATAATTTAATTTGATTACATTATTTAATATCTCCAACATTTTACATTAACTTAAAATACATTATTAATAGTAGTATTTATCTATTAATTATTTATTTGAAACCAAAATTTATAAAGTGAGAGTAAACAATATAAAACGAATACCAAAATATCTTCGTTTTCTGAACCTCATCAGGAGGAATAATGACAATAGTCATTTTTAGTTTTAACACTTTGTCGAACATCTCAAAAGATTGTTATCATTAGAAAGTACTAAGTGCAACTAATATTCAACTATTCTTTCTTTCTTTCTTTCTTATTATTTTTTTTTTTTGGGTTAACTAATTTTTCAACTTGACTTAATTCATACTCCTTCGTCCCATTTTATGTGTCCATTTTGGAGAATCCAACTATTTAAGGGGACAAAAAAATCTGAACTTACTTTCCACAAATTGCCCTAATCATTGCACTTTTATTTTTGTTTTGCTTTTGTCTAGATTATAAGGAAGGGTAGTTTGAGAACATAAGTAAAATTTGCATAGTAATCGAGGAAAGTGGACATTAATTTTAGAACATCCCAAAAAAGGAAAGGGGAGACACATAAAATGGAACGGAGGGAGTACAAAGTTTTTAAATTCTTCACCCAGAACATCACATATTTGCAAAACAACATTTTTATAAAAATACCTATCCAAAAAATAAAAAAAACAAAAAAAAAAACAAAACACACTGAATTATATAACATTTTCATGCGTTGAGTTTTAACAAATTACTTAGTGCGCAACCTGTAAATATAAAATAAAAATTACATCATCCACGTGTAACGCTCGTGTTATGCAACTAGTATATAGGAATTATATGTATATTATATTATATCTATCTAATAAAGGAGGAATGCTTTTATAGGGAGACATTTTCAGCCCTTGGATCTTAATTCAAGGGTTGACAATCACTCATGGCTTTCCTATCTCTCTCCAATGGCCCAAACAAATTCAGCCCAAACAAACCAACCCAACCCAAACAAATCCAGCCCAAGTCTTAAATCTAATAGAAGTAGTCCTAAACATTTGAGAAAAAGAAGCATAAATATTTGAAACTTAGGAGGATTTTGCACTTGTGAAATCTAGTGAGTTTATCTTGGAGATAAAAAGAACGTTGACTAAAACTCAGTTTGTTGTAGTGAATATAACTATAATGTACGTAATGGCGCTCACAATCAAAGCGAGTGGGCATTGAAAAAAGTTTTAGTGGTCTCTCTTTCAACATTCTCAAATGCGTATGGTCCAATTGATACATTAGACCCTTTTTAACTCATACATCAAAACTAAATTTGATGTGCCACATTGAATGAAAACGCATCAACCCATACATCCAAATGATACATCAAATTCGAATTCCTCTTTTCATACATCAGATTTGATGTATCTTAATTGAGAGATGCATCAAATGTTGTTTTAGATTATTTTGTGTGCGCATTCTTCAAGTATAAAAAGGTGAGAGAATGAATTTTAGTAAGAATAACTATACCTATACAGAAGAGAGAGTGAACTGATGAATGATACAGTAACAAAATTTATAAGATTAATGTACAGGTTGCAGAACTAAACAAATACTTTTGTAAAAGTAAAATTTTACTAAATTTAATGCATAATTGGAGATTGTCCACATTGGCCACTTTATTAGAGTGAATTTTGAGCTTTTATTTTATTACACAACACACACTAGTTATTCGCTGCTTCGAAAATTACTAGATAAATTAAATAAGGTATTAATTACATCAATTCTTATTATTAATTATTTAAAAAATCCCAGAGATCAACATCAACAGAAAAGTCCCTCCAATCATAATGTTCTTGAACAAAACCATCACTTGGAATTTTTTCACTTGATACTATCTGGTTTGCCCAAAGGCCTAAAAAGGGATCCTCATCCGGACCACTCGTGGACAATAAGGTTCCACCATCAGTTTCCTTGTTAACAAGGATGCTCTCAAACCATAGAGCTTCATCAAACCCTAATGGTGATGTTGGAGATGGCTTGGTGAGAATGTGATCAAGTATCGATTGATTGTAGTTGTCTGTGACGGTTGTTTTGCCCTTCAACCATGATAGATTTTTAGGGAAGGTCCGAGGTACAGGCTTTATGATTTTAGGTTCCATTAATTTGATCTTCTTAGCTTCGATCTTTGCCTCCTTTCTGCGAACAATTGGCTTCTTCACCAAGTGGGTGTTCCAATAGTTTTTCACATCATTTGCCGTTCTTCCAGGAAGTCTACCGGCAATTAGTGACCATCTATATACAACCAAAGAAGTGAAAACGTGATATAGCTAGTCGCTAAGCGTATTGGAATATTCATTTATTTATTTATTTTTTCCTTCTCTAAATTTGCAAACCGAACAGAGACCTACTAAAAAAAGAAAGTTATCTTACTACATTGGTAAGTATATATCTCGAACTAGGTAATCAAATGGGTATGCATGTCCAGTAAATCAATAACTATCAAATTTGATATCTGACTCTACTCTTACACTTTACACTCCAACAGAGTTATCAAATGAGTATGCGAAATGATAGTTGTGTTTTTGGTAGGTGCTAGGCATTGAGAAATCCACAGAAGGACAAATTGCCAGGTTGGCTAAATGGTTTGTTGTAGTACATTTTACCAAATGGAATCAGTTTTAAAGTTTTACAAATTAAAAATTTGTTTTCGTAAAATGGAATAAGAACATGATAAACGAATGAGTAATACTTGGGACACAACCAAAAGACACAACCTTGAGACACAACCTTCATTTTGTGTCTATCTCTCTCCTGACGGGCCCCACAGTGCCAGTGGACCCCACAGTACCCACTAGGACCACTAGGAGAGAGATAGACACAAAATGGAGGTTGTGTCCCAAGGTTGTGTATTTTGGTTGTGTCCCAAGTATTACTCTTCTTCTTTTCCACACACATATACACATAAAGAAGAATGGACAGCAGTTCAGTTCAGTAAAAACAGTTCTGTTGGTGCTGTTCTTCTCACAATTAAACAGTAAAATTGCTTTTGCAAAAGCAGGTTTTATAAAATTGTCCAATTTTATTGTTTACCTGTGAGAGGAACAGCACCAATTGGACAGTTTTAAGTGCACTGAAGTGCAGTCCTGTTGGGCACAATTTTGAAACACTTTCTTTACTAATTTGAAATGTGATTAATTCACGTATAACATATGTGTCACATTGGTTGACTAATAACAGAACATAAAATACCTAAATAAGTGTGTTGAATTGTTGTTCGTACTCACATATATAGAGAGAGAGAGAGAGATCTTCTTATATTAGGATGTTACTCACTCCCAAGATATATATATATATATAATTCTTGTACTTAATTCTTCGAAGGGTAACTGTGTGGTTAACCTCTCATAGTTGTAGAGGTTGTTTGGGAAAGTAAAAAATCGGTTATGTGATTCATAAGTGATCAATTAGTACTTATACAAATTTAAGTGCTTGGTGCAGTTTTTTTTGCATAGGAGTCCGTGCGTAGTTTAATAACTCTCTTAAAACTAGTTTATGTAAAACCAACATTATCTTGATTCTCACAAGAGCCAAATAAAAAGTAACACCTGAACTGAACCAGGTTTAGTTTTAAACTTTCTCAAATAGACCTATTTAATAAAAATGAATAAATAAGTAATAATAATAATAATAAAAATAAATAAATAAATGAATAAGACCTATTTAAAATTTTTCCTTTGCTGTAAAATTTCCCATGTTTAAGAAGATTGCCTTTTCTACCTTGTAGATGAGACTTATTATTATAAACATCAAATTTTGTTAGTACATGCATAAGATTTATTATACATATTTATATACATAAATGCATATGTGGTGTGTAAATTGACTAATATGGTGCACTTGCCTATTGCCTAATAGTTTATGAAGCCTGATCATAATATCTACTTCATCTGCTGCAAAGTCTCCTCTTTTTATATCTGGCCTCAGATAGTTCAACCACCTCAGTCTACAGCTTTTTCTGCACCTGTTGAGTCCTATACAAATACAATATACATCAAATATATATACATATATATATATATATATAATCTTCTAAATTATGATCGTGCATCCATAATTGATCTTCATAAAAATACTTGTAAATAAATTGGATAAACTCGTTCAGTCCCTTTTACTTCTGAAAGAATTCGTAGGAAAAAAAAAAAGAAATAAACAAGTAGTAAATTTTTGTTCTCATTCATGAATTTGCATAAATAATTAAGATCAACCATATACACCACCGACATGGTGGACTAGAGGCAAATGGGCCATTCCTTGACCCCCTTTGGGTTAGCCAGGCAGGGCTCGAATCCCTTGTCTACTAGCATGTTGGTGGGGTTGGAGTCAGGCTGGCCTGGCTTATGGAGCGCCTGCAGATCGAGAAGTTATTCAGTGAGTCCGTCATGCCACGTTAATATATTGACGTGGCAAGTGGATGGTTGGGAGCTGACATGGCGTGACCCATTAATTCTAATCATCCCCTTGCCCCCTCCTTCTAGGGAAATCATAATGAGTGATGCTCCCAACCACCCTCCTTAACAAGTAGGTGATTGAGATTAATTGATCACCACATCAGCATGCTAACGTGGCGTGACGGACTCACCGAATAATTTCTCAGATCAATCTCCCCTGACTAGGCCCCGACTTTTTGGGTCTCCTAGTGCCCCCTAAAAAAACACTATTTTAGTATACATTATTTGTCCATACTGGTAAATAAGAAACTAAAAACTGAAATTTGGAGCTTGAACGGCCTTTTGGCTTAATGTTGGTAATCCGTGTGATCGATAAACCGCCTTATAGCTCCATAAATCAAATTTGGAGGGAAAAAGAGTAAAAAATAAAAATGCCAAAAGAAAATGTTAAATAGTGCATTTTGAATCCCGACACTGATTGTTAACGGCCTCTACATAACGGAAATGGACTGCAACAGCCTTTAAGGTCTTATTTACGTAAAAATTGAGTGGCACCAATATTTTTGTGGGAGCTTCGGCCATAGTCACCTCAAATAAAACTTTTCAAAGTTAAAACACATGTTACTTTCTTTCTTCCTCTTTTTTTTTTTTTTTTTTTCTTAAATTTTATACCGTGTTAGGCCCTTTTTATACTCAAATCGTTATAACTTTTGTTATACAAGTCCGTTTTTAGTAAAATTTGATATTTTGAAATCAGCAAAATGAGATCTATTAAATGAACTCAATATTAACCATGAAATATTAGGGGAAAAAAAACCTAAACATCGAACAAATATAAAAAATTGCATTTTTTTTCCACATACATATAATAAAAACATAATTATTTCGTACAATTAGCACTATAGATATCATGGTTATTGTACGAAATAACCATAACTTTATTATCTGTAAGATAGAAATAATTATTTCATATCTATAGTGCTAATAACCATGATAACTTATAACTTTATTATAAGTTAAGATCTACACATCGATGTATAGATCTTGAAAAAATATATGAAATAAAAAAAAAATCACCAAAAAAATCCAAGAATTAAGAAAGTTATGGTAGTTTAAAGTTGACAGATAATATTATCTGTAAGATAGATAAAACCTCAAAATCAGGCTGCAACTTAACTTTGTTTTTTTGTAAAATTTCCACGCTTATTGCGTAGATCTTAAAGAAATACATGAAAATAAAAAATAAAAAAAAAATCACCCAAAAAGCCCAAGAATTAAGAAAGTTATAGTGGTTTAAAGTTAACAAATAATATTATATGTCAATGTTAACAGATAATATTATCTGTCTGAAAGATAAAAATAAAAAACTAAGTTCCAAATTACTTTTTTTTTTGCACAATTTTCAAGCCCAATGCGTAGATCTCGAAAAAAAAATACATGATATCAAAAAAAAAAAAAAAAATCAACCAAAAGGCCAAAAAACGAGTGAGTTATGGTGGTTTAAAGTTCATAGATAATATTATCTGTGAGTGGAGGGACTTTTCACCAAATACGAAAAGTAGCGAAGGGTTTTTCACAAAATTGCAAAAAAAACGTGTCTACTTATTTTCTTTTCAGTCATATTTTAAAGGAAAAAATTCCCACAATATTTTTATTTTCTCAGTAATTAAATCTAGGCACCAAACAAAGCCTTAGTTTATTACCTGCTTTGAGTGGAACTTGATGCCATTTTCCTACTCCGAACTTGTCAATGCATTTCCTTAGGAGAATATCTTCTTCTTCAGTCCATGCACCTTTCCTCACCCCTAAAGGACCTCCAATACTTTCCATACTACCCTCTTCCTCTACACAATTTCGGTTAGTACGTGATCAGTTACTTCTCACTACCAAGCTCTCACTTATATATATATATATATATATATGTGTGTGTGTAGGTACCCTGAAGTGTATCTATTACCCATCTTTAACTTTTTTTGCACCTGTAATTTGCCCCTCACCCTACCCAAACACATGTTTATATACAAAATTATATGTGAATAATTACATTTCAGTCAACTTTTTATATGAAATTTAGAAGTCAGTCCAATACTTTTATTAAAATTAAAAAAATATCAATAAAAGTTAAAAAAAAAAAAAAGAGTCATCAACAAAATAAAAAAACATCAACTTTAATTTGAAGAGTTATTTTGTATTTTTTGGTCTACTTTATATTTTTATCGTTATGAACTTGCACTAAAACGTTGTGAAGATTGCTCCCAACGTTTCGACGAGTTGCTCCAAGAAATCATAAAAATTCAATGAATTTTTCATTTTACAAAAAAATTGATATTTTCCAATTTTTAAATATCAATTTTTAAAAAGTAATAGACCGACTTTTAAATTTTATGCAAAAAAATGGAGCTGCTATTCGCACTCCATCTTTGGAGTGCTGCACTCCACACAATTTAGATTTAGGTACCCCGCTTTATATAAATGTGAGTTAATTATAATTAGATCACCCACTTCATATAACCCTGAACTATGACCCATTACAATTACTAAATGCCTGGACCTAGGGCTGTCCAAGTGAAACCCCCCGACCAACTCGACCCAACCCGACCGACCCGAAGGCTATTGGATGGTTTTGGTGGATAATTGGATGAGTCATGGATTGTCAAGCTCAAGACCCGAAGGCTATTGGATGGTTCTCGGTTTGTCCACTGTGAAACCCGTGAAACCTGACCCTACCCACGAAACTTAGACAGATTCATTTTTTCATCCCCTTATTTACACATTTGGTCATTATAAACCGTATCTCTCACTGAGATTGCATAGCAGCCTCCCTTTCTCTGTCTCTCATCTCATCAATGGACACCCACTCTCTCTCTCATCTCATCAATGGACAGCCTCTCTCTCTCTCTCTCTCTCTCTCTCTCTCTCTCATAGTAGCTATGGAGTATGGAATAAGCTTGGATCTACAAGTATGTATTTATCCTCCTGAAGTACGGTCAACGGAGGTGCGCCGCCATGATTAAAGCACGATTTGTCCTCCTCAAGTATGTATCTCTTCTTCTTCTTCTTCTTCTTCTTCTTCCCCTTCGATGCTCTAATGCCCCAAATCCTTTGATGCCCTAATGTCCCAAATCTATAATTTATGATTTTATGAGAGTTTGTACTGAGATTTGTGTATTTTTTTTTCGAGATTAGTGTACTGAGATTTATATATATATATATACATATATACATATATGTAGTGAACTGAGTTTTTTTTCTTCAAGATTGATGTATTTCATCAATCACTCGATTTTACCGACTCCACTCGAACCCGATGAGTTGGTTCATCCGATTTGGTGGATGGAGGACGGGTCTTGTACACATAACTCGATGAGATTTGGGTGGATGAGCGGGTGGGGGTCAAACCCTACTCACTCGATCTGTGGATAGCCCTACCTGGACCTATGTTAGTCCATGATTATTCATATAGTTAGGAAAAATAAATATACAAATAAATAAATGATATATCCCTAACTATATTTATGGATAAGGCCATGAGTTGGTAGTAACTGGGTATATCATAATTGTCATTGGGTAATATACAATTTCTTATATTATTAATATGGAATATTTTTGTTATCCCTAATCCTTAGGGCAAGTGTTTGAATCCCTCCCCCATTATAATAAAAAATAATACACATTTTGTCACATGTTAAGAGCATCTCCAAGGGATATGCCAAATTTTGGTATGCCAAATAAAATTAAGGGCTTATGTGGTAATTTGACATATTAGAATTTGGCATTTCGGTTGGAGTAAATGATACCCAATATGTCAAATTCATTATTTTATAATTTTTTTTTACATATTTTTTAATCATTTAAGAAATTAAGAGATTTGTTTAACAAATAAATGTAATAATTTTTTTTAATGAAAATGTGGAAATGGCATGCCAACTTTTGGGCATGCCATTTCTGACATAGAACAAGCATGTCATTTGTCAGATGGGCTTTTGGCATTTTGGTTGGAGGAGAATAAAATGTCAAATTTTGTCATTTAGCATGCCACATTAGAAATAGCATATCCCTGGAAATTAAATGCTCTAAGACTTCATTTTCACTAATCCAGATAGAATAAAGATTGAGGCACAAACAAAATCCACAAACACATAATGTGTCTATCGCTCTTCTGATAGGATTCACTGGCCCTGTAGGATCTACAGAGGAAAAAGATAAACACATTTTAATATTTATGAATTTTATTTATAGATTTTATTTGTGTCCGTAAATCTATCCTTCCAATATTCCAAACATAGTTTAACTATGAGACCTAATTATATTTTGGCTTCTCAAAAAAAAAAAAAAAAAATCTATTTTGGCACTCCAAAGATAGGGTGCGAATAGCAGTCCCAAATTAAAATATATATATATTAATTGTCAGGCTCTAAAGAGGGCGTCTTCTTTTTATTAAAGAGAGGACCTCTGTTTTGGCCGTCGGATCGTGTTTTCATTAATGACAGTTTTGTCATTTTACAGTTTTTAAACACAATCCGACGATTAAAATAGAGGTCATCTTTTTAATAAAGAAAGATGTCCCTTTTTAGAGAATCTTTGTATATACCAATCATAGTATCATCATAATATCATATCACATGTATGTTGACCTTTTCATATCTTTAAGGTCATTAAGATTATGTGTGACGCGCACTTCTGTCCACCACAATTACACATTTTCGTTAAACACTTCTGTCCACCACAATTAATTAAACATTTTCGTTAAACAAATTGCCGAGGTATGACAACTACTAGTCCAGATTGATGTAAACCGTTCAATGTTACATGTGTTTCGTTCATAGAAGAGAAAGGGAGAGAAGTACCTCACTTTTAATCTCTCGTTTTTCCTCGATTGCGAGTTTTAATGAGGTGATAAAGGGAGAGAAAAAGAGAGAAAACTAACTCTAACTTTCTTTCAATTTCTTTCTCTACAACTTAGGAAGAAAATGAGAGAAAAGAAAGTGGGAATTAATTAATATTTCTTAATACCCACTATACTCTTCTAGTTTAGTCTTACCTATTGTAATTCTATCTAAGTCCCAGAGCTTGTATAATACCAGGGCCGGCCCTGAGTTTCCGGAGGCCCTAGGCGAGCTTCCAAAATGGGGCCCTCTATTTATTAGCACAACGTATTTAACTAAAATGCGATACAAAAATAACATTTCATACAATTAGCTTTAGAGCAATCTATTTTACAATGAAGAGAGAGAGAGAGAGAGAGAGAGAGAGAGAGAGAGAGAGAGAGATTACCAGAGACGGAGAGTCGGAGACGAAGCAAGCACATCGTTTCAGTTGGGCTAAGAATGCTTTTGGTATACCGTATAGAACAAGGACAAAGCCAGGATTTTTGGTCCGGGGGGCCTAGACTATACAGGGATTCGGGAGCAGCGCCCCCGAGGCAAATTTTTTTTGGGTATATCTATACATAATTATTTGTAAAATGGTAGAATTGGTTTAACACCCCTAATTTGGAGTAAATTATGTAATTTTATGGGGCCTATACCTAAAACTTGTAAAATATTACATGTAAGTTTACAATTTTCAAGAGTGCACGGGGGCCTGTGTCTAAAACTTGTAAAATATTACATGTAAATCTAGAATTTCCAGAAGTTTAGGGGGCTTGTGTGAAATTTAAGAGAGCCTATTTATAAAATCTACAATTACTACAAATAATTTTGTACTTTCCAAAAATTTAGGGGTTGTGGTTTTAAGGTTTTTTTTTTAGGGCGAATGAAAATTTGGGCGCACGATATACATGTATCTTAAAGGGTTAGGAAAGTTTGGCCTCTAATTTGCATTGGGCTTTGGGCTTTTTTCAGTTGGGCTAAAAATACTTTTAGGTTGGTCTAATACTAGTAACATAAAATTAGGGGCCCTTAAAATGTGAGTAAAATTGGGGGCCCTAGGCAATGGCCTATGTGGCCTATGCCCAGGGCCGGGCCTGTATAATACACGTACATAAAATAGAAAAAATAAAACAACACGACTGTACAGAAAAACCAACGGCCATACCTTCTTCTAATTGCCAGGTCGTCTTCCTAGCTATGTATGGCTAAGTCTGCAGTGTATAACGTGTGTGGTATAAGTGTATAGTGAGAGTGTATGACATGTGTGTGTGTGTGCGCGCACGCGTAGTGTATATGTTATATATGGTGGGTGTAAATTCTTATGCTGCGTCGTTGCTGTTTATATATATATATATATATATTTTGCATCATTGTTATTATGTGTAGTTTTTTAGGGCCGTACCATGGTGAAAACTTATTGTTAATTTATTAAAAAAAAAATAACCTTATTGCATGAATGCTATTTATGTTTTGTTGGACCTAAATTTGACGCACATTATGAATTGTTTGAAATTATTTAGTATGATTTATTATGGTTATATGGTGTTCCATATTATGTAATTTTTTATGAGATAAATATTCGGTAGATTTGAATGCTATTAGGTGTTAAAGAGAAAAAAGAAAAGAATAGAGGGTTTTTAGTCCAAGTTGTTGATGGGTAGAATTGTAACTTTATTTTATTTTCTTTTCTTTTTTCTCAACTTGCAAACAAGGGGAAAGAAAATTACTTTCTCTTCTCTCCTCAACTCCCAATCAAGATGAAAGAAAACACGATCATTTCTCTTCTTTTCCCTCCTCACTTATGACTTTCTCTTCTTTTCTTTTCTCTCATAAACTCCCAATCATAGCGTTATTTTGGTAATAGTATTTAACTTAATGTAAGGGTATACATAATAGCAAAATACACAATATTCCATTATTTTCCTATTTACTTCCTTCTTGTTTAATTAAACAAGAAGAATGAATACTTCCTTTATATTCCTAGAGAAACGTCTTCCATCCCTCGTCGATCTCTTCCTCTCCTTCCACTTTATTATCGCTACTATCAAACATAACATTAATGCTAGCATATGTATATATATATATATATATATATAACCTTATTTTTTTGTCAATCAAGTCATATACAAGCATTTAAGAGTGTAATTTTGCTACATCTCATTTTTGTTCCACTTTTGCTCCCCCATTATTATTAAGTATCCCATTTATATCCCTTCTAATAATTGTGTTCCAGAAGTAGAGGTAAAATGGGAGAGTAATTTTTTGGTGACAACTTTTATATAACTTTCATATAACCTCCTAAAAAGATGTATCTATCTCTCTCGTGTGATGTCACTGGACCCCACAATGACATAAGAGAGAGATAGACACATCTTTTAGAAAATTGTGTAAAAATTGTATGAAAACTATCACCAAAGAATTACTCAAAATGGGATGGCATAGAACTG
This sequence comes from Hydrangea macrophylla, assembly GCA_033977485.1. NCBI lineage: Eukaryota > Viridiplantae > Streptophyta > Magnoliopsida > Cornales > Hydrangeaceae > Hydrangea > Hydrangea macrophylla. The sequence goes on from CM066992.1 coordinate 96,728,563, forward strand.
AGCATGAAAATCTCATAATGGTCCCCACGCAACTGCGAGTGAGAAGTTGGAATGAAACCACGTAAGTGAAAGAGAGATCTCATTGGATTATTGTTAATTAGAAAGAACATTATGGCTACGCCACAAATTAAAGACAGTCTAAACTTTCTTTAATTATTCCATTATTTTACTATCTTCTCGAGAATCCACGAAGAGGGTTTCATTGCCATACACTGGTGCATTTGCGTGTGCGCGCACGTAGGCATGATATATAACTAGCACCGGGTATACACGGAGAGAGAGAGAGAGAGAGAGAGAGAGAGAGAGAGAGAGTGAGTCCTGAAGCTAGCCTAGAAGTCTGATGGGGTACGTAGTTGGTGCAAGTGGTCACGCTTCCTTTTGTAGTCAGAGATCGATACTGATGGATTCAATGTATTCAACTATGACAGAGCTTCAACCGAGTGAGCCAAGACAAACACATGGTCCCACAACATTGCACACTACCATGAACTTTCTGACTCCATGTGTTAGAGGTCGACTGTGTGGAATTGGATCGAGGGTAATGTTGTCCGTGGTGGGTCATTCAATCCGATTGTTCCCGCATTTTCTGTGACTGTTTGAACTCTCAAAAACATTTAAGGCAATTCTGGTTAAATATTCGCTTGTGTTTGAAGTGTTCGATTACCTTGTGACACAAGTACTTAGAAGCGACCAATTTGTAAAAAAAAGGAGACGAGAAAGAGAAAGTTCGAGGTCAAAGACTCAATCGATTGTGGACCTTCGAAGGTCTTTAAAATAGAATAAATGAAAGTAATGTCGAACAGTAAAATAAGAAAATTAAAGAAGATGGTAGAGTTCGAAGAATGCCTTCGAAGTGGCGATTAAGCTATGGAAGAGAGTAAATGAAATTGCAAGCTAAAAAACTAATTAACTAGAATCGAATCTAGTGCTAGAAACTAAACTACATACAAAGTAAAATGGCCATGGTGGCCTAATAAAAGTAAATGATAAATTGAAGAAATACTATATAATATATTGATGTAATTGTTTGGTCAAGGACCATTACAAAGGAGTACAACACAAGTATTTATAAGAAAAGTCTACAACTATTTTGAATTTGAATTATATTTCCCTCCAACTACAATAACTAATGATTCAAATTCCTACAACTACCAATTAGTGGGAGATGCTCCTACAATGACAAGTGTCTTTAAGCAACTTCCATCTTCATCATCACAATTGATCTTCAAGTAACCAATATTGATCTCCCCTTGTAATGCCAAGTGTCCTTTAATCAACTTCAAAATAACCACTAATCCATTTGAATTGGTTTTCCATGTGCAATAATAAATATACTATATAATAATATAATATAATAAGACTTTATATACTAATACTGTCACACCCGTGCCATAAATTGCATGTTTTATAATACAGAAATTGAGATTTGTGAGATTATTAATGGTTATTAATAATCTGAGCTGGAGTTGACTGTGAGTCAACGGTGAGGTGTCAGTAAGGACACGAGAAAATTGGTAATTAAGATTTTCTTTGGCTCGAGTAAATGACATTTATATGATTTAAATGTTATTTGACTTATTTGGTATTTTGTGAATAGTGAATTATACCTGTGTAGTATAATTTCTGGTATTTTTGGTATTGTTTGTTAACATTTTGAGAACTGTGGTGAGAACGTGAGTGTCACGTTAAATAAAAGGTAGGTTGTGTAGAGATTTCACATAACTTAGTTTTCGGACGTAAGTTTTGGACCCAAACGAGACTTAGTCGGAAACTTTTGGAATTTATAATTTTCACTCATAAAGGCATAAAATGAACGTGTGCAAAGTTTCGAGAGCTAATTAGAAGTTTGAGGAACTCGTGGAGAGGTAAACGCGATTCCCGAAGAGTTTGTCTATATATAGTAGTGGATGAGATTCATTCTCATCAAAACTTTCTAAATATCTTGAGAGAGGAGAGAGAAAGAGATTTGGTTGCCACGGACTTTGCGAAGCTGATTAACGACCGTTTGTCCGTCAGATTTTCTCTAGATTTTAGATTTGAACTCGTGGAAGTAAGAGCTACGTTTTGATACTACTTAGGCCGTGTTTGACCAATTTTTGTAAAAATCTTAATTCTAGACTTTTGGGGAAAACCCAGTAAAACTTGTAGAAATCGTCTCAAATTTGAAATCCGACGTTTTTTTAGCTCCCTAGACGATACTTCAAAGTTTGAAGAAAATCGCACGAGGTATGAATTCTAGATTTATGACATATATGGATTTTCATGTTTTGAACATCATTTTTGATATCTTTGGATCCGGGCAAAATTCATGTATTAGTTAGGCCCGTTAATTATGCACATGAAATTATGTGAAAAGCACGTATAACTGTTTATGTGAGCATGTTATGTGTCTACTTGGGTCAAAGGGGAGTTTGGTGCAAATTCATCCGTAGTAAGCTCCTCGAACCTTGAGGATTTTATTGAGATGGTAACTTGTGATTGTGGTGGTGTTTGGATTCGAGGTGGGCCCAACCAAGACACGTTACCTGGTATGGAGGAAGGCCCGACCAGTGTATGAGATGCGTGGGAGAGGTGGGCCTCCTACGGCATCGACCGAATGAATGCGTACCACTCACCCTAGAGACTATTTCTATGTATTTTAGATGCTTAAACCATGAACTACCATATAAGCATACATTTAGAATTGTGCACTCAGCATATAGCTGAGCAGTGGAGATTTACTCCATTGCAGGTAAGAAGAAAGACAAGAAGAGGCGTGAGGAGTGAGGACGAGGAATGCCGAGGAATCACCTCTTGTTAATATTTTTGTTCCTTTTTCCTAACTTTGTAAATAAGGATTTGGGATATTGTAATAGTTGTAATTAAACCTTGGAAATTAGACTGTAGTATTGTAATCTTGTAATTGAACGTCTGTAGTTATGTTTTAAATGTTGTAATTGGCGTTGGTCGTGGTTGTTTGTGGATATTAGAGAAGCATGTGTTAGTATTATCATCACAGGGCTGCCCAACAAGGGAGCAGTTGACTGGACCCTAGATCAGTCGACTGGATCTCGTGGGATTGAAACACTGAAAGTGAATAGTAGTAGAAACAGTCGACTGGACCCTTGATCAGTCGACTGAACCACTGTAGATTTTAGCTACTGATCCAAATAGTAACCAGTGCAGTCGACTGGGTTCCCTGATCAGTCGACTGGACTTCTGTTGAGAATTCTAGGTTTTGGTTTCTGCTAAGTACAGTTGACTGGACCCTAGGCACAGTCGACTGAATCTCTGTTTTCAAAACTGATTCTTTTGGACGTGTTTCCAATTGGCCAAAACTTTTTATAACTCTGATTCTAATGGATTTTACAACTCAGAGGGTAATATTTCCTAAAGTTTTTAAATACTCAGGGTTGTTTTAAAGTTCTTTCCGCTGCGTATAGTTATATGATGTTTGGATGAGCCTTGGTGGCGTGCCACGTGTCCTATTTCCACGCGTAGTGGGATGGGCCGTGACAAATACATATAAAAATAATTTATGGTCCAAACATACCCCCCGCGGCTCTTTAAGAACAAAGTTCTTAGAGAGTCGAAATAACATTGTTCGATCCAATTAGTAAGTTCGAAATGGACCAAATTAACAATCTAAAGCAGTTTTTTGAATTAGCTTCGAAGCCAAGATAATAACATTGAACACAAAATAAACTGCTTTTATACTGATTTGATGTCAATAAAAGTCTCGAATACACAAAATATTGCTTTAAATTGGCTTTCGAATCAAATGAAATTGCCTTGAAGGCTTTGAAGCCAATATAATTATTTTGAAGACAAAGCAATGGCTTAAACTTGCCTTAAAGCCAATAACATTGCTTAAACATGCTTTTGAAAATAATGTAATTGCTTCGAATCACCAAAATGAAGGCTTAAATTGCTTCGAAAATAATATAATTGCTTTGAACACAAAACAATGGTTTCAAAGTTGTTTCAAAGCCAATGAAAAGGATTTAAACATAAAATGATGGCTTAAAATCGAATTCGAAGTAAACACAATAGCTTCGAGCGCCAAAATAATGGCTTTAAACTTAATTCGAAGCCAACAAAAAGGATTAAAACATCAAATAACTTGCTTCGAGGCCAAAATAATAATTTCAAAGTCCAAATAAAGTGTTTTTAAATTGGTTTGAAACCAATAAACTAATTTTGAACTCCAAATAACCAAATAATGGCTTAAACTTTGCCTCGAAGCCAATCTAATTGCTTCGAACATAAAATAAATGACTTTAATCTAGCTTCGAAACCAATATAAATGTATTAAATCATAAAATACATTGTTTCAAAAAAGTTACAACCATCGTTCTAATATCTAAATTCAATGGAAATTAATCCAAATGTTTGGATGGCCTTTGGAGAAACTTCAACCATGATACTCGAGTCTCACCAAAAGTGACTCGAAGTTGAATGCATTTATGGAAATAAGACAGTAAGCCTTGACATTCAATATATATATATTTTTTTGCATCGGCCAAATTGTTCGATTTAATACAGTGGCCGTATGACTGCTTAAAATTTCAGTCAATAATTTTCGTTGTTTTCATAAAAATCTTCCCATAGAAAAATCCACATGGTCATAACCCATTTTTGATGAGATTCACAAAGCCAATATGGGTATCGACCAATTAAAGCCATAAGTGCCTTAAATATTTCACAAGTTTCAATACTTTGCATAGTATTGAAAAACTCAAATCTATGAACAAGAGTTTGTTCATGGTTCTCAACCATACTTGGTTGAAAAATACACCCTCCGAGTATATTTTCACCATAATTACTTGGTTGATTAACCAATGTGGGTAATGATAGTGGTGGTGATTGCGAATTTTTTATCTCCACCACTAAAGGATCTTGAAGATTCTTCACAATCAAGTTGTTTTCATTTATTTGTTTATACCATAAAATATAATTATACTACTATATAATAATAATATTATTATTATTATTATTATTATTATTAGCTACTTTGGCTTGCCATGGAAGCCATTTATAAATTTCTTGCAGGACACTTGTCATCGTAGGAGTGCATCAAAGGTGGTGATATCAATGGTGATGATGGAGATATGTAGAAGTCATTTTAAGACACTTGTCATTGTAGGAGCATCTCCCACTAATTGGTAGTTAACTACTTGGTAGTTAACTACTTAGAAGTTGTAGGAATTTGAATTGTTAGTTTATGTAATAGGAGGGAAATGTTCAAATTCAAATAAGTAGTTATGTAATTCATCTATAAATAGATGTTGTGTACTCCTTGTAATAGGTCCTTGACCAACAAACATTTCAACTTTATGTAATCTTTTTCATTTGGCCACAATGGCTATTACTTTACTTTACATTAGTTTAATTTTAGTTTAGTATTCCTTCAATACTTTACTTTCCTTTAATGCAATTCTTAGGAGTAGTTATAGAATAGCTCAATCACTTCGAAAGTATCCTTCGAACTCTCTCTTCCTCTTCTTCTTCTTCTCCTTCTTCTTTTTAGTTTTCTAGTTCATCTCACATGAAAAAGTCCTTTTAATTAAGGCATCTAACGTCACCACAACTTGCTTGGTGAGGCGCAGTTTGGATATCACACACATTGGCAACTTGCTTGCCTGGCACGCTTGCACATACATAAATTTTCCAACCAAACACTATTGGCTCATAAATTTGAAGAAGGTTCGACACCCCCCGAGCCATTTCATAAATTTTAATTTCCAAACTAAGCGCTTGATCCTTTAATTGTTCCAACAATGGAACCATACTTACTACAAGAAAATTGACTATTAGTGACAAAAATTTTCGTCGCTAAAGGTTAGATTTTCGTCACTAAAGCTCTTTAGTAACGAAAGAAATTTCGTCGCACGTTCGTCGCTAATTCCTCGACGCAAAAGGTCTTTCGCGACGAAATCACATTTCGTCACCAAAGAGTAGCATTTAGCGACGAAATTTTTCGTCGCGAAAAGTGTATTTTTCCCAACGAACAAAATTTCATCACGAAAGAGTCCTACTATTAGCGACGAAATTTTGTCGCTAAAAGTACCCTTTAGTGACGAATATTTTGTCAGAAAAAGTGTATTTTTCCCAACGAACCAAATTTCGTCACAAAAGAATCCTACAATTAGCGATGAAATTTCGTCGCTAAAAGTACCCTTTAGTGACAATATTTCGTCGGAAAAAGTGCATTTTTTTCAACGAACCAAATTTCGTCACGAAAGAGTCCTACTATTAGCGACGACATTTCTTCGCTAAAAGTACCCTTTGGTGACAAAATTTTTCGTCGGAAAAAGTACATTTTTCCCAACGAACCAAATTTCGTCACGAAAGAGTCCTACTATTAGCAACGAATTAAGTTTCATCGGCAAAAGATCTCTATTCCCAACGAAATATTTTGTCAGTAAAAAGTAATCATTAGTGACGAAATAAGTTTCGTCGGTAAAAAGGTTTAATTAGTGACAAAATTTTCGTTGCTAAAGGTAAAACTAAAAAATACAATTTGACTATTAGTGACGAACAATTTCGTCGCTAAAAGCATTTCTATTTTTTTAATAGATATTTTATTCACACTTTTTTTTTGGGGTCCACCTGCTAACGAGTAATCTAAAACATCCACAACATATATATTCACCAAAAAAAGCTTCATTCATTAATAAATTACTACTCAATCCAACAAAACAAAGCAAAATAGTATCTCCAAACATCCAAAAGCCATATAGAAAACACAAATTCCAAAAACAATATAGTATCTCCAAACATCAATGTAAATTGTTCCAGAAAATGAGATCAAAACCATGCATAGTTTTCATTCATACACTCCAGATGCCCATAAATCTGCAATAAAAAAATATACAATTCAATTTTAAATAAAGTATAAGTAAAACAAAAAAGTAGTGTGCAACAATTCGTTAAAGAAAGGGTTTAGATTTCAAAATGCATTTTTGTGTCACTCCCTAACCGGAACTCGGTTTTCAATTCCATTTCTTCCTACAAGTTTTTTAAGCACAAGTGAGTTTTTCGAAGTGGTCCCGGTTCATTCGAACCATTATTGGACAATTTTAACCCCCAACACCCCTGTATGCACTTTAATGAAATAGTTGAGGTTTCAAAATGCATTTTTGCATCATTCTCCTTAACTAGGACTCGGTTTTCAATTCCGTTTCTTCCTACAACTTTCTTTAGGCACAATTGAGGTGCTCGAAGTAATCTTGGTCCATTCAGACCATTATTGAACAATTTTGAACTCCAACACCCCGTATGCCCTTTAATGAAATAGTTGAGGTTTCAAAATACATTTTTATGTTATTCTCCCTAACCGAGACTCAATTTTTAATTCTGTTTCTTCTTACAACTTTGTTTAGGCACAATTGAGGTGCTCGAAGTGGTTTTGGTCCATTCAGACCATTATTGGACGCTTTTGACCCCCAACACCTCGTATGCCCTTTATTGAAAGAGTTAAGGTTCTAAAATGCTTCTTTGCGTCATTCTCCCTAATCGGGACTCGATTTTCAATTATGTTTCTTCCTACAACTTTTTTTAGGCACAATTGAGGTGCTCGAAGTGGTTCCGGTCCATTTGAACCACTATTGTACGATTTTGACCCCCAACACCCCATACGCCCTTCATTGAAAGAGTTAAGGTTTCAAAATATTTTTTGCATCACTCTCCCTAACCGGGACTCGGTTTTCAATTCCATTTCTTCCTACAAATTTGTTTAGGCACAATTGAGGTGCTCAAAGTGGTCTTGGTCCATTCGGACCATTATTGGACGATTTTGACCCCCAACACCCCGTATGCCCTTTATTGAAAGAGTTAAGGTTTCAAAATGCTTCTTTGCGTCATTCTTCCTAACCGGGACTCGATTTCAATTCCATTTCTTCCTAAAACTTTGTTTGGGCACAATTAAGGTGCTTGAAGTGGTCCTGGTCCATTCGGACCATTATTGGATGATTTTGATCCCCAACACCCCGTATGCCCTTTATTGAAAGAGTTAAGATTTCAAATTGCATTTTTGCGTCATTCTCTCAAGTATTAGACTAGTATTTGATGGTATTTGTTTCGATTTCTTCCTATAACTATCTTTAGTAAAATAATCAAAGATTACATTTTAAACTTAAATTAACTTACCATCAATTCTGCTTCGATGATGATAGTAGTTGTTGTATCATTTCCTTCATTTCCGCATGTTCTGCTGCCATCCGTTTTATGGTGTCCTATTGGCTCTCATGTTCTGTTGCCATCCGATTTATGGTGTCTTGCTGCTCTCAACAATACCACGTAAGGAAGTCACCTCTGGATCAGGTCCGCTAGATACTGTTTGAGATGTATGTGACGGCGTTGGCTTGGGCCGGTGACCAAGACCCTTAACATAACCTGGATTCTTCCCCAACACACAATCAGCAACCTCGTCCTCTGTTGGGCGAGTCCCTCCCTCAGATACAGGCTGGTTCAACCTCACCTCCATTTCATCCTACATAGAATGTGGAAACTTATATAAGCATTCATTACCAAAACAAAACACAAGTTTTATAAGATATACCTAGAAACTTACATGTATCACCCTAGCCTGGTCACAACACCAACCATTCGCGTCTGTATGGCGTGACCATTTAAACCATTCACAGCGGCCGAGAGGCTTCTTTAAGTCCTTTTCCTATAATAAAAAAAACTAAATAGAATCGCAAAGAAATATTCTTAATTTAAAGACTTGTATAAATATTTGTATTTACCTTCTTTGCTTTACCCGCCACAAATGCTCGTGATCCCATACAATGGGTGATAGTCTGACAGGCTCTGTTCTTCTTAGTTGTCTCAGACCGTTTCTTCGAGAGTAAATAATTTGAAGTAAGTTTACAAGGTTAAATGTCATTCTCAAATTTTAAAACTATACTTGTAATTGTACCTTAAAGGATTCCGATGAGAAATAGTCGCATTTATTATCCCACTCTTCCTGACTCAAGATAATGGGGCAATGGGCACGTGCCTCATCCACCGAGGGGGTTACTTTTGAAACAACTTGTGCAGCTCGTGATTACTGCTCCTCCTACATGCCATTACAAGCTCAGTGCAGGTTCGCTTAGCATGAGGTGCAGTTGTATCCACATCAATCCTCATCTGCAAGTTAAGAAAATCAAACATATGAAATACAAAAGTCTATTATTGTCTAAAATATGTATATGCAAAGCTTTAATAATAAACACTATTTAATATACATTCAAACGGGTGAACAACTCCTCCTTATCTGTTTCAGGCACTTTACTCCATTTGTTGTATTTCTTTGAAATGTTCTCCCTAGTAAGGACGCCGATCTCACTAGACACCTTGGCAGACTGGATTTTGTCAGTTGGTCTACCCAAGATAGGATCTATATTAACTATGAGCTTGTGGCCAGTAGCTCGTATCAACTTATCTAGCCCTTTACCTCTAGTGCACCCACGACCACTCACGTTAGAACCTATAATAGACAAACAAAAGAAACACAAATCATTAATATTAATAAGCATCACTGTAACGCATTTGAGCATGTATAAGACATTATATTATCTCTAAATATAATATATATATATATATATATATAGCATAATAAACATTACCAACAGATGATGGGGTATGTGGAGTGGAAGGCTTAGATGGTACACCTACCAAGTGATGCTGGACGGGAATCATGGTGTGAAGTTGACTCTGATTGCCTTAGTGGCTCGTCTCCACAAACTCTAAGCTGATCATCTCTCAATAGTGGCAATGATTTAGTGTGACGTCGTGTTCCAGGTGCCATAGTTGAACCTGGAATTCACCAAAAATTCATAGTAGTCATGCGTATTAACCAATCGAATGTTCAATTATTACTAAAGTCACCTACTCAGTCAAACAAAACATAACAATATATCTTCATACATCCAAAATCCAAACGAACTATAAATTCAAAATCCAAAGCCAATATGAATTGGAAAAAATGCATAGTAATCAAAATCGTCCATTACCAATCAAAATCGTCCATTCACTAAGAGAACGTGACCGACTCAGTCAAATAAACAAAACAATATATCTTCATACATCCAAAATCCAAAGCCAATATGAATTCAAAAAAAAAAAAAATATCATTCATGAATCGATATTGTTCCATGCAATGAGATCAAAACAAGGCATAGATTTCAGTAATACAGTCCAGACTCCTGTAATCTGCAACAAAAAAATATGCATCAATGTCAATAAAATAAAAATAAAAATAAAAATAAAAAACAAAAAAACCCAGTTTGTGTAGTGATTATTAATGTGCATATTTATAAAAATACATTAGCTTTTAACTATAAAATTACCTCACACATTAATATCACTATCATCATCATCATCATCATCAGTATACACATGATCATCAGAGTCATCCATACTCAATGAGGGTTTCATCCTCTTCATCCCCTTCGTCACCTTCATCCTCTTCTTCTATGTCTTCCTTATCATGATATATGAAGTCGTTGCTATGTTCAACTCGTTTACTTGTTTGCACGATTCTAGCACCCACCATTTCAGGAGGAATATCTTTCCTATTTAATGCCCCAACTTCATTCTCATGAACATGGACAAAATTCGATGGCTCATTTTCTTGGTACACCTCATCAGTGACCATGTTTACATCATCAACATCCATTTCTGCAGGTACTACCTCTGGAACATCGTACACATGCCTATGATGAATCTCCTGGACAATTTGCCAATTTGTACCCAACTTTGGGTCATTTAGGTAGACAACTTGCTTTGCTTGGATCTCTAGCACGAAATGATCATTCTCGTACCACCTTCTACTTACATTTAAGCTTGTAAAGTAATCATAGCCCTATTGTCATTATTATGACCAAGGCCAAGCTTTGTCCGAGCTCGATGGTGCCAACTACCAAGAGGCCAAAATGAGACCAAATTATATGATAGAAGTCAGATCGTGCATCATTCGCACAAAGCATTAGGAAAAATCATATATGTTTGCCAACACACAAAAAATCTAGCTACCATAGCTCTGGCACGTCCGAAGTACTAACAAAAGTGCGAAACAATTTGGCCTCATTTTTTTCTTTGGTTATTTTATGATAATCAAGTTTATGTTAGTTTGACAAATAACCATTTGACTATGCATGGAATCCTAGACAAGAAATTAATGACCTCGAAGAGTAATGTTATAGTAGTTCCCAATTTTTTTTTTTACATTTGTACGTACCACATGCAGTGGCAATAGTGGTCGTGGTACCAAAGATCATTGTATGTATGTGGTACCACTTTCCTAACATTTGAGTTAAAGTAATGTCGTGGTTCCCAAGTTTAAGATGTTCCAAATTTTATGAAAGTGGCACCACATGCAAAATAGTCCGTGGTATCAAAACTATTAGAAAAATAAAAAAGTTATTGTATTGATCTTGTTATTATGATTACAATAGACAGCCTTAATATAGGCTAAGAGAGAAGCCCAAAAGGGAAGGAAAAAGAGGAGTACAAAGGGAGTACAATAGTAGTACAATTGAACCTAGTAAAATATATTGAGTATTGTACATTATTCTAACAGCCCCCCTCAAACTCAAGATGGTAAAATGGAGACCAACTTGAGTTTGGAAACCAAATCTTGAAGACGTCTGGGTGAGTGAGCTTTGGTGAAAACGTCAGCAGTCTGATCAGTGGAGGAGACTGAAGTGAGATGAATGGTGCCACAAGAGAGGTGATGACGCACAAAATGACAGTCGATCTCAGCGTTCATGGAAGACATCATTGTGGGCAATTTGAATAGCACTTTGGTATCACAATGAATGGTTGTAGCAGTGGAATGATTGACCCCTATGTCTTCAAGCAACCACCGTAACCAGAGAAGTTCCTGAGTGGCATCAACAAGAGCACGATATTCAGCTTCTGTACTTGATCGGGTAACAATGGTCTGTTTTTTGCTGCGCCAAGAGATAAGAGAGTCACCCAAGAAGAAGCAATACCCAGTGGTGGAACGTCGGTCAGTAGGATCTCCTGCCCAGTCTGTATCTGAGTAGGCATGTAGCTCAAGAGAGGAGTGAGAAGAGAAGTGAAGACCATGAAATAGAGTCCCCTTGATATGTCTGTGTCACGCCCCGACGTAGCATAAATATGGAAAGCGTTTAATTTCCTTTATGGACCCGTAGGTCGCGACAGTTTGAAGGATCGATTCCGTCCTAAACGTCGAACAACATAAAACCATAATCAGAGTAGAGCAATCAAAGCTTACAAATATTTTTCTAACTTATTACATATTACAATACGGGGTCAACTAAGGCACAAGCCGCCTTAAGACAAAACAATATCTATTGTCTATTACAGTCATCCTTATTACAGAATTCAGTTAATAACTTAAAACATATAAAAGTAAATTCTCTTTCCAACAGTGTTTCTCAATTTGCGTAGCCGTAATGTTCCGCTTGATCAAAACCTGAAAAGCCTGGACAGGAATGTCCAGGTCGCATCAACGCCGTCAGCTTCAAGAAGCTGGTGAGTATTAAAAACATAACTTTGAATGTAACACATACTCATTTACCATTTCCCAATTCCCATTTAATTCAACAAGTTTATATTAAAATAGGGAGTTTATTTTAGAGAACAACCACAATATCATTTGAAAGCTATAATACGCATCTATGTGACCGTGTATGAAAACAATGCACCATCTCATCTTACCGACTCTTTTCTCTCGACAAAACCCAACAACCCAACTTTCACACACCAGTATCTTTGAAATACTCCGATAGCCACACTTTAGCACAGGGGTGCCAATGAATGTCCAGTTTGCCTCACACTTTGGTCCGGGGTACCAGGGAGTATCCAATGCCTCACACTTTAATACCTAATCTGCCATGCAAATACCAGAGGAACCCTCACACAGTATCCAGACTCGGGTATCAGGGAGTGTTTTTAGGCCACACTTTAGCACTACCATGGGTGCCAGGGAATGTCCAAGTTCGGCTTCATACACTTTGACGCTACCATGGTCGTCAAGGAGTGTCCAGTTTTGCCAATGTCGCATTTCAAAGACACCCTCGTCGCAATCTCAATCACAACACACTTTGGTACTCACTTACCAGGGAGTGTCCACAACACAATCTCAACCGCACTCACTATGCCACACTGACCATTACTCTTTTCCATATTGACCAACACTCACACTCACCATGCATGTACAACTGACTCCACAGGTATGTCATGAAACTATGTCATGAAACTTTAAAACATGAGGCAAATCACTGAATTATATAAACGATGTGTATAAGGGGATTGTTAAGTCACAATACAATGTTTTAATCGTCCAAACATACCCACATAGAATTCTAATTTAGTAAGTTTCCCAAATAGAGCTTTAAAAGTCCATGAAACATCACCCAAACAGTTCCTTATCATAAAATAAGCAAAAGCCAGAAACTGTTCAAGGTCGCGCGCGCAGGCCGCTCGCACGAGGGGTCGCTCGCGCGGGCCGCTCGCGCGATATGCCCATTTTTCCTTTTCATGATTAAAACTTTTCCATCTGTCAGAATATAGGGAGATCGCGCGCGCAGGTCGCTCGCGCGATCTACAAATTTTCCTTTTTCTTTTTAAAACCTTTTCTGTCTGCCTGGAACCAGCCACCTCGCGCGCGCGGGTTGCTCGTGCGAGGGGTCGCTCACGCGAGTTCTTGCAGTGACTTCATCTTCTTCGTTGAAACTCCCCTGTTTCAGAAATCAGGGGGGTCTTTTGACCCATTTTGCAATTCGGATTTAAACATGACATATAATATATGGATTTCTCCGGTTTTTCACAAGGATTACGTGTGACGCCCTGCAAAAAATAAGCGTATTTCCATTGAAAAATTAAATAAATCACACTTGATTCTTTAAAATAAAAATACAAAATTTCTTTAAAACTCCCAGCAGGTCCATATTCTCCACGGATCTCTTATATCATCCTTAACCTTATCTCCCTTCTAGGCTTCGGTTACCGGCACTGCCTGCATCTAAAAACCATACCGGGAAGTATACAATATGACATGAATAATAAAGGCTCAAAAGGATAATGACAATCAAATACATAGAACGACATCAAATCAATTGACCAGTCTCACAACCCAACTGCTCACACTACACAAACGCTCATACCAATAGCATCATACCAGGTTCCTCTTGATCACATAGCAAGAGACACCTCACCTCACCTCACCCGTCTCCAGTACGTCGGTCCCTGAGGCCTGTTGGACTGTTGGTAGGTGCTCCTTGCTCATGACCCTTTAGTCCCATAGCACTTAGCAATAAACACATACTCATTGATTCCAAATGAAAACACAACATAACTGCAAAAAGAGTACAAGTAGAGATAACAAAGAAATACTCCGGAGAATTTAGAAAGCATATTGTACACAACCCGGTACCTATAAATGATGTTGAGCAACTCCCAAACACTTCTCTTCTTCTTCTTCTTCTTCTTCTAACTCGAGGTGTATGTATATCTATAATTGTGTATGTATATATATATATAAATCTCTCTCTATGTGACTCTCTCAAGCTCTCTATGCTAGAAGTGTAGAATGTGTGTGTTTGAGAGAGTATTTGAGTGTATAAATAGCCAAGCTTCCACTTGGAGACAATGGCCTAACAATCCACTTATTAACCACTAACTTCTAATTAATGGGTAGTTTATAAGGAATATGCAAGATGATGTAAACATACACTAATGCACCTATAACTCCACTTAGAGACATTGGCCTAACAATCCACTAACTTCTAATTGATTGATAGTTTATAAGGAATATGCAAGATGATGTAAACATACACTAATGCACCTATAACTCCACTTAGAGACATTGGCCTAACAATCCACTAACTTCTAATTAATTGGTAGCATTCTAAAAACTGCTACTGAAATCCTCATTTTCTGCCCAAACAGTGCAGAATCTGAGAAAATTGCATTAGACGAAAAGTGTGCAGAATCGAGTTTTGCTTGAGACAACGCGGGCAGAATCTTAAATTTCCTTCGTTTTCCTAACAAAAATCTGAAAACAAAATTCTGCTACTGTTAAAATTAAAAGAGAAAATATTAGATTTAATTTTAAATATGACTCGAAAAATCTTAATTTCCAATACTAATACCAAATCATTTAATCTCACGCAACTTTTCCCAAAAAAAATATATTTTTAGTTCATGACTTATAAAATTGAAAAAATGACCAAAATACCCCTGTGACCAATTTTCGCTAAAATCGCACACGAAGTCTAAATCGTCAATTTAAACATGAAAACACGGGTTACTACAATCTACCCTCCTTAATAGAGATTTCGTCCCGAAATCTAGAGATAAAAGCATTTGGTAAATAACTTCATGAATTTCTTAAAATAATGTTTAAAACAAATATAGCATATTTTGTTTTATAAAATAACAAAAATTTTTTTTTTTTTTTTCAACCTTCTCTGACTCCTCCCAGGCGATGTAGACTATCTAACCTTGACTTAGTCCTACATTTCCGGCTGGGGACAGGCTCTGATACCATTTGTGACGCCCCGCAAAAAATAAGCGTATTTCCATTGAAAAATTAAATAAATCACACTTGATTCTTTAAAATAAAAATACAAAATTTCTTTAAAACTCCCAGCAGGTCCATATTCTCCACGGATCTCTTATATCATCCTTAACCTTATCTCCCTTCTAGGCTTCGGTTACCGGCACTGCCTGCATCTAAAAACCATACCGGGAAGTATACAATATGACATGAATAATAAAGGCTCAAAAGGATAATGACAATCAAATACATAGAACGACATCAAATCAATTGACCAGTCTCACAACCCAACTGCTCACACTACACAAACGCTCATACCAATAGCATCATACCAGGTTCCTCTTGATCACATAGCAAGAGACACCTCACCTCACCTCACCCGTCTCCAGTACGTCGGTCCCTGAGGCCTGTTGGACTGTTGGTAGGTGCTCCTTGCTCATGACCCTTTAGTCCCATAGCACTTAGCAATAAACACATACTCATTGATTCCAAATGAAAACACAACATAACTGCAAAAAGAGTACAAGTAGAGATAACAAAGAAATACTCCGGAGAATTTAGAAAGCATATTGTACACAACCCGGTACCTATAAATGATGTTGAGCAACTCCCAAACACTTCTCTTCTTCTTCTTCTTCTTCTTCTTCTAACTCGAGGTGTATGTATATCTATAATTGTGTATGTATATATATATATAAATCTCTCTCTATGTGACTCTCTCAAGCTCTCTATGCTAGAAGTGTAGAATGTGTGTGTTTGAGAGAGTATTTGAGTGTATAAATAGCCAAGCTTCCACTTGGAGACAATGGCCTAACAATCCACTTATTAACCACTAACTTCTAATTAATGGGTAGTTTATAAGGAATATGCAAGATGATGTAAACATACACTAATGCACCTATAACTCCACTTAGAGACATTGGCCTAACAATCCACTAACTTCTAATTGATTGATAGTTTATAAGGAATATGCAAGATGATGTAAACATACACTAATGCACCTATAACTCCACTTAGAGACATTGGCCTAACAATCCACTAACTTCTAATTAATTGGTAGCATTCTAAAAACTGCTACTGAAATCCTCATTTTCTGCCCAAACGGTGCAGAATCTGAGAAAATTGCATTAGACGAAAAGTGTGCAGAATCGAGTTTTGCTTGAGACAACGCGGGCAGAATCTTAAATTTCCTTCGTTTTCCTAACAAAAATCTGAAAACAAAATTCTGCTACTGTTAAAATTAAAAGAGAAAATATTAGATTTAATTTTAAATATGACTCGAAAAATCTTAATTTCCAATACTAATACCAAATCATTTAATCTCACGCAACTTTTCCCAAAAAAAATATATTTTTAGTTCATGACTTATAAAATTGAAAAAATGACCAAAATACCCCTGTGACCAATTTTCGCTAAAATCGCACACGAAGTCTAAATCGTCAATTTAAACATGAAAACACGGGTTACTACAATCTACCCTCCTTAATAGAGATTTCGTCCCGAAATCTAGAGATAAAAGCATTTGGTAAATAACTTCATGAATTTCTTAAAATAATGTTTAAAACAAATATAGCATATTTTGTTTTATAAAATAACAAAAATTTTTTTTTTTTTTTCAACCTTCTCTGACTCCTCCCAGGCGATGTAGACTATCTAACCTTGACTTAGTCCTACATTTCCGGCTGGGGACAGGCTCTGATACCATTTGTGACGCCCCGCAAAAAATAAGCGTATTTCCATTGAAAAATTAAATAAATCACACTTGATTCTTTAAAATAAAAATACAAAATTTCTTTAAAACTCCCAGCAGGTCCATATTCTCCACGGATCTCTTATATCATCCTTAACCTTATCTCCCTTCTAGGCTTCGGTTACCGGCACTGCCTGCATCTAAAAACCATACCGGGAAGTATACAATATGACATGAATAATAAAGGCTCAAAAGGATAATGACAATCAAATACATAGAACGACATCAAATCAATTGACCAGTCTCACAACCCAACTGCTCACACTACACAAACGCTCATACCAATAGCATCATACCAGGTTCCTCTTGATCACATAGCAAGAGACACCTCACCTCACCTCACCCGTCTCCAGTACGTCGGTCCCTGAGGCCTGTTGGACTGTTGGTAGGTGCTCCTTGCTCATGACCCTTTAGTCCCATAGCACTTAGCAATAAACACATACTCATTGATTCCAAATGAAAACACAACATAACTGCAAAAAGAGTACAAGTAGAGATAACAAAGAAATACTCCGGAGAATTTAGAAAGCATATTGTACACAACCCGGTACCTATAAATGATGTTGAGCAACTCCCAAACACTTCTCTTCTTCTTCTTCTTCTTCTTCTAACTCGAGGTGTATGTATATCTATAATTGTGTATGTATATATATATATAAATCTCTCTCTATGTGACTCTCTCAAGCTCTCTATGCTAGAAGTGTAGAATGTGTGTGTTTGAGAGAGTATTTGAGTGTATAAATAGCCAAGCTTCCACTTGGAGACAATGGCCTAACAATCCACTTATTAACCACTAACTTCTAATTAATGGGTAGTTTATAAGGAATATGCAAGATGATGTAAACATACACTAATGCACCTATAACTCCACTTAGAGACATTGGCCTAACAATCCACTAACTTCTAATTGATTGATAGTTTATAAGGAATATGCAAGATGATGTAAACATACACTAATGCACCTATAACTCCACTTAGAGACATTGGCCTAACAATCCACTAACTTCTAATTAATTGGTAGCATTCTAAAAACTGCTACTGAAATCCTCATTTTCTGCCCAAACGGTGCAGAATCTGAGAAAATTGCATTAGACGAAAAGTGTGCAGAATCGAGTTTTGCTTGAGACAACGCGGGCAGAATCTTAAATTTCCTTCGTTTTCCTAACAAAAATCTGAAAACAAAATTCTGCTACTGTTAAAATTAAAAGAGAAAATATTAGATTTAATTTTAAATATGACTCGAAAAATCTTAATTTCCAATACTAATACCAAATCATTTAATCTCACGCAACTTTTCCCAAAAAAAATATATTTTTAGTTCATGACTTATAAAATTGAAAAAATGACCAAAATACCCCTGTGACCAATTTTCGCTAAAATCGCACACGAAGTCTAAATCGTCAATTTAAACATGAAAACACGGGTTACTACAATACGAATCCTTAATCAATTTTACATGAATTAATCTACAATTTTAGAATTTTATGAAAGATTATAAGATGACAAAACTTAATTTCTTATATACTTTTTCATATGAACAAATTATGCTCTAACACTTTAAACATTTCATCTATGATGTAACATCTTTCATAATCAACTCTAAAAACAAGTTTTGCTTAAGTTTTAAAGAATTATGATTTTGAAGCTCAAGCTTCCATGGACGAAATTAGCAATGGTGGTTTATCAATACATACACACAATCAGTAACTAAGCATAAAATTACATTTAGAGTGAGTTAATAATACTCACAGATTGATAAATAGTAGAGAATTGTTGAGAAAGAACCCAATTAAGAAATTCCAAAAGCAAGTTTAGCTATGGAGAAGAGAAGCTTTCTCTCTCTAAGAAATTTTGTAAACCCTCCCAAGCTCTCTCTCTCTCTCAACTCTCTGAATTTTCAGTTGTAATGAACTCAATGTGTGTGTGTGTGTGTGTGTGTGTGTGTGTGTGTGTGTGTGTGAGTGTAGTGTATGTATATAGAGAACCAAACTTGGCCACCAAGTACATTGCCATTCACTCAACAAAATGATTTTGATTTAAAATTCTAATTAGACACAAATTACACAACTCATATACACACTATGAATTATACACATATAGGCATATACATATATACACATTCACAATTTGAAAGGTCATTTTAGGTGTATAGGGGTCATGAGGTGTTTGGGTATTTTAGCTTAAGGCACTAATTAAGCACACAGCCAAACATGGCATGCACAAGTTGCCTTAAAAGTTATACAAGTGTTTGGGAACCCAACTTTTGGCCTTAACATAGCCCATACCCACAAAGCATTCTCAAACAAGACTTATACAATCATTACAAGTATTAATTTGATATGAAGCAAAGGTGATTCTTGACTAACGGGGATCAAAACTGTGGCACGGACAGTTTTAAACATGAACTGGTATTTTCGTGGCGTGGTGGTCACCCCAAAAATACAAAAATTTTATTCTAACGAAAGAAATACTTTTTTGGTGTTCTAAAAATACAGTTTGAGTTAAACGGGAATGTTTCCACCTTTTTTGAAATTCAACAAGGGTAACATTAAAATTTATAAAATTGCAGTTTGACCCCAAAAGAAATTTTAATATGAATTAGACAAGAAATTTAGATTCAAAACATGAGGACTGTAATTAAAATAAAAGCAGACAATACTAAATGAATTTAATTATGACAATGCAAATACAAATTAAATATGGACATACTCAAATTAAAATTAAATGAAATGCAAGTTGTTACATCCTTCCTCCCTTAAATAGGATTTCGTCCCCGAAATTAAGACTAACTAGTCCTGAAACAACTCCGGTACTTCTTCCTCATATCAGCTTCAACTTCCCAAGAGGCTTCATTTTCGTCATGATGATTCCATTGAACCTTCACCAACAGAATGTCCTTATTCCTCAACTTCTTGATACTCTGATCTAGAATCTTCACGGGCCTCTCCTGGTAAAAAACGTTATAACTCGTCTCAATATCATCATAACTGACCACATGTGAGGGGTCTCATATGTACTTTCTCATCATACTCACATGAAATACATTGTGAACCCCAGACATCTTCGGTGGTAGTGCCAGTCGATAAGCCACTTTCCCGACACGTTCCAAAATCTCGAACGGTCCGATGAAATGCGGAGCTAATTTTCCTCTCTTGAGACTGAAGCATACTACTCCTCGGGTCGGTGAAACCTTCAGAAGTACGTGATCTCCGACGCTAAACTCCAAATCTTTTCGGCATCGATCAACATAACTCTTATACCGGCTTTAAGCGGTTCTCATCCTTTCCTTGACCAAGAAAATCTTTTCGTTGGTTTCTCTAACCAAATCTGGTCCCAACAATTTTGTGTCTCCTACCTCTGCCCAACACAATGGAGAACGACATGGTCGTCCGTACAATGCTTCGAACGAAGCCATCCCGATACTCGTGTGATAACGATTGTTATAGGCAAACTCGACCAAAGGCAAGTGTGTCTCCCAAGATTCTTCAAAATCAATAACACAAGCCCTAAGCATATCCTCCATGATCTGATTAACACGCTCAGTCTGTCCGTCTGTCTGAGGGTGAAAAGCAGTACTCATCTTGAGCAGGGTTCTCATAGCTTCTTGCAGACTTTCTCAAAATCCAGAAGTAAAACGCGCGTTATGGTCCGACACAATTGACACAAGTGCACCGTGAAGTCGCAGAACTTGTTGTATGTACATCCGGCTCATCTTTTCCACCGGGTATGTCATACTGTAAGCGATAAAATGTGCTGACTTAGTCAGTCGATCCACGATTACCTAAATGGCGTCATGATTCTGCTATGATCGAGGCAATCCCACTACAAAATCCATGGTTATATGCTCCCACTTCCAACCAGGAACAGGTAGCGGTTGTAACAATCCTGACGGTCTTTGATGTTCGGCCTTGACTTGTTGACACGTCAAACACCTGGATACAAATTCGGCCACATCCTTCTTCATACCTTCCCACCAGAAATTTCTTTTCAAATCTTTGTACATTTTTGTTCCTCCTGGGTGAACTGTATACCTTGATTTATGTACTTCTTCCAGAATATCCTTCCTAAGCTCCGCACCATCTGGCACACATAACCTATCTCGGCACCGATATGCTCCGTCAATTCCCACTTTCCATTCTGTCGGATCTTTCTCTGACATCTTCTCAAACCACGTCCGAAACTTTTCATCTTCTTTCTGTGCTCCAATGATGCGGTCGATAAGAGTGGGCTGTAGGATAAGACATCCGAAAAGTTGTCCTTCTCTTTCCTCAGTACTCTGTACGTTGAATTCCGCCAACGTCTCCAATGCTCGCCATTCTCTAACCATTAAGGAGGCGATCATCTCCCGAGTCTGTCGACTCAAAGCATCAGCGACCACATTAGCTTTACCAGGGTGATACTCTAACTTGAAGTGCAATCTTTGATCAGCTCAATCCATCTGCGTTGCCTCATGTTCAACTCTTTCTGTGTGAACAAATATTTTAGACTCTTATGATCGGAGATTAAGTCAAACTTCTCACCGTAGAGATAGTGACTCCAAATCTTGAGTGCAAATACTACTGCTGCCAATTCCAAATCATGAATGGGGTAGTTCAACTCATTTGGCTTCAACTGTCTAGATCCATAGGCGATAACTATACCATCTTGCATAAGTACACACCCCAATCCTTGATATGACGTGTCATTGAAGATAGTGAACTTCTCATCAGGCTTGGGTATAGCTAGTACTGATGCGGTAGTAAGTCTCTCTTTTAACTCTAGAAAGGCACGTTCATGCTTCTCTGTCCACTCAAATTTCAAATTCTTCTTCGTCAACCCAGTTAATTGTGTAGCTATTTTGGAGAATCCCTCAACAAATCTCCGGTAATAGCCGACGAGTCCAAGAAAGCTCCAAACCTCTGTAGGGTTGCTCAGCCTAACCCAGTTTGACACAGCATCTGTCTTGGACGAATCCACAAAAATTCCTTGAGATGAAACCTTGTGTCCCAAAAATTTCACTTCTTGCAACCAGAATTCACACTTACTGAACTTGGCATACAAGTGATGGTCCTTGAGTGTCTGCATCGCAATCCATAATGTTGTTCGTGTTCTTTTCCTGACTTAGAATAGATCAAAATATCATCTATAAAGACGATGACAAACTGATCCAAATAAGGCTTGAACACTCTGTTCATCAAATCCATAAACACTGTTGGGGCATTCGTCATTCCAAATGGCATTACCAAAAATTCATAGTGACCATATCGGGTTCTGAATGCAATCTTAGGTATGTCTTCCTTTCGTACCCTCAACTGATGATATCCCGACCGTAGGTCTATTTTGGAAAATGTCGTAGCTCTTTGTAGTTGATCAAATAAGTCGTCGATCCGAGGCAAGGGATACTTGTTCTTAATAGTCACGCGGTTCAGTTCTCTGTAATCGATACACAACTGAAGTGTTCCATCCTTCTTCTTCACAAATAACACCGGTGCTCCCCAAGGCGATGTACTTGGACGTACAAAACCTAGGTTCTCGAGCTCTTGAACTTGTTCCTTCAATTTCAACAGTTCGGTGGGGGCCATTCTGTAGGGGACCTTGGTGATCGGTACGGTACCCGGTATAAGCTCAATACAGAACTCTATACTTCTCTTGGGCGATAAACCAGAAACGTCTTAAAATACTTCTTTGAAGTTCTTGACTACAAGTATAGACAACACTGTCACTTCTGTACTGACGACTTAGTGCTGAACTTTGCAAACCAGGCACGGGGAGCTTGCTTAAGACCATATAGAGCCCGACAGAGTTTGCAAACTTGATGAGGATGATGATGATAACCAGGAGGCAGACGCATATAAACTTCTTCAGTGAGTTCACCATTGAGAAAAGCATTTTTGACATTCATTTGGAATAAATCCCAATGACGAACTACAGCCACTGCAATGAGACTGCGGACAGAAATGAGTCAGGCAACGGGGGCAAATGTTTCCTCATAATCAATTCCATACTCTTGAGTAAAGCCCTTGGCGACTTGGCGAGCTTTATAGCGATCAATGGATCCATCTGAATGAGTTTTGATCTTATAAACCCACTTGCATCCCATAGCATTTTTGCCATTTGGCAAGTCCACCAAATCCCAAGTGTAATTCTATTCTAGTGCCTGCAATTCATCATCCATTGCTTTTTGCCAAAAAGGATTAGAACTAGCCTTACGATAAGATTGAGGTTCATGATGAGAAAAAATGGAAGAAAAGGCAACATAATCACGAAGAAGAATGGAAGGAGTTTTTACCCGGTTGCTTTGGCAGAGAGGTGGATCAGGTGCAAGAGCGGATCCATCAATCGGAGTAGACAGCTCAGGAGACAACAAGGTAGATGACTCAGTCCGGGTATCTGTGCCAGAGGATGATGGAGATGGAGAGGCTGATGGAGGCGGTGTGTCAGGAGGTAAGGTTATAGCAGTAGGATCCAGGAACAGGTCTGCGGAAGGATCAGTGAAGAGGAGAGGGATACCATCAGAGGATAGGTGAAACTTAGAAATAGAAGAAAATATCTTATGTTCCCAGAAGACAACATGTCTGGACACTCGAAGACGTTTGGAGTAAGGATCCCAACATCTGTATCCCTTATGTTCGATACTATATCCTAAGAAGCAGCATAGGCGGTATCTAGACTCTAGTTTTGTGCGCTCATGCGGTTAGAGGAGAACAAAATAGGAACAACCACAAAATTTGAGTGCGCTATAGTCAGGTGGCTTGCCATATAGACGTTCATATGGGGATTGATTCTCAATGACTGGGGAAGGAACACGATTCTTTGTGTAAACAGTTATAAGCGCTGCCTCTCCCCCAAAAACGTTCAAGACAGGAGGTAGAGGTAAGAAGAGTGCGGACAATGTTTAGAATATCTCGATGTTTGCGCTCAGCCCGTCCATTTTGTTGGGAGTGCCAGGGCAAGAACGGTGTAGAAGTAAACCATGATGGCGAAGAAAATTAAGGACTCTTGAATCAGTATATTCAGCTGCATTATCAGCACGAAATACTTTGATATCACATGAGAATTGAGTTTTAATCATAGTAGCAAAATCAGAGTATAACTGAGGTAATTCAGACCGACTACGCATAAGAAAAATTCAAGTATAACGAGAATAGTCATCAATAAAAATTACAAAATATCTGGAGCCTCCCATAGTAGCAGTTGGTGAAGGGCCCCAAATATCAGAGTGAATTAAATCAAAAAGGAGCCAAGGAAAAGGAATCACTTTTATTGAACGGCAATGCTGATTGTTTTGACACTTGACAGGGAAGACAATCAAAATGTTCCTTATTAACAAAACCTAACTGACCACTGGATACCTAGGTTTGTATGCGTCCAACAGAGGCATGCCCAAGACGAGAGTGCCAGAGACTGAGTGATGGACTGGAGGTGACTGGAGTAGTTGTTTGAGTGGATGAGGAGAGGTATGGTGGAATGTGAAGGTTGAGGAGCTCAAAGAGTCGTCCAACCTTACGGCCTATCCCAAGTGTCTGTCCCGTCTGTGGATCCTACACACAACAACCAGAAGGCGAGAAAAGAACCGTTAGACCAAAATCACATAATTGACCAACAGAAATAAGATTTAGAGTTAACTTGGGAATGCAATATGTATTTGGAAGTGAAGTGTGTGGTGTGGAAACCTGTCCTATATGACTAATAGACATAGAAGTGCCATCAGCTGTTTGAATGGTTGGTGTATGAAGAGCAGAATGTTTGGTAGAGAAGAGAGTAGGATCAGGTGTCATATGATTACAATAACCAGAGTCAAAGTACCAAGGTGAATTACCTGACATGACTGATAGGGCAGCAGAAGGTGAATTTCCAGAATGGGCGTGAACTTGTTTGATAATGTCCTCAATGTGACAGGCAGAAATCCCTTCTGCAAAAGCAATGGATGTGGAATCACCAGCAGTAGTAGCAGCGGATTTGGAAGGACCACCTCGAGGCATGAAATTTGGTGAGTGCCTTGCAGGATTCTGGGAGCAATCAAAATGAAGGTGGCCAGGGCCTTGTTTTTGATAATATTTGTAAGTGCGAGTGCGGTAATCTAAGAGTGTATGTCCAGGCTTTCTGCAGTAGTTGCACCATTGTTTGGAGGACCCAGAAGAACCAGAGGGCCTAGACGTAGATGAGTTATAATGAGTTTTGGGTTGAGATCCCCTGGGAGTAGCGAGAACAACATCAAAATGAGGTCCTTGGGGAGTAGCGAGAACATTATGGGTAGGTGGTGTCTTGCGAGTACCAAGACGAGTTTCCTCTGAGAGAAGTTCAATAATCGCCTGATCCAAAGTCGGCAAAGGACTACGATGGAGGAGAGATGCACGAACATGCTCGAAGTCATCAGTGAGAGCCATCAAGAAGAGAACCAGATGCTGGAGATCTCGATAAGAAGAGAACTTCTCGGCACTAGTGGCATCGGTAAATTCATGTTCGGAAGAGGTGAGTTGATCCCAAACATAGTGTATTTCTGAGAGAAAACTGTTGATTGTTTGCCCGGGTTGTTGTTTCATGCGATGGAGAGTGCTTAGAAGTTGGTATTGGTGAGCAAGATCAGCGGTGGTGTAACGCTTGGCTAGAAAATCCCAAAGAGATTTGGCAGTGGTGAATCTACCAAACTGGAGACTGATGGAAGCAGCACAATTATTGCGGACCCAAGTAATAATTTTGTGATTCTTGCTATCCCAATCCTTAAGACGGTCATTAAATTTAGCTTTATCTTCTCCTTCGGCCGGTGTGGGCTCAGTGATATCGCCAGTGATAATGCACCAAAGTTTGTGCCCCCGTAAAAGATTGGACATAGCTTGAGCCCAAATGATGTAGTTGGTACCATCCATAATAATGGAGATGGGTTGGAAAGCCTTAGTACGCTCCATAAAAGTGAAAGAGGTAGGGTTGTACTAACAGGAAAAGTGAGAATGTGAATGTTTAAAGAGGGTATTTTAGGGTGATGGTACGGACAAAGAGGGTTTTTTAGGGTGATCGGTGGTGGGGTCGGTGTGAAAGGGTGGTACGGCTAGGATTTGGGTTGTTAGAATTTGGCCGGAATTTGGCTGGTGTGGAAGGATGGTACGGCTAGGATTTGGGTTCCCAAAACTCTTTGGGAAGGATTTGGTTTGTTTAGAATTTGGCCGGTGTGGAATGTTGACCGTATGGTGGGGTCCGGCTGGAGTTGCAGACTGGGTAGGTGTTTTGAGTTTGATGATCAGTGATGAGGTGGGATGATGATCAGGAGGGTTGGTTATTTGGTGGGGTCCGACTAGATAGATGGGATGAGGATGTTGACTGAGAGGGTTGGTGAGTTAAAGGCAGCAATGGTTTGTGTTGATCGGTGATGAGGTGTTGGAGGTGGGATGGATTGGTGATAAATTAGGGCTCTAATACCATATTAGAAAAATAAAGAAGTATATTGTATTGATCTTGTTATTATGATTACAATAGACAGCCTTAATATAAGCTAAGAGAGAAGCCCAAAAGGAAAGGAAAAAGAGGAGTACAAAGGGAGTACAATACTAGCACAATTGAACCTAGTAAAATATATTGAGTATTGTACATTATCTATAATATATATAAGTGCACCGATGGCCTTAAGTGTTTTGAACTTTTATTGATCGGTGCACTTTTGCTTAAGTGATTTTTTTTTTTTAGAGTTTTATTAAGTTTAGTATACCATTTTTTTTGGTACGCCATAAGAGTCCTACAATAGTACGATTTAATAACAACATTAGAAATGAACCCATTGTCACATCATTTAAGAATCACTTTTAGGATAGAATTTGAGAAGCATAATACTACTCTTTTAGGATTGGCTCATATTGGTTTTGTTTTTATATTAATATATATATATATACATATACGAACACCACATTAATCACCAATTTTAATACAACGTCATATTTACCTTTTATGTGTGTGTATATATATATGACTTATGCGCACAGTTTAGCACACTTGTAAAGAAAGAAAAAAAAAACTACCACTTATATAACATAAGCTTAATTACAGTGAAGAAAAGAAACAAAAAAGAAAGAAGATATATAGAGCAATGCCATGCTTATCAAATTTTGTATTCCAAATGGTTTATAAACTCATTTGGTAGCAGGACTACTTTTAATAATGGTGGGATCAGTTCAAAATCCTCCACTTAAAATTAAGTGAATTTCATTGCCACGCGTGTTTTTGAAAAATTTGGATTACAAAATTTAGGAAGCATAGCATTATTCAAGAAAATAAGATGAAATAGTAAAATAGTTAGGAATAGTATTTACTACCTGGGGAACTACATATATATTTCCTGTGAAATAATGGTATGGATCTCAAATTTATATCTCAAAATTTGGTTCAGCACCGATCCCCTTAAGTGTTTCGAGCTTTTTCAATTGGTGCAATACTTTTGCTCAAGTGATTTTTTGATAAAGTTTTAATAAATTTGGTATGCCATTTTTTTTTTGGTCCATCTGTAAGTCAAAAGTCCTATAATAGTACAATTTAATAAAAACATTAAAGTGTTATAAAAAAAGTACTAAAAAAAAACAACATTAAAGTATTTTTTTTTCTTCACAATTACTATATGGTCAGTGGCCTCAAAAGTAGAAAAATTGACTCACGTTGGACCTGAAATTAATTTTTTCCCCCTTTTTTAGTACACTTCTATGATTAGGAATTGACATCCATTAATCAAACATTCACCTTGATTTTGGTTTGGGATTTTTAGTTTAGTAGACTTCTATGATTAGGAATTGACATCAAAATCACCAAAGTTTGTTTTAATTTTTTTTTTTTTTTCCAATTGTTGCTTCATAACTTTGCTCACTGACTTGAGCTAAACTTGTAGGTATGTATTTATATATATATATATATATATTTACTTTGTTTTAGAGATTAGTAATTTGGATCTTTTTCTTTCTTTTTTTTTTTCGCTAGAATAGTAAATTAGATTTATTTACTAACTTGCTGTGCAATTAAGAATTTAGCTTTTGTTCATTATTCTGTTTTCTTCCCTCCAAACTAAACTCTTATCTTTCCTTTCTTTTATGGGTTTTGCTAACATGTGCGCTAAGGGCATATGTTAAAGTTGTAAAAGTATAAATAAATAAGGGGTACATTGTGGGCTTCAGTGTTCGGTGTGTGGTTCAGTATTTGTCTCCCTTATTTATTTCCACTTTTGAAATCTTAACATACACCCTAAAAAAACACATGTTAACAAAATCCTTCTTTTATTTATCTTTTTTATTTGCATGAAAAGAAATCAATCTTAATATGTGAATGGCTATTGGATTGCGTTAGGCTAACCTAATTTTTTGTTAGGATAATGATAATGAGAGTAAAGATCTGTTTGATAAAATTGAAAATTAAGTACTGAATTTCAAGTACTGTAAATTTTAAACGATTGAAATTGCAATAATGAATACAGTGTTTCAAGTATTGAAATAGAATTCATTCAATGATTATTTTCAGTAAAAAAAATTCACTATCTTCTCATTTAAGTGGTACATTATCAAATGCACTGAAAAAGAATAAGTGCTAAAATTTTTCATTTTTAGCACTTAATTGGGTTATCAAATACACCATCAGTCTTTGGGCACAAACACGGTCCACAAACACTACAATGTGTCTAGCCCTCTCCTCTGTGGACCCCATAGTGTCAATGGACCCCATCAGGGGAGAGATAGACACATTGTGGTATTGTAGATTGTGTTTGTGAGATTTGTTTGTGCCCAAAGAGTTATTCAATGACAATTGTGAATTTCAAAGTAAAAGCTTCTCTAAAACATATTAATTTTTTTACTTAGCTGATACTCAACCATTCCACTGGATATCTATATCTATATATATATATATATATGGAGAGAAATGCTAAACCCACTACATTCTACAGCATATCTAAAAGAAGCACATTTTTTTGACAAAAAAAATTTCATTTGTTACACAAATATATTTTCGTGGTTCTTATGTTAGATGGTGGTCCCTGAGAGTCGTAGTAATTAGATCAAAACTATAAAAACTTTTGTTTATTGGAGACACAGATTTGTTAGTATGGCCCCTAAGAAGAAGAATTTGGATTTTTTTTTTTTGGTACTCATTCTTCCATCAAGTTGGAAATTAAACTTCTGTGTAAGTTGTAAACTACTAAAAAAAATTATCAATTGACTTTTTGAAACATAAGAACCCAACTGATACTCAGCTACTACATTACACAATTTCATTTTTGTTCTTTTTCCTACCATCTTTTGATTCCTATTTTTTTTTCCCAATGTTGGCCCATCCCACCTAATAATTATACGTTTATTATTATTTTTTCTCACATATCCATAACTATAATCTATGTATATCAGAAATTTGTAATCATCTATCTATGTATATCAAAAATTTGTAATCTAAGTATACCAGCCCCTTAAATGTTTTACAATTTTTTATTTTTTTTTCCAGTCTGTTAGTTCAAATGAGCCCTAATAAACCATAAGGCATATTGTTTTGTTCTTTGATTGTTTCTTATTCTTTTTTAGCCCAACTACTTCTAATGAGTGAGTACTAATAAAACATTAGTCCTACTTTCTTCTTCTTCTTTTTTTTTTTCCTTAATGGACTCTTTTTTCCTCCTTTGTCTGAGGTTCTTAATATTTGCTTTCCTATTACTCCATTCGTCCCAAAATAAGTGTGGACGTTTTCTTTTTTGGATGTCCTAAAATAAGTGTCCATTTTTAAAAATCAATTACAAAGTTTAATAAATTTCCTATAATAACCTTACAATAAAGACAAAGAATCATTTGAGTAAATTGAAATTACAAACTATGAAATTTTACGAGTCTAAATAGCGACCCAAAACTACCTGAGTGATTAAAAATCTAATCGAAACACCTGTGTTTTGAACACAGACCGAGTAACACGTGCCACAACTCTAATCGACTAAAATTGACCTTAGTTAAATAACCTAACCTTGGATAGCAAAATATCTAATTATATGTAGTATATTATATCACAAACAATTGTTTATTAAATGATCATGTTCTATTACCGAATTATAACACCCTATTTTAAGTTAAGGGTATATTTGATTTATAGATTTAGTGAGAAGGAAAAAAAAAAAAAAAACTGAAGAAACTGCTTAAAGAAAATATTGAGGAGAAGGAAAATTTCTTTACTAACATTCAATATGTCAATACAAGACCAAACATGATAGTACATCTACGGCTAGGCAAAGGTACCTATTTTTCTTTCTGTACCTATTTTCTTTTCTTTTATCACTCAAATTTGTTTACTTTTTAATTGCTATTTGAGTCTTCTATTGTCTTAACTGTAATATGTTATTTATATGAACCATTTTATAAAGTTAATCATTTAGAGCGCCAATATGGTATGTTAAAAATTGAAATAGCGTGGCAGCCAATTTGAGTCTTCATTGGAATTCATCTTGTATAAAGTTAATAAT
This sequence comes from Hydrangea macrophylla, assembly GCA_033977485.1. Lineage (NCBI taxonomy): Eukaryota > Viridiplantae > Streptophyta > Magnoliopsida > Cornales > Hydrangeaceae > Hydrangea > Hydrangea macrophylla. The sequence continues at coordinate 96,759,271 of CM066992.1, forward strand.
TTAGAGCAACCAGAATATTATGTTGGAATTCAATTGGCATGACATTTTCAATTGATAACTTTTTTCTTTTATTTTATCACTCAAATTTGTATAGGTTTTAACTGCTATTTGAGTCTTCTATTGTTTAATTGTAATACGTTGGAAATTTAATAGTGTGACATTTTCACCTAGGCTCGCCTTCATCGAATTCATCTAGGGCTCATATTTTTGGCCAATTTTAGATTTTTCATTAGCTTTGAGGTAAATTTTAGCAGTTTCACTTTAGTCCAAAAATGTACCTTTTCTTTTCTTTCATCACTCAAACTTGTATAGGTTTTAATTGCTATTTGAGTTTTTTATTGTTTGAACTGTAATACGCTATTTATACGGACTATTTTATAAAGTTAATAATTTAGAGTAGTCAATATGTTATGTTAAAAATTCAAATATCGTAGTCTTCTATTGTTTAACTGTAATACGTTGGAAACTTAAATAGCTAGCATGACATTGTCACCTAGGCTCGCCTTCATTGAATTCATCTAAGGTTAATGTTCAAAGAGAGAATAGAGAGAAAGAGAAGGCTTAACCTAATTAGGTTAGCCCACACTTATATATATATATATATATCAATCATATATTCAAGAAAATTACAAAAATACCCTTAATACTAATACTTATATTCTAACACTCCCCCTCAAGCTGGAGCATAGATATCTATCATGCCCAGCTTGTTACAAAGATTATAGAACGATCCTCTATTTAGTGCCTTGGTAAGAATATCTCCTAGTTGCTCACTAGACCTAACAAACGAAGTAACAATTTCCTTTCTCATAACCATATCTCTGATAAAATGACAATCAACTTCAATATGTTTGGTCCTCTCATGAAACACTGGATTACTTGCAATGTACATAGCTGCTTGATTATCACAATACATCTTCATAGGTTTACTACTTGGAAATCCCATCTCTTGCAGAATAGTCTTCACCCATAACAACTCACACGCAGTATGAGCCATAGCTCTATACTCAGCCTCTGCACTTGATCTTGCAACTACATTTTGCTTTTTGCTCTTCCAACTGACGAGATTTCCACCAACGAACACACAAAACCCTGATACTGAACGCCTATCAAGACTGTCTCCTGCCCAACTGGCATCTGAGAAACCAACTATCTCCAAATTATCTGAAGGCTTCAACACTAAGCCTTTACCAGGGGCACCTTTTAAATACCTCAATATACGACACACTGCCTCCCAATGTGATAACTTGGGACTCTGCATAAACTGACTAACAACTCCAACAGAGAAGGTGATATCAGGTCGAGTTACGGTTAAATAAATCAACTTACCCACAAGTCTTCTATACCTTCCAACATCATTGAAGTCTTCTCCATCATCTTTACTAAACTTAATATTTGAGTCCATTGGAGTGTCGACAGGTTTTGAACCCATCAATCCTGTATCATCTAGAAGGTCAAGGACATACTTTCTTTGAGATAAGAAAATTCCTTCCTTAGACCTTGCTACCTCAATACCCAAAAAATAACGTAGTAGCCCCAAATCCTTCATATGAAAATGCTTACTTAAATGAGATTTCAATAACTGTATACCTTCACTGTCACTGCCGGTAATCACTATATCATCCACATAAACTGCTAGAACTATCGTACCTTTCTCACAGTGTCTCACAAAAACTGAATGATCAGAACTAGTTCTTCTCAACCCATATGAACTAGCTACTTGGCTAAACTTGTCAAACCAGGCCCTTGGAGACTGTTTAAGGCCATAAATAGCTTTCTTCAACCTACATACTTTATGTGACTCCCCCTGAGCAACATACCCAGGAGGTTGCTCCATATACACTTCCTCTTGTAGGTCACCATGAAGAAAGGCATTCTTTATGTCAAGTTGATGTAGAGGCCATCCCTTAGTAACAGCAACAGACAATAAAATGCGAACAGAATTGAGACGAGCTACAGGGGAAAAGGTTTCAAAGTAATCCACACCAAAAGTCTGAGTGTACCCTTTATTTACCAAACGAGCTTTCAACCGTTCGACAGTACCATCCGGATGATACTTAACCACATAAACCCAACGACAACCTACAACATGTTTCCCAGAAGAAAGATCAGTTAACTCCCACGTACCATTTTTGGACAACGCCAACATCTCATCATCCATAGCACTCTTCCAACCCGGAGAAACCAATGCCTGAGTATGAGACTGAGGAACAGAGACTGAAGATAAAGCACTAACAAAATAGCGCAGTGAAGACGATAAATGAGAATACGAAACAACCTGATCAATAGGATGGTGAGTGCAAGAACGAGTACCTTTTCGAAGAGCAATGGGTAGATCATGAGATTGAGGAACCTCAGCCGAAGTGGATGAAGATGGAGGTGGAGCTGGCAGGTCATGAATACTGGATGGCTTGTCACGACGACGATACACCTGCAAGGGAGGAGAACTAGGAGGAATGGGTAAGGGAATAGTGGACGATGGAGCAAGAACATCAACATATAAGGATGCACCGGAGGATGAAAAAAATGATGTACCTTCAAAGAAGGTGACATCTGCACTAATCACATAACGACGACTCTGAGGATTCCAGCATTTATAACCTTTTTGAGTGCGTGAATATCCCACAAATATACATTTGGTGGCCCGAGGATCCAATTTATCATGACCAGGAGTAAGAACATGAACAAATGCAACACAACCAAACACACGTGGTGGTAAGGCAAACAATGATCTATCTGGATAGAGAACAGAATGAGGAATGCCACCACTAAGAACAGATGAAGGCATTCGATTAATAAGATAACAGGCAGTGAGTACAGCATCCCCCCAAAATTGTTTAGGAACATGCATGTGCAACATAATTGTTCGGGCAACCTCAAGAAGGTGTCTATTTTTTCGTTCAGCTACCCCATTCTGTTGTGGAGTATAACCACAAGAGGATTGATGAATTATCCCCTGAGAATCACAATAGGACTGAAGATTCGAATGTAAACCAGATAAGAACTTGGAGACATAAAATTCCTCTCGTTGCTTCTTGATAACGTCAACATCATTAGTGATAGGATGATACTGATTCAACTCATCCATGAGTCCCTTAAATGTACTGTAGTATTCACTAACCGGCTTATCACCCTGTTGAAGCAGAAACAAATTTTGATATACCTCATAAACGCGAGAAACATTCTTTTCCATAGAAAACGTCTCATGAACAGACTCCCAAATCTCTTTGGCTGAGGACAAGAACATGACACTTGAACACACAGTAGGTTCCATACTATTCCACAACCAGGACATAACCACATAATTCTCAGACACCCAATTTTCATAATCCTTACTATCCTTAGTCGGAGCAACAGACTCAATATATTTCAACTTCTTCCTAGCCCCTAAGGCGACTTTCATAGCTTGAGCCCACAACAAGTAATTGGACCCATTCAACTTAGTAGTGATAATTTGCATACTCACAACATCGGACGAAGAAATAAAACCTTTCTTGTCAGCCATATCAACCAAAAACAGTAGGAGTCTTATACCCAATAACAAAGGAAAAATACTAACAACGAACAAGAAGCAACATCAACGCCAATAAACTCAAACGGAACTAACCAATAAGGTCCATAAAGGGACCGAGACAACACGAACGAAGAAACCACCAATCAAAATTGCCTAATCGAGTTCTGATGTATGCGAATGTAATCCCTTGGACGGTTGGAGTTCAAAAAAAGTGCAGAAATCAGATCATGAACAATGTTCGATGAATAGTTACTGCATGAACAGTGTTTTCGGTAAATAGTAACTGCGTGAACAGTGTTCGATGAACAGTGTTTTCGGTGAACAGTAACTGCGTGAATAGTAACTGCGTGAATAGTAACTGCGTGAACAGTGCTCGCGTGAACAGTAATTGCGTGAATAGTGATGCGGCTGTGATGGTGGTGGTGGTGGTGTGCGGCACCGAGAAGCCTATTCGGGTGGCTCTGATACCATGTTCAAAGAGAGAATAGAGAGAAAGAGAAGGCTTAACCTAATTAGGTTAGCCCACACTTATATATATATATATATCAATCATATATTCAAGAAAATTACAAAAATACCCTTAATACTAATACTTATATTCTAACAGTTAATATTTTTGGTCAATTTTAGATTTTTCATCAGTTTTGAGGTAAATCTTAGCAGTACTTTTTATTTCTCCTTCTTAGTATTCCAATTGCCTTAATTTTTAGTCCACAGCACTATTTCAATCAACTTACTTTTGAGTTATGACTAAACTTTTATTTTTACTTATTTTTACTCATAGTAGTTACAATTCCAAAAAAAGAAACTTTATCTTTAATAACTATTTTAACAATATGAACACCAACTACGTGCAACGCACGTATTGTATTACTAGTTATAAAAAAAACCATGCATTGTCCCAACTTAATTGTAATACTGCCCTTATACCATTTGAAATTTAGGAGGCTTTGCTCGGAGTTATGACTCTGCTTGTCAGATTGTAATTTGATTTCTGTTATTTGTTGAATGTTGGGTTGTGTCTGGGCTTGGGCAGTAGTTGGGTGCATATCTGGTGGAGTACGTTTTTGGGTGTCGATCTAATAATGCCTTGTGTCTTTTTGTTAAAGAGAAGATGGCTGGGCAGCGGGCTTTGTATTGAGAGGTCATTGTGGGAGAGCTACTTTTCAGTTTTCAGGGGGTTTGTCTAGGGTACTTTGGGTGTGGCAAGTAGGGGTGAAAATGTTTCGGTTCGATTCGATTCGGTTCTATTTTTAGAAGAAAAAAAAAAATTGATCGGTTTCGGTTCGGTTCGGTTCAATTCAATTCAATTTAGTGTAAAAAAAATTTTTTGATTCAATTTTTACACAGCTTGAAATTTTTAAAAATTGGCTGAACCAATCGATTCATTCAATCCAATCGGTTTGCTTACACCCACAGTGGCAAGCGCTTGGTTTGTAATTTTGGAGATTGTATATTTTGAGGTTTACTCTTTATTAATAAAAATATGGACGATGTTCCGAAAAAGATGTCCCCATTTTAACAACTAAATAAGGAAAAGATTGTGGTTGTTGAAAACGCAACATTTTTTTTTTTGGCTTTTCAATTTATATGCATTTATATTTCCAAAATCATAGAAGAGGACCAATAGATTTTTGTCATTTTTAGGTACTTTTTCATCTATTCTGAACTGGCACGGACCTTCTCATTATTGGAGAGGGAGTATAGTTTTGAAATGTGAAGAATACACCTAAAATGGAAATGTGGTGTTGTTATGTACATCTAATAATTGTGAAAAGATGCATTAATTATGATTGTCTAGATCCGCTCTGCTCCTCCTCCGCAATTCCAACACTTCAATCCTCCGAGGAGTCAAATTTGGTTGATGTCGTGGAGTTGATCAGTTGGTCTCCATAGCTATATCTCAGAAATCAATAATATAAGAGCAACTAGCTCCAACAAAAAAAAAAAAAAAAAAAATTATATTTGAGTAATAAAAACCGCATTTAGTTATCTGAATAGTATTTTTAATTATTCAAATGAGTGTTTTACTATTTTTTTTTTGGGTTAAATACACTTACACCCCTTGTGGTTTGGACGATTTGCACTTACCCCCCTATGGTTTAAATTGTGGCACTAATACCCCCTGTGGTTTGGACTAAAGTGTAACTATTAAAATTTGCTGATGGAGCAAGCTAAAATGACCAAATTACCCCCAATTCTTCATAACAATGTTAAGAACAATTAACTTCAATTCATTTAGGGAGAAACATATGGTTTTGAATTGGGTGAGAAAGAATCTTTGACATTTTTTAGAATTTTCTTGGTATTGGTCATGTGCTTGACTCAAAGAAAATAATTTCTGACTTATTTTCTTTTTAATACGACTTCCAGGAGCAAAAGAGTCATTTTACCCTCCAAATTAGGGCATCCAAGTTTAAAACTGTTAATTTTGGATGGAAAAAGTCGCGATTACACTTTAGTCCAAACCATAAGGGGTATTAGTGCCAAAATTTAAAGCACAAGGGAGTAAGTACAAATCGGCCAAACCACAGGGAGTGTAAGTGTATTTAACCCTTTTTTTTTTTACCAACACAGTAGCCAAATAAGTAATCATCTTGATATTTTAAATATGTAGGTACAATCAGTAATTAAAAAAATATATATGCGTAGGTTCAACAATAGATGTTTTTGTATCACAAATCGAATGGCTACTAGGGCTGCACAAAAAACCCGTTACCCGAAGACCCGACCCGATCCGATTGGGTCGGGTCTGGAATGAAATGGGTCGGGTCTGGCTCAGGTCCAATTAAGAGATAAATATTTCAGGTCGGTTCGGGTCTGGTCTGGTCCAGTCAATAGACAAAACTGTTTTTGCTAATTAATTCTTTATTTTTGTGACAAAATACTCATTTTTCTTTTCATTATATCCATGAATATATAAAACATAACCACTTTATTAATTTTAACTTTTATAGGTTGCACATCATTATATCCATGAATATATAAAACATTATATTCACTTTCTAGTGGTTGGAATTAATTTTCATGACTCTCCGCCCTCATCAATCTTTTAATGGATGTATTATACATAGAAGTATAGGTATTCACTAATGAATATAAATAAAAATAATAACAAAATAAAATATAAGAAAAAAAAAATTAAAAAAAAAACTGGGTTGTGGCCCAGACCCGACCCGACTCGAACCAAAATAACTGGGTCGGGTCGGTCCGGGTCCAAACCTTATCGGATCGGGTCTGGGTCTCAAAACATGGGACCATTCATAATCGGGTCGGTTCCGGTTCTATAGAGACCCGACCCGACCCATGTGCAGCCCTAATGGCTACAATCTTTCTTCCAAAATATGGCTATTGCTACACCCTCTCTCTCCCCTTCATAGTTTGTAAAAATACAAACTCTCTACATACTCATTTAATGATATTTTGGAGTGTGAAATTCACTAGTAGAGTTATCGAATTGAATTTGATAGTTATTCTCGCAATTATTGGGTTTACATAGCCATTTGTTTACCTTGTTGGAGATGCTGAAAGATCTTAGTGTGGATTAGACAGACAAAACTACACGCGGAGGAAGGAAATTAGAATGTATTCATTTTTTAGTAATGTTATATGCTTCCCAAAACCTAATTCCAAATTCACATCCCAAATGATGTAGCAGCGATGTGACAGTGAGACCACTTCAACATCATCTAATCAAAACTCGGTGGAGTACCCACTGACACATCATTTGGGATATGAATTTTGGATTAGGATGTGGGTAGCATATACACCATACTCTTCATATTTTATAAATGATAGGACTCATGTCTTATCTGAGTTAGCCGGCACCAAATCCCCTCATGCCTTAGGCGCAAGTTCAAATTCCCCAACCAACCATTGTAATAATAAAAAAAAAAAAAAACAGAAATATGAATGGTTAGACTGAACTCTAGCTGTATGGTCAAAATACAAGCAACCTCATTTGTGGTATGCACAATTGCTCTACCTCCCCTATCAGAGATAGAAACCTAACAAAGTCAATAGTGCATACAAAATTACTTATATAATCCTAAAACAAAATTTTACTTGGTCATTTAATTAACAATTAACAGGGTATGAATGAACAAATTTACTATTAGGCAATTAATACAATTTCAAATACATAGTATTAAAAAGTTTAAACATAAAATTAATAGTTGACGAACAGGGAGAGAAAGTGCTACTCAACCCCAAACCTAAAAGAAAGGTCATTATAATTATACATACAACAAGGGAGGTCCCTATCTTTTTTTTTTTATCCAACTCACGAGAAGTGTGTGTAATATTCTACCCTGGATAAACTAAGAAAACGAACACTTAAGGGTAAAAGAGTGAAGATCAGTGTCTACAATGAAAGATTATGAAATTGTATGTTCTAATTTTAGATTAGGGAGCTTTTCTCTCTAAGTTAGAGACAGAGATCGAAGCGTTGACCCTCAACCCCAAGCCAACCATAGCCGCAACCCACCCCCTTCATTCCCTCCCTGCTTCATCATTGAGCTCCTCTCTTCCATTTTCTAGTAGCCCCTCTTCCCTTGTGAAGATTTCCACTTCCTAGGTGAGGTTTCCCCTTCCCCTCCCTCTCTTCCATTTTTTTTTGTTCCCTGTATTTATGGTTATACTTTGTTGTTTTTGTTTTCTCTGTTTTGTTGTTTTTTTTATTTTATTTTATTTTTGCTCAGCAAGAAAGATTATATCATCATGGCAAACCCATGGGAAAAAAAGGACAAACACCTTACAATCAAAGCCCAATGAATCGGAAGTCCCAACAAATGACATCAAACCAGCCAAACACGGATCAAACATAGCAGAGTAATCCACCAAAAAATTTAGCACATTTAGAGCTCTAACCACCTACACAAAAAAAAAACAGATATGTTCCACCATCTAACAGGCAAGGATCGAAATTTTCAACAGATTTCAAACCACAAGCTAAAATTTTTTTAAGTTCTCGAGATTGATCATGGCTCAAAAGAACTGCATTTGAAATCACTCCAGAAAGACAGCACCATAATTTTGTGGATATACTGTGAAGACAAAAGGATCTTGACCCCCATCCACCAAAGCTGAAAAGGAAAGGAAGCATATCAACCGTTTAGAAACTTCAAGAAGCATATCAACCTTTTGGATCCTCAATTTGCTCTTCTTTTGCAGATTCGCAGTATCGCAGAATTGTCATTTGCATGTTGGAGCTAGCAAATTCACAAAGCCTTCCTTTCAGTTCTGTCTCATTTGCGATTCGCCTCATTTGAATTTTTCCTCTTACCATGCAATTTTTTCCTTTCCTTTAAACTGTCACAACAAACAGCCCTGAAAATCATAGTAGCAAACATCACTCCAAAGCATCACTGAATCTGGGCAAAAGGGTCCGTTCGGATGTAAAAAGGAAAATCATGATCATGTGCAGCAGTACCATAAACACATAACCCAAATCTTGTCCAGATTTATAGAGCAATCAAAATGAAAGCATTATCAAACATATATTGTCCGAATACATTATACATCCCCGAGTAAAGCCATCTCTGTTTTTTTGTTGCTTTTTACTAGTGTTGGTTTTCTTCATTGTAATGGTTTTGTTTAGTTAATGAGAATTGCCTTTTAGCCCCAACTTTTTTTTTTTTTTTTTTTTTTGAATTTATACGAGAAAAAGCATCTTTACACCTAGATATATGAAAAATAAAAGAAATTATCAAAGTTGTAGAAATTAATGTGTGTAAAGTTAATAATTCTTATATACTGCAAAAGTTTGAGAGATAGAGATAGGTTCATGAGAATATATAATAAAGACTTGAAATTAATTTACAGAATTGAATGACTCTGATGGAGTCCCTATATATAGAGACATAATAATAAGGGTGGTTTAAGTATATGAGTTGCAAATAGGGATACTGATTTGATGGACATTGTATTATTGTCTAGTGACTATAATAAATTAGTAATAACAACTGTAGATAAAATAGTTTAATATGACCCTTAAAGCATCTCCAGCAAACTAATTAGTAAATTAGATTTTAGCTGAAGTAGCTGACTATGAATAATTTTACTGCTAGAGTAGTGTTAAGTTATGGACATATATAGTTCTTATTTCCTCTTCTAAATTTTTGTTGTTCAAATAATTACAGAATTTTGACCATTTTGATTTTATTTTTATTTTTTTAAACCTATTGGTACGTTGGAGTCTCAAAAACTTGCTTTAATTGCAAAAATATATATGGGATCCACCTGGATCTCACAAATGATTCAGTCACTGTGGCAAGAGGCAATAATTGAAATTACCCTTGCATTAACAATTGAAACGTACAGACAACATATATAGCTCAATCCATAGAACAAACCCCACACAACCATGTGAGAGGTTTTTCTTCTTTCAAAACTAAGGGTGTGTTTGATAATCCAATTAAGTGGTGAAAATAAAAATTTTCAGTACTTAATTTTTTTTAGTGCGTTTGATAATGTGCTACTTAATTGAAAAAGTAGCCTAAAATCTACTGAAAACATTAAGTGAAAATTTTCTACTGAAAATAATTACTGAATGCAGTCTATTTTAGTTCTTGAAACACTGTTTTCAATATTGCAAATACAAATCACTTTAAATTTTCAATACTTAAATTCAGCACTTAATTTTTAGTTTATCAAACGCACCCTAAGCCTCTTGATCATGGATCAATCTAATTAGTTTACACAACAAGTCCATCAAAATTTTATTTGATAGTAATTTGTTTTGTAATTGTCATGCAATATTTTGTTCCATCAAGCATTGCTATTCTAATATTTTGTTTAATTACATAAGTAATATTCGTACTCCAACATTTGAAAATTTACATTATTCCATATATTCGTGACAAGGAACAAGCCTAAGGACGGATGCAGAATTCTAGTCTAGGGAGGCGAAAACATACAAGGGTTCGGGGGCAGCATTCCCGAAAGAAATTTTTTTGGCGTTTACTTATACATTTTTTATAATGAAATAACTATATAAGGAGAGAAAAATACAAACTATTTGAATCAACAATGTATTGAGCAATTTGTAAACTAAATTCAGAATTTACATTTATAAATACACCAAACTTTTTCAAAAATTAAATATACACATCAGTTTTTTTTAAAAAAATCTAAGGGGGGGCGAGCTTAATAATGTAGAAAAAAATTTAGGAGGGGGGAAGAACGTGTATTTACGAATAAAACTATTATAATTAATTTTTTTTTTCCAAATCTAAGGAGAGCGACCGCCCCCCTCGCCCCCTAGATCCATCTTTGAACAAGCCTACGTGGCCTATAATCCGAATGAGGATCTCAAATCAATTCAGATTCAATAATGCTAGGCACACACTTCAAACCACACCCCAAATCACACTCTTACTTAAAATGTATGTACCTTGTACTGTATAAGTGGTGCACAAAAAAGTGTAAAAAATTCAAACAGCACATAGTACATACATTTAAAACATAGGATATAATTTAAGGTATAATTTGAAATATGTGCCTAGCACTTCTCATTCAGATTCGACCTGTTTATCTCAATAGCGTATGCACTTTGAACAATCACCTATGTTTCTTCATGCAAATTATTTAAGTTTTTTGTGTGGTTGAATAAAGAGAGACCATGCAAAAAGGGTAAGGTATGGATTTAAAATCACAATGAATCTGAGTCTCACCTAACCAATTTCTTTGACAGTGATTTATGCAAGTGATTGATGTCCTGATAGCTTTATTTAAGAAGTCAATCGTACACCATATATAAATGAATGCAGCCAAAAATAGAAATAAAAATAATTTATTTTTTACATGCATGGCTGCTTGTGACAAAAAAATGTGGCAATATTTGGACTAACTTCTGAAAATATTTTATTGTTGCACGTAGATCGTTGGTATACAAGTTGAGTCACTGAACTACGAATCTGTCCGATAAGGGTTTTGCTTGACTCTACTAACCTAATAAATAAGTTAAGATTAAATTTGGATTTCAAGGTCATATAATTTTTTATTATGCATTATACAATAAGATGTAGTGCTCTCTCAATCCAAAAACTCTCTATCCTATGAGACTGGAACCCGCAACTGTGTATAGGTGGCATAAAATCCCTTATTATTGGGTCATTGATCTTCTTTTAGGTCGTTCAATAAAAAAGTCAAGTTCAAATACACATGAGCTGACTCGAGTAGATTCGTGTAAAGTCCTAATACTCAATAACACTTATCATAACATGCGAATCTGTTATGAGAAGTTGAGAACCCCCCACTAGTGCGTCTTGAAATATGCGAGGGAGAGAAGTTACCCATCATCAACTCACACTAACATGGTGTACCAATCTCATCAAATTATTTCTTTGCAAGGGAGGGTTCGAAGATCGCGACATTAGTTGTAGGGCTTCTCATAAAAATACAAAAACGTATGGGCCACTAATTTCTACAATCCTCTTGTATGTTAAAATGTGGCTTTAAAAGTGGAATAAATATTGTATATGCATCAATAACACCTCATTTTTGGAGTAGGATGGAGAGGTAAACCCCGTACACATGCCACTACACCAAAAATGCTAAACTGGCACTGTTTAAAATAGTGCCTGACCAAATCTGGCATTGTTTTTTTCAGTGCCAAAATCGGGGGATCCAATTTTTTTGAACAGTGCCAAATTTTGGTCAAAGGATACCAGATTTAGAGATTTGGCACCCTTTTTAGCACTGTTTAAAAAAGTGCTAGAATTTCAAGATAACTTGTTAATCTGGCACGCTTTTGGCACTGCTTAAAACAGTGCCAATTTTCTTGAGTATAAGAAAATAATTTCATTTGGCACTGTTTTGAGTAGTGCCAGATTTACTTTCAAGGAGACCAAAATTTGGCAGCATCATAGCACCAATATATAAACTAGCAATAGCACCTGGTATCACAAATAATACTTGTAATCACAACTACAAGTAACTATTAATATATCATAAATCCCCAATAGAAATAAAAATCATAACAATCCAACGTATAGTGCATACATGAAACAAAATAAACCAATAACATATAATCCAAAATAAAGTTCCTAACAAGAAATAAAACCATGGAAATCCAACATAAAACTGCTTCATTCTTGATCAGTGTCGTCCTCGGGGGGGGGGGGGTGTTAGGTCATCGTGCCTATACAAAAATTCACCTAGCATGCTTCGAAGCTCCGCATTCTGCTTAGGACAGTCTTTTACCTGTATAAATCACATCAGGCAGATTATTGAAGAGAGAAACCAACACAACTCCCATGTCCAAAATAACAATTAATCACATCAGGCAGATGCTGCTTACTGAGCTATGTTTTTTCCTGCTTTATTGCTTGTTTTTCTCTATACGCTGCTATTTCTAGGTTGAATATTTGCGTCTGTGGGCGCTGAGTTTTGGTTGGGGGCTTGAGTTTTTTCTGCTGCGTTTGAAGTGTTGTGGTGCTTAAAGCTCATTTTTGGGGCTCTTGGGATGATCGCTGCTCGGTTTTGCTCGGGGCATAGGTTTGGTCTTGTTCTTTTGCAGGCTGCTCGCGTTGGGTGGTAACTGCTATGGGGCGACTACGGAAAGCTGTAGTGAAGCCGAACAAAAAACATATCAAGTGTTTTTCTTCATATAGTGCAAGTGCAACATGGATGGCTACTTCTAGTGTTTTGCTCATAGCTGCTGTTAGCTAATTTAGGAGGAGCAGTCTTTTGGCTGCCTGGGGTGCTGCTGATTCTGGGGGTTTTGGTTTATTCATGTACTGCTGATTTTTTTGCCATGTGCTTATGCTAACACTTTGGTTTTGAGATGGGTAGGTGATTCGTGCCCAATATTGCATTCTTGACTACATGTTCTTTATTGTATTGGACACGAATTATCACTTAACCGGGAGATTTAATGGGTGAATTTGTGCGTTTGTTGTTCTTCTTGATGTTCTCTCTTTACTAATAATACCCTTTTTTTCTTATAGGTAATTGAGGCATTGTTGGAGGCCTTGTTTGTGAGGAATAAAGGAAGAAGTCAAAAGCTCCCCGAGCGGATCGATCCGCCCCTTTCACTTGGATCGATCCGCGCGTTTTATAGAACTCTCTGCCCAGAAATCCGAATGCGGATCGATCCGGATTTTCAACGCGGATCGATCTGCGTGTTTCGCTGAAGATTCTAACGGCGAGTTAAAGAAGCGGATCGATCCGGATTTTTTGCCTTGGATCGATCCGCGGCCTCTGCTGATGTTTTATTCCTTTTATTACAACTTTGCCATTTTGTTTTGGGAATATATATAGTTAAAGATGAGTTTCTTGGGGGATATCTAATTTTTAGTTAGTTTTTAGGTTTTTTTAGGGTACAAGCTCTCCTTCTCTCTCATCCTCTCATCTCTCTCCCTCATTACTCCTCATCTACCATTGTTCACTTCCATTAATTGTTAGAGAGAAGAGAGTGCATATGTATTGAATGGTTGAAGATTTTATGAGAGCAAGTTTTGGATTTCTTATGGCATTTATGGTGATTTCATCTAGTTGGTATAATTTCTCTTTCCCTCTCTTGAATATTGTTATCATTGTGATTATGAGTAGCTAGACTTTCAAGGTTGGGGATCATAAACCCACCTTTGGATCTATGTGTATTTTATTGTAGGACTTTCACACTTTGTAGCATAACTAGAGTTCATGGGGGTATGGTTTGATGTTTTGAGACCTCACTTATAATGTCAAGCATTTGAAGTGATTAAACCTCTAAACTCTAACCCTACACCCATGTGTTGCATTGGAACATCTATCTAACATGTTGGTTGAATACCACATGCTTGATGGTTTGCCACAATGGGATTTTCTACCCTAGAATGTGCTTCAAGTGTAAAAGTCATGTGTTGCTTGGTCCAAGGTGGGGGAATGCTTCCCAACCTCAATTTCTCCATTTACAAAACCCCCAAATCTTTACTTAAGTTTAGTTTTGTTCAAAGTTACTTTAGACCTTCGAAATAGCCATTATAGTTAATCTAAGAACAATCAAATCAACCCCATAGTCGAAAAGACTCATTTTTATTTCTTAATTTGTTAATCGCTCTTCGCATTATAATTGTTTATTAAGCGCCCACCAAGTATTGTTGCACTCCAATCCCTGTGGACTCGACACCCTATTTCCACCGTACTACGTTTTTAATAGGGTTAACAAAAGAACTTGATTGTGACATAATCAGTAGGTGGTTATTTTTTTTTGGTTTTTTGCTGTTTTTTCTTTTTTCTTTTTGGCGGTTCCCTTCCTAATCTCTTAAAAGGGAGGTTGCTTTATTTTGGAACCCGGACTGCTTGGTTTTTGGGGGCTTCTTTTGTTGGATCCCTTCCATATGGAGGAAATGTATATAGCGATGCTTATCGCTTTGTATAGTTCTTTATCAATGAAATTTGCTGTTCAAAAAAAAAATGTATGAGGCAATGAGGTCAATCCTAGTATAATAGCCTAACTTAGAAAAATGTAGACAATTTCTCAAATATTTTACTGTTTTCCAAAGAACAAGAACTGGAAACAAGTGCAAAATCTTGAATTCGATTCCCAAATAAAGATCCAAAATATATGAGCTAACCTGTAATAGCAGGTAGCATGTTTTTCCTGATGAACAAATGTGACAACGTTGAATATGCTTCTGCATCACCAGAAAGGTTGTATCAGCAACAAAAGTATCAAAATATATGAGGTATTGATACCTTGGGGATCTTAACGACAATTTACAAGCGCCGGTTCAAACATACACTATTAAGTAACAACTAACAAGCGAAGGGATGAAGTGCAGAACAAAGAATAATGAATAGGAAGATTAGCATATCCATGTTCCCATCCAGGATCCACTCTTTGCATGTCCTAGTGCATTTCCACTTTAGCTACCTATGATGTTATGGAAACAGAGCATAGAAGAAAGTAAAACAGAGCACATATTATTAAAAGGAAAAAAAAAAGATTATTTTTCAACTAAAAAGTAGCAAATGAAAAAGACAACTATAAAAAGAGAACAGAAAACCTTTGAAAATGAGAAAATTAAACCTCGGACTTGTGTTCATAATTTAACAGCTTATTATGAAACAAAGACGAGAATGTTGTAAAACAGAATAAAAAATGGGTCTGATCAGCCAATTAAGGAGTAAATCCCATTCCCGACTTCGATGTAGGCATTCTCGTCTGCAAAACCGTAGGCGTCTGATCAGCCAATCGAGCTGCACCACTGCAGGGGCAGCACAAAATAAAGGGGTTGCATCAAATCAAGCAACAAATAAAGGGGCTAAACAAAACAAATGACTGAGCTTCACTTACTGACAACAAATCAAGTAAGAAATGAACAAATAAGGACTATGTTGGAAAGTTCTCTCTTTGCCCAAAGGTTCCAACCAAATCAATAGAAAAAAACCACCCAAGTTTGGAAAAAAAAATAGAAACTTCTCTCTGTTTTGTTTGGTTATCAAGCAAACATCGCAGAGAAAAGGAAGCAAAATAACAATATGGAGAAAGTAATAAAAAGAAAGGATTGTTGAAGGATCCTCTTTTCTTGTGTTTGTGTTAACATCTTTGAAACTTGAAATTCCTATACTGAAATGTATTAGGAGAGTATTATTTTAGAAGTAATTAATCTTGTAATATACTAATATGTGGGTTAAGGCCCCGTTTGATAAGACTGAAATTTAAGTACCGAATGTTCAAGCTATTGAATTTGCAGTTTTAAAAAAAAAATGTTGGAACTTGCAAGTACTGAAATAGATTGCATTCAATGATTTTTTTTTAGGAGAACTTTTTTCTATTTAAAGTTTCAATGGGTTTTTGGCTGCTTTTTCAATGAAGTTGTACATTATCAAATGCACTGAAAAAAAAAAAAGAAAAAGAAAAAAAAAAAAAAAAAAAGAAGAGCTGAAATTTTTCATTTTTAGCACTTAATTCCCTTAGTTTTAGAGATTTAGTGCTGACAAGATTTTGTCAACTTATATAAAGTGCAGAATAAAATATCTGAAGCAAATGATATGCTATCTCTAGCTACACCTACTGATTAATCAGCTATGGTTTCGGACATGACTGCAACAATTTTGTTTCCAATTTCCATTGACTTGGATGAGAATTGAATAGTGACTTTTTAGTAATTTGTTAAATTATTCATGGAAATTGTACACATTGGGAGAAAATGAAAAAGAAGAGAAATATTATTAGAAGAAACAAAGACAAAAGTAGGCAAAAGGTTAAAAGAAATTAAAGAATTACTTATTTGATTTTGTATTCAAGCTTCCCATATAGCATAACAGAAATGGAGCTCCATAACAAATAATCATCAATAATTCATGATGACCAAATAGAAGTCTAAAACAAATATAAAAACAAAACCAAAAAAAAAAGTCAAAAAGAAATATAGACTAATATAATACAGCTGTTGGTACTATATATACATGTGACTTTTGTATTACATATATCAATCACCAATCCAAACAATTTCTTAAGTGCATCTGAGAGTTGGACTTATTTAGGAAATCACAGATGTATAACTTATGAAGATTTTGAATATGGTTAGTCAAGCAAGCTACATGGTCGACCCAAACAAAAAGATGAAATAATTAGATAAGCATTAATGTTAGTCAATAAAATTAAATGGAAATGAAATTGAAAAACTATTGACTCTGAAAGAGAAACTAATTTCAAA
The DNA here is from genome assembly GCA_033977485.1 of Hydrangea macrophylla. NCBI lineage: Eukaryota > Viridiplantae > Streptophyta > Magnoliopsida > Cornales > Hydrangeaceae > Hydrangea > Hydrangea macrophylla. The sequence goes on from CM066992.1 coordinate 96,776,434, forward strand.
AGTTAAGAGTTGGATGAGGACGAATCACCTGATGTATCCGACAACTTCAAGATACAGAATATATATATATATATATATATGCATATAGGGGATACACACACACACACACACATATATATATATATAGAGAGAGAGAGAGAGAGAAAGTGGTGACCTCAATAAGCTTTAACCCCAAATCTAACACTCCTCCATTGACGGATCGGAGGAGCTTCTTGATCTCGATCTGGTTCTTGTAAGTCATTGGTGGAGAAGCTGAGTGAGATTGGGGTCGGTGGTGGAGAAGCCAAGAGAGATTGGGGGGTCATTGGTGTATTCTCAGATTTTAGGGGTTGGAGAGATAGGGTCAGTGGTGAAGCACACACACACAGAGAGAGAGAGAGAGAGAGAGAGAGAGAGAGAGAGAGGCAGTAATGATTTTGGGTTGGAGAGATGGAGTCTCAAATTTTGGGGGTTAGGTTTTCTTAGCTAGGGTATAGAGAGAGAGAGAAAGAAGTGGCTGAAAAGGATTTTGGGGGTTTTTTTAAATTTTTGGTCAACACAATTTTGGGGGAGGGAGGGAAATGAATTCCATTGGGACGCTTTATGGCACTGTCAAAAAATGCTCCAGTTTTGGCATTGTTAAAAACAGTGCCAGATTGACTTATTTCAGTGCCAAAATTTGGCACTGTTTTAAACAGTGCCAAATTAAATGCACGAAAGGGTGCAGTTTGGCATTTTTGGTGTAGTGTGCACTGACCTCACAATACAAACATCATTTGAATCGGGGAGACAAATGTGTAGTAGGATTCAAACCACGCCAAAACACATAGACTTTGTAAGCCAGGGCCTTCAAATCCATTCTTGTAGCCAACTTGTAACGTCACCTGAGAGGTTTCAATCCCTCGACCACAAGATTTCTGGCCAACTTGGACAAACTAAGTTGGTTGATACCGCGTCATCATTAGTTGTAACGTACTAATATGAAAACATCTGTACAAATAAAAAAAATACTTTATGTAAACCAAAAATATGGAGACATATGTATAAATAAGTCAAGATCAAACTTGATTTTAGGTCATTTAATTTATTTATTTATTTTCATATTATGCACTACACAAGGGGTGATGTGATTTGAAAAGTTTATTCTGGTAGAAGAGATGGGAAAGTGTAAATAGCTTCAGAGCAATACTGTCAATGTCATGGTTCACGGTGGGCTGCTCGTGTGTGCGCAGCTATGGTCTTCCTTGAGGTGTTTGACGCTTTTGGTTAGCTTATGCAGAGGAACTTCTCACTTGGAGATTTGATTTTGTGATAAATGGGAATTTCTTTTGGATTCTGATGACATGTGGATCATTGAGTTGCTGCTAGAGGAGATGTTTGGAAGATTTGTATGGACTGTGTTTTTGGTTTTTTTTTCTTCGAAATTTTTGAAGTCAAATGTCTGTGTCTATGTGGATGAGTATTCAGCCATTTTGCTACTGGGAAGTGTTTTCGAATTTTACATGGGTTGTGTTCTGTTCTGCTGTTGAGAATTCGCCCAAGAACTGTTAGCACATGTAAATAAAATTAGAACAAAATTACCTGATCAACAGCCTCTTTAACAAATCATGGGCCGAGTCGCGGATCTCGTTCTCTTTAAGACGTTTCGCGGCTCTGCCCAAAGTGTGCAAACAGTTCGTACTTGCCACGCTGTCCCCAGGATAAAACAGCCCAGAATCATCTCTGTCTCAGTTTATTTTTGCACCAAAGTAAACTGGAAAACTTGACACCTTTCAAATCGTATTGCTCAGAAACAAAAATTGGAAAGCTCTCTTTTAATTTTTGAAAACAAGAATCCCAAAATGATTTTGCTCTTTTTCTCAAACTCACTGACTTTTTTTTCTTTCCTAAAGTTGGAAGCCCATAAAATACCCACAAATAAAACATCACTGTTTAGCAACAGTGGTAACAGTTGAATACTCTATTCATTTTGGGAGGAGCAAAAAGCAAATTGCTCTGGAACTTTTTTCCTCTTTATGCCGTATCATCTATATATGTATATGTATATATAACGTTATATACGTTATATAATCAACATTTACATGAGTGATAAAAGGTATCATAATGGTGTTCAATATAACTTTCAAGTAAATAAACATTCTTGTGAACGTTATATACATTATGTCTTAATTATATCATTAAACTGGATTCATGTTCAAGCATTAAAGGTTAAAAAAATGACAAAGACTTTTCTATGATGTTATTTTATTAAAATACTCCAACAATCCCCCACTTATTTTAATAAAAAAAATTTAAAACAAGAATTTTTCATCGAGCCACTAATCATAGGACTGTGCATAAATAAATGTGTTTTTCAACTTGAACCTTTACGTAGTGAAAATGCTTCAGAATTTGCTAGAGTGACACATAGTTTTGAACTCTATCTTTGACAACACTCCACACACAACCCTACTAAGGTGTAGTTCAAAAGCCATCACTTTTACGGCCATGTGCTTATATTCCAGTATAGCGAAAGCTCTAGAGAATTTGCCCAAATTTCATAGAAAGCGGCCACACTTCCACAATCGCATAGGTGAGTCTAACAAGGATCGATACTCCTGTAGCTAGGTATCCCACTCAATATAGAGTTTAGATCTCATTAAGAGTTATATTAACTCATCCTTGTACCGCTTCAGGATGTCATGCTTCATGGGGATGGACCGGGAGTATTAATTCCCTATAATAATAGCATGATTCCACTCATATCACTTCATGACTTGTTATTACCCTTTGAACCTATTTCTTGGGATCTCCAATCTATTGGTTGGGTTACCATCACAAGTGACTCAACTGTTATGGGCATTAGTCTCATCCCTTTCTAGGCTTTACAAACCTTCTTTTAAGTTAGTTCTTTCGTCAAAGAATTAACTATATTATCCTCAGATTGTACATTATCCACTCTTACAACTCTAGTAGAGACACGCTCTTTAATAGTGTTGTGCGTGCAACATATCTGTTGCCTCTTACTGTTATACCAGTTCTGAACTTTTTGCAATAGCCGTGGTACTATTGCAGTTGATAAAACAGCTAGTATCTATCTCTCCCTTAAAGGGGTATCTCATAGCAAGCTTTTAAGCCAAAACTAATGGTATCATCTCCGATTCCATTGTGGACTAAGCCAACATAGTCTATTATATTTCTTAGACTTTCATGAAACTGCGCCCCTAGCAATACTAAAAAAATATCTATTGTGGCCTTGGAATCATCTGAAAGAATATTCCAATCAGCATCGCTATATCCTTTAAGGACAGCGGAAAACCTTGCACAATGTAATTCGAAATTCATGGTCTTTTTCAGATTACACATAATTTCTCAACAGTATTCCAATACTGATAATATTGCCACTCCTGTTTTTGAAATTGCATACTTATTTAAAAAAAATTATTTGTAACGGATATACCCGTTACAAATATGGCGTTGCAACTTTATAACGGATTTTTGTAACGGATATATCTGTTACTAATTAGTAACGAATTTTTGTAACGGATAAATACCGGCCGTTACTAATATAATTTTTGTAACTGTTACATCCGTTACTAATACAATCCTCTTTTATGTGAAAATGTGGCTCTAAAAGTAAAATAATTAATATTGCATATAACATAAAATAAAAATAAAAAAATAAAACTCACATCATTTTTGGAGAGACGAGGACAAATCCCTGCATCATGTCCTTCATGAACTTGGGATTAATACTTATTATCGTTTATATTTGGAGTAGGATGGAGAGGCAAACCTCGTACACTTGCACCGATCTCACAACACACGCATCATTTAAATTAGGGAGGCAAATTGGTTGTAGGATTCAAACCACGCCAAAGCGCATAAACTTGGTAAGCCAAGGCCTTTAGATCCTTCCTTGTAGCCAACTTGTAATGTCCCCTGAGATCGAGGTTTCAATCCCTGGACCACACGAGTCCTAGCCAACTTGGACTAGTTAAGTTGGTTGATACCACATCATTAGTTGTAATATATACACATATATGCACCGACTTAATTTTATCTATACTCGTACACCTGTCACTTAGATCAGTTACAACAAAATTACAACTAACCAAAATTGCTACAACATACAACCATTTCTAACCACTACCACCTGGAGCAGATGAGCTGGACAGTCTGTTTGAATCACTTTACACACAAGTTACACAACATAAGTAAGCACTGCTTGACTGGAATTGGTTTGACAATTTTCAAAACATGCGTTGTTTTCCTGCATGTGTATTGTTTTCTTGTCGGTCTGAGCTCCTCCAACCATTGCATGCATGATCTCAAAATTTTTGGAGAATTTATGATTCTACTAAAATCGGGAACTAACATTTTATTATTTTGGATATAAAATTTTGTTACCTAAACAAAATTACTATAGAAATCTCCTAGGTAGAGTGATTTGTTAAACTGATAAAATATTTTGTTGCAGATTTATGTAGTTGTCTTTCTTAGGTAACAAAATATTATACCCAAGATAATTAACAAAATGTAATAGTATATAGTTTTGTTTAGGTACAAAATTTTCTACCTAAGATAACAAAATGTTGTACCCAAAGTAACAAAATATTGTACCCGATTTTGGTCTTATGAAACCACTTGGTCGAATTATAGAATTCTCCCTTTTTTTTTCCAAATTTTGTTGAAATGGTTGTAAAGTTATTTTAGCTAGTCACTTTAAAATTTTTCTATTTTGACCTCTCTATTGTAACAAGACAAACCCATTTGGCTAGTGATGCAGCGCGGAAGCGAAAGACGAGAAGGACGAAATGGACAACCTTCTTAGACCTGTTGATTATCGCAACAATACCAGGAACAAGGCTCTAATCTTTGTTGATTCATCAAAAATACCAAGAATAGGCTTCAATCGTCTTGTTGATTCCTCATAATACCAATAAACAATTGGAAATAAAAGAGATACTCTCTCTATATAATTTTATTCATTCATCAAAGCTCTCCATAAGAATGTTACATCAACTTATGTATAATGCTAATAACTTTTCCCTAAGAAAAGGAAACAAATGAAATAAAAATAAAATTTAACTTAAATAAACTCAAATGTAAAAGAAAACATAATTTTCCTTTTCCTTTTTGACAGCCTAATTAATGACCCTTAAAACTTGAAAATAAAGTTGTAACCTTCTCAAAATACCCCTAATATATATATATATATATATATATATATGTGCTAACCTATTAGGACTTAATTTTACCATTTGGAATCCTAAAAATAGCTTAAAACATGCTAATAAAATCCTAGCAAACTAAAAAACGAAAATTACAATAAAATAAAAATACATCAAAATCTTGAACTAATTATTGAATATTGTACTGCATCATTCTTCCCCTGTTGGAGAAAATTCGTCCTCGAATTTCGCATAATACCTTGGACCTGAAATCTTTCCTTCCAAATAAATAGATATTTCGAATATACAAAATTCTTCCCCTTTTTTCCACAATTAGCTTTTGTTATGCCTGAAATTTGAAGCACTCTTTCGCCGCCTTTCCAAGAGTTGGTAAAGTTTTAAAAACAAATTAGCATCATAGTAGAAAATATATGTTTCTACTCCGAAAAAATGATAACTTGACATAGTGTTGGAGTTGCATGTGATCCATATGAACAATATGATGTATACAATTAACCGAGTCTTCAATAACGGGTACGACAAGTGAATCAACATCTTTAACTATGTGTACTTTAATCATGCCCACACCAATAATTTTAGCTGTAAGACTTCCATCAACATCGATACCTTTTAATTCTTCATTTCGATCCACCTTAGTAGTAGCAACTTCATCGTCATAACGACAGGGAGATAAATACTCATGGTCTAATACAAAATCTCATTCTTATTGTGTGATACAGAATCAGGTCTTGATCCTGTTGTTTTCGAATCGACAATGTAGCAATCTGCTCCGCTAGCACTCCATTTTGTCGAACAAATCGTTCTTGTATCCACTCCTTCAAGCGATCCAACTGCTGTTGATCAGTAGCAGCGTCCCTCTCATAAACTTCAGTGGAAGCCATGAATCTAGGAAAGAACAACTGCGCTCTGATACCAATTGATGCAGATCGGAAGCGCAAGACGAGAAGGATGAAATGGACAACCTTCTTGGACCTATTGATTATCACAATAATACTAGGAACAAGGCTCTAATCTCGTTGATTCACCATGAATACCGAGAATAGGTTTCAATCGTCTTGTTGATTCCTCATAATACCAAGAAACAATTTGAAATAAAAGAGATACTCTCTCTATATAATTTTATCCATTCACCAAAGCTTTCCATAAGAATGTTACATCAACTTATTTATAATGTGAATAACTTTTCCCTAAGAAAATGAAACAAATGAAATAAAAATAAATTTAACTTAAATCTACTAAAATGTAAAAGGAAACATAATTTTCGTTTTCTTTTTTAACATCCTAATTAATGACCCTTAAAACTTGTAAATAATGTTATAACTTTCTCAAAATATCCCTAATATATATGCTAACATATTAGGACTTAATTTTACCATTTGGAATCCTAAAAATAGCTTCAAACATACTAATAAAATCCTAGCAAAATAAAAAACGAAAATTACAATAAAATAAAAATACATCAAAATCTTGAAACTAATTATTGAATATTCTACTGCATTAGCTAGTCCCATTTAAGAGAGAACAAATCCAATCGCAAGGCTCCAACACCACCGTGAGGTTCGAGAAGGATTAGATGTAAGCGACCTTTACATGCAGAGATATTGTTCCCACGTGTCAAACACCTAAATTTGATGTCATAATCTTGAGCTCACATTGTGTTCTCTATTTTAGCGTGTTTTGAGTTTATTTTGTTACCTTCTGAATTGAAGTAGGGAGCTCCAATTCCTATATCTCTCTCTTCAAATGGGTTCCACACTAGTGCTTTTTTTTCAATTTTGGATAGTCACTTATTCCTCGAATCTTTTGTCTCACTCCTCATATTTAAGGGAGCTAAAATTCTCCAAAAAAAAAGCTTTATTGGACCTTCCAAAACGGAACTCCCACACTCTAAAAACTAGCTAAAAGTTAAAATGGTAGTGGATGGGAGTTCCTCCCATGGTTACTGGGATCGTGGTTCCTTGGAGATCCGGGTCCTAAATTTCACGAACCAAACGAGAAGAAGATAAATAAAATCCTTACTTTTACATTGCTTATTGGTTTTTCTTGTGATGTGTCACTCTCCATGTCGTTGGGTTGCCTAGCATTGCTACCCAATACTAGAGTATAGATATATAATTGTATATATAGATTTAAAATAAAATAATATTATATAAAATAAAAAAAAAAACATACTTCCTACGCTCCTACATTTTTGTATTAACTTCCCTCACACTCAATGTAACTGCCTCTCACTCTCACTATATATCCCATTTTTTCACGTTTTTTAATTTTTATTTTTTGTTTTTATTTTTTGCAGACTTCTTGGGTAGAAATATATATATATATAGATTTTATAAAAAAAAAAAATAGATGTGTATATATATATATACAAAAATGATAATTTACAAAATACAAAAGGATAATTTGTAAAAAGCACAAGGGCAATTTGGTTATTCAATTTATAATTGTACACACTTTAAACTTTTAGGCTCTTTTCTTTAACGTATAAATACACACACACACACAAATATACAAAAGGGTAATTTACGAAAGGCAAAAGGATAATTTGGTAATTCGATTTAACAAAAGAGTAATTTGTAAAAGGCATAAGGGTAATTTGGTTATTCAATTTATATATGTACATATATTTTATTATATTATAATATATATATATATATGTATATATACACACATAAGGGTAATTTACAAAATGTAAAAGAGTTTTTGGTAATTCAATTTAATAAAAGAGTATTCATAATTATAAACGTTTTAAACTTTAAGGCTTTTCTTTAAGGTATAGAAACAAAAAGGTAATTTACATAAAGCATAAGGGTAATTTTATTATTCAAATTATAATTGTACACACTTTTATTCAATTTCATGTATATAGTAATATATTCAATATATATATATATAGAACAATGATATAATAAAACAAAATATGTATATTTATACACACAAGGGTAGTTTACAAAAAGACAAAAGGGTAATTTGATAATTCAATTATAATTGTACACACTTTAAATACATAAATTAAAATTTGGTAATTCAATTTATATATATATATATATAATATAATAAAATAATATATATGTATATTTATACACACAAGGTTAATTTACAAAAAGGAAAAATGATAATTTGATAATTCAATTTATAATTGTACATACTTTAAATACATAAATAATAATAAAAAAAATTTATAATATGTATATCTATAGATCTATATATCTATAAATAACAATGTAGGTGCCATTTTGTACTCCCGTATTGTTGGGATGCCACATTACATGACTACACAATAGTATAGTATAGATACACAACTGTATATATATACATATTGAAAATAAATAATATTCAAAAAGTTAAAAAAAAAAAAAAAAAACAAAACAAAACAAAAAATTGCATGCTAGCTATACTTTTACATTTTTGCAGTAACTTCTCTCGCACTCACTATAACCGCCTCTCTCTCTCACTATATATCTTATTTTTCCAGGTTTTTAATTTAATTTTTTTTTTCAGATTTCCTGAGTAAATTTAAAATAAAATAAAATTCAATTATACTTGTGCATAGCACCGGCCAACACTAGTAAACATATATATATAAAGGGGTAATTTACAAAAGGCAAAATGGTAATTTGATAATTCAATTTAATAAAATGGTAATTTGGTTATTAATTCAATTTATAATTGTAAACCCTTTTAATTTTAATAATGCAATAAAATAGTATATATATATATATTATAATAGTATACGTATACCTATACACACTAGGGTATACGTATACCTATACACACTAGGGTAATAACAAAATACAAAAGGGTAATTTGATAATTGAATTTATAATTGTACGTACACACTTTAAATATGTTAAGAATAATAATAAATTATAATATATATATATATATATATATGAATGTATGTATGTATATGTAAGTCTATGTATATATACATATACACAAAAGGGTAATTTACAAAAGTAACTTAAGGCTTGTTTGGTAATTCTAAGATTCATTAAAAGATGTCTTAAGGGTCAAACAAGCCTTAATTTGCAAAATTAATTTGAGGTTTGTTTGGTAATGCAAAGGTTCCTTGAAAGATGCCTTAAAGGTCAAACAAACTTTGCTAAACAAGATTCAAGTTACTCCCTCCGTCCCTTTTTTTGAGTCCACCTTTGGGAACTCAACTTATTAAGGGGACAAAAAGAATCTACACCTACTTTCCACAATTGCCCCTAATCATTGCAATAACTTTTTTAGTTTTGTCTTGGTGTAGATTTCAAGGAAGGGTAGTTTTGGAAAGTAAGTAAAAATTGTATGCCAATTTAAGAAAGTGGACACTAATTTTGGGACATCCCAAAATGGAATATAGGACTCAAAAAAAGGGACGGAGGGAGTACTATTCATAATAACTTGAGGTAAATAGATGTGATGTGAAATTACTAAACAACCAAATTATAAACCCAAAATGACCATTAAGGCCAAATTAATTTGGCATTTAGGGAATATTTCATTTTAGGCAAATTACCATTAAGGCCAAATTAATTCGGCATCTAGGGAATATTCTATCTTAGGCTCTTTTATAGTATAGTATAAATAAAAAGGAAAATTATTCCTTCATATTTGATTTGAATATCTTTTTTTCCTTCAGCCCACGGGCACAGACAATTACTAGTATATATGTAGGAAAAGACTTAGTTTTTTTTTTTTCTATTAATTTAAAGTGTAATTGGCTCAAATGTACAAGTAGACCAAAAATAGTGTATTCAAGCAAGATGAAAAGTATGTAAAAAAAAAGTATGAATTATTGTACAACTTTATGTGACACAATATTTTAGCATATATTAATATATATATATATGCATAGATTGGCATAGCTCAAGTGGCAAAGAGTTTAGCATATATAAATCCCCTCTAATGCATAGGCTCAGAGTTCGAATCTCATTCCCCTCCCCACCCATATATATATATATATATATATATAATTAGCCTGTCGCTCACAATATGGGTCAAACCAGACAGGACAAGGACATATAGTTGTAGTACACCATTTGGATGAAGGTCCACCTGTCATGCATGTCTTATTATGGCACTTGTAACGGCATTCACTCGTTCCTTTAGCTTCATGAAAGTTCTCCAAATAATTGGCTCTCCGTCCCGGCCCTACATACCATTCTCAAAAAGCAAAAAGTATATCAGTAAAATATATAATGCGTATGACTGTAAAGTATGCATAACTTACATAGCCATTTTTGACATGTAAGTGGGGTAACCCAACTAAACAAATAAGCCTACATCCCTTAGAAGCAAAACTTTGTTCATGCATATATGTTTACTTTGCTTTATGTTTTCTCCACTAATATTGAATGTGAAGGGCCATGAAAGTGAAAATGCCAATGCAATGCAACTATGCAAGTAATATGGGTAACCAGTGGAAAGTGGTTTTTCACATAGTGGAACTTTTGAGTTTAGGAGTCAATGTCAAGCTCACATCAAAGACATTGATGTGCCACGAAAAGGATTGATCACTTACTTGTTTTATATTCTTTCACAAACTATACCTATCAATATATATCTCACGCTTTGTTTGCAATTATGAATAATTTCATGGGTCTTAAATTTTTGTCTCCCGTTTCCTTCTCAACACATGTGACAGTATTGACATACAATTATTATGATCAGGTTACTTAAAAGAAAAAACACCTTTCATCACAATTCATAGCCCACTCCATTAAAACATCTCTAATGAAAGGTGTTATTTTGGGGTGCTATATATCTTCAATAATTGTCAAAATGGCACCTCCCACCCAAAATCTCCACTCCAATGGAGATGGTAACGAAAGTGGTAAAATGCCTAACCCGTAAAGTTAGTGTCAAATTTTCTAAGAGCAACTACAACAAAGGTTGCATCTAGAGTTCTCTCTCTCCTAACTACCAGTATGCCCCCTCAAGCACCAAAAACTCCACTCTAATGGGAGTAGTAAAAGAGGTTGATGGCCATTGGACAAACTAAGTGCATTAATCGTTGTTACATCACAATACGTTGAATACTAAACTGCCAACTCACTTTAATTGTCATCTATGCTTGGATTGCAGTTATCTATACTACTATTCTATAAAGAGAAAGATAGGCATGGCCGGCCCAATGGGGGGGGCAGTGGGGCAACCGCCCCGGGCCACCAAAGTTTATCAAATTTTGAGGACCCTCATAAAATTTTCATAATTACATTTTTACTTTGAGATTTTTTTTAGCATTTTACATTAGGTCTCCCTTAATTATGTTAAGTCTCTCCTCAACATATGTTTAGGCCCCAAAGGGGCCCAATGTCCAATTTAGTGTCATCAACTACATATATATTGATATACATACATATAAAACTCAAAAGCAAAGGCCCCTAGAATTTTGAAAATTACACTTTTAGTTCAAGAATTTGTTGAGTTTTAGAAATAGGCCTCCCAAGAATTTTGAAAGACACCGTACAATATTTAAGTTTTACAAATAGATTCTCATATTATAAGTAGATCCCAAAAAAATCGCCAATTATGTATAAGTAAACCCTAAAAAAATAGCCAATTATGTATAAGTAGACCCCAAAAAAATTGCCTCGGGGGCAGCCCGAATAAGGGCCTCCCTTTTAGTAGTTCGTCCCGGACCTCCAAATAATCGAGACCGGCCCTGAAGATAGGGGTATCTTTTCTCTTTCTACTATCATTCCTATTAACATAAAAAAATCAAGATATTTCTATTAAAAAAAATCATTAAATTGACAGTATCAAACTATCATTACACACTCTCAGAAAGCAAAACCCAATAACTGCTATAGAAGACAACTGCCCACTCCACGTGTCACACTTCTTCCTCACCCCAAAAAAACTGTCATATCACAATCATCTTTCATGTCATTTTGCTCTGTCGAGGATGGTAAGGCAAAATGACGTTTGTTGAAAAACATGAAAGATGGTGGTATGAAATTGATTCAAAAGTGCAATAATTTGTACTGTTCATAAGAATAATTCTGTCCCTCAAAATTAATCAATGACTCGATGCACAAGATCTCAATTGGCACTATGCTCTCCAGAATTCAGCAATAAAGTCTTCCAAAAGTGCACTCGAACTGGAAGATAATTTGAGTGCTTAGAATTGCACCAAGGATGAAAGGGATCTTTTCAAAAAGGTTTTAAAAAATAGAAGAAAGGTTTTTTCAGAAAGATCTTAAAATCAGAGAGAATAAAAACGAATTCTGTGTGTCTTGGAAGTTGGAAGGATAAGAGAATATGAAGTTTTATAAAACAAAATTGATATGTGTATAACAGCAAAGCATTTAAAACAGATCCCCCAACATTCGTATAATTAATTAACGCAGGAGATTAATCCCAGTTTAAAGAATAAATCTGTAACAGTTTGGTAGTTTAAAAAACCAGTAATAAACTGTGCAGTATTCTTTTCGGTCGTCTAAAAAATTTAATTGGAGAGAGCAAAAACTTAACCACTAGCTCGTACAAGCGAGGGAGCAAATTGCACGGCATTCGTGTACGCATGACATGTCTGCACAAGTAAATTTATGTGTTTTTTTGTTAATTGAGATATTAAAAGTTTATATGAAACCATTATGAATAAATAAATCACTATCGACAATGCCAAAGTACCATTTTTGGAAACTCAAAATACATTCTCCCATTGGAAATGTTTTGGGAGAATAACATAAGAACCCAATAAAGTAAGGCCCAAATTCGTTGGATTCCCTAGCTAGAATGAGATGGGCCTCCGATCCATACCTGTTACCCATTAAGCTGGCCCAACAAGGCTTGTTTTTTTTTTTTTTTTTTAAGGCTTGTTCTTGATATTAACGCAAGTATGCAACTTAACCACTATACCTGGCCCAACTTGAGCCTGACAAACATTCCCACTAAAATTTTACATAAATTTTACAACTTGAGCCTGACAAACGCAAAAGGCTTATTCGATGTGGGATGAACACAATTTTCGGAATATTTTCGGAAAAGTTTTGGAAAATACAATTTCAGAACATTTTCGAAAATTTTTCAGAATACTTAGGAATATTTTCTGAAAAGTTTCGGAAAATACAATTTTGGAATATTTTCATAAACTTTTCGGAATTTTCGAAATTCTAAAAACAATTCCGATTCCGATTCGATTTTTTTTTGGAATTCCAAAATTCGGAATTCAGAATGCATATTTAATTGTCAAAATTGGAATTTTTCGAATCGGAATCAGTCGAAATCGGAATTTCCGTTTCAAATGACACCCCTAGGCTTGGTTACTGGTTCCTAAAAACAACTCTGCCAACCAAACTGTACTGGGTATTTTCCAATGAGATAGTCCCACTTAAATGGTCCCAAATTATTCCTTAAAAGAGTATAGCCGTATAGACATGAAGGCAGATTTGGGTCAATAGCTCTGACTTGACATTGGAATCAAAGAGAACAGGACACAAACTAGTAAGAACAGTCACACAAATATATATATATATATATATATTTTACTCCTATATATTTAAAGAATTTCTATGTATACCCGTGTATTTGCTATGTATACTCAAATTCCTTTATTCTACTCATTTTTCCTTTTAAAAATTCTCATTTTTATAAAATTGAACGGTGTACATAACAAAAATAATTGTGTACATAATAATTCTCTATATTTATTTATATATACAGTATATTATAGAGCAAAAAGTACAGGTTTGTACAAGCCCCGATTGTCCTAGGGAGGTGCCCTTTTTGTGGGTGACAAAAGCTGCTCCTATCACATGGTTAATCCAATCAGACAACCTATATATGGAGTCCCTCGGTACACCAACGTGGTTTTTATGAATCATATACTATCCTTTTTTTTTTTTCTTTTTTTTCTTTTTTAAATTGACTCATTGTCACATACATTTCTGAACCATTTAAGATGTAAATTTTGAAAAAGTATACTTTCTAAATTTGAGTCCAAATTTAGTTCTTGAATTTTTTGTAAGTTGTACCACATTTCATTACTGATCATTGGCACAATATGTAGCAGTATTACCACCAATTACTGGTACAATATATGGTACAATTGTTAAATTATTTGAAAATTGAATTTTAGACTCAGATTTGAGAAACAAGAATTATTTGTTTGTTTGTGTCTTCTAAAAAGAAAATGTTTTTTTTTTCTCTGGTAAGCAAACATAAAATGTTTTATATGCATATTGATGTATAGATGTGTATAAATAAATATTGGGAGGATTAAAATTTGTCAATTTATATGCTGTCATTCATAGATTTTCTTTTAATCAGTGAATGTATCTTTTGTACATTTACTTAGTGTCATGCGGGCAGTTTTGGCATTTTGGTTTCGGCTTAGGTAGACATAATCAAATTCCATCTACTTGGGCTAACTCTGTTAGTGCAAGGGAGGCTACTGAAATGACATTTCTATTTTAAGGGAGGTCTATGATATTATTCAAAACACAAAGGATGTTATTGATATTAAGTAATACCTGAGAAAAAGTCAATAATAATTAGCTTTTTTTTCTTTTGGAAAGTACCCCTAAAACCATGTGATGTTACAGAAAATTGAGTCGCAAAAAAGGGCATTGGTATTTTTACTCCAAAATTGAATTATTGTATTCCACGATACTACTGATACATTATACAATACTATAAAATCATTATATTTCATAGAGTGCATTAATTCTTCGTAGGGTACTGATAGCAATTCTCAAATAATGGATCAGTTTACAGGGCAAAAAGTGAGACATGAAATCAAGTGTCTTAGTGTACTATGGTCAATCCTATTTTGTTTGTTGGCTTGTTGCCTTGAAAAGTTTTGACTTTTGGTGATTAATCAATGTCAAAGAGCTGTCATTTCGAATTTTGGGTCTCATTTTTTTCTCCTCAAAATATAAACAAGTGATTCAAAATTTCAAATACTCAATTTACTTTCGTCAATTTATCATAAAATAATGACCCAAAAAAATCACATTTAAGAAATCATCCTTATTTTATTTTTAAAATGTAGAGAGTGAGAGAGAGAGAGGTGAAGATAAAAATGTGTCAAATAATTATTGTAGAAATTAAAAAACTTCCGTCAACCTTGACACTTATGTTCTTGCAAACAAAATCTCATTTCCACACTTTATTATTTTCTTCCTCCTCGTTAAGATGTGAATATGATCTGTCCCATCACAATTTCACAACTCTTTATTTTTAAGCTTGTCTTATTTTAAGCTAAAAAGTAAATGGCCATCATTGTGTGCGTATTTATGTATGTAACTATTGGGGATTACACAAACACAACATATGATCACGTTTGACCAAAATTTTATTGTAATGTAGTTAATGTGAAAATTGTACTCCCTCCGTCCTTTTTTTTAGTCCATTTTTGGAAACTCAACTTATTAAGGGGATGAAAAGAATCTACACCTACTTTCTACAATTGTCCCTAATCATTACAATAATTTTTTTAGTTTTGTCTTGGTGTAGATTTTAAGGAAGGGTAGTTTTGAAAATTAAGTAAAATTGTATACCAATTTAGGAAAGTGGACACTAATTTTGGGACATCCCAAAATAGAATATAGGACTCAAAAAAAGGGACGAGGAAGTAGTATTTTTTTTAATTACTAGGGAAAGTGGTAGGAGTTGAACACTTAACTTATATAATGGAGGGACCTAAGTCCAGCCTCACCCCCGAACGAGATATACTCACTTTGCGATAACTTGTACTCCGTATTATTTTGGTTGTGCCTTAAATAGAAAATCTCACACAACTAATTATGTGAAATTTGTAACATAAGAATTTAAATTAATTAAATTTCACTAATAAGTAGCTTGGGGTTTTTAACCAAATTTGAAAATAGAGTATCCTTTAAACTCAAATGATTCAATGTTGGGGGACTTTTTTTTACCAAAATTTTGAGAATAAAATAAGTACGATTTGTTAAATCTTTTTTCATATCAAAATTCTATTTCATTT
This sequence comes from Hydrangea macrophylla, assembly GCA_033977485.1. NCBI lineage: Eukaryota > Viridiplantae > Streptophyta > Magnoliopsida > Cornales > Hydrangeaceae > Hydrangea > Hydrangea macrophylla. Next base: position 96,792,529 of record CM066992.1, read on the forward strand.
ATCAAAACTCAATTAATTAACTTTTTTCTTTTGGTTTTTAATTAAATGGTTTATGTTCACATTTTTACTATTTTGCATTGATATAAACGGAGATAATAAAGGTATAAACTCAGACTCATTGAAATTTGAGTCTATCATCATATTTTTAAAAAATAATTCCTCCTGGAATTTTGATGATATACCTGTTACTGTGTCAGAAATTGACTACGAATTCCTGAAGATTTGTATAAGATCCTACTGAAATTGAGGATGAAGTTACAGAATTAAGAGAGAGAAAAGAGATTGCAGAAGATGAACAAGATGAGAACGAGAGAGAGAGCCAGAGAGAGAAAACTAGAGAGAAATGAAATTATTTATTCAGCTGATTCCCCTTCTCAGAACAGAGCCCAGCTATATACAAACTGCGTAACCGACTAACAACTAACAACCACCCCCCTTCTCAACCACTCATTACACGACACGTACAAGACACGTGTTCTATTTGTTATTTGAAAAACAACTCCAAAAACGACGTCGGTTTGCTCTACTCCAACGGCTACTTTGTAAACAAATTGAATAAAACGAATTGAACCTGAACTCTTTCTTCTTCTTCTGCTAACTGTGACAATAACCCCCCCCCCCCCCCCCCCCCCATCATTTCGTCCTTGTCCTCAAGGATCAGTCTAAAGAAAAATGAGGAAATTTTTCTCTCATAACAGCCCAATCCTCCCAAGTGGCTTCTGATGGAAGGGTTGTACTCCATTAGACCAGAAGCTGAACCTCAACTTGATTATTGCGCTTGACTATCCTCATGTCCAAAATAGCAATTGGTTCCAGCAAAAATTGTCCTTCTGAGCCTACCGGAGGAAAGTGATGACAAATTTGCACATTAGCCCCAATCTTCTTCTTCAATACAGAGACATGGAATAAAGGGTGAATTTTCGCTTGCGGAGGCAAATCTAACAAGTAAGCCACCTTCCTAATCCTTTTTATCACTTGGAATGGACCATAGAACTTAGGAGCTAGTTTCAAATTCTTGCGAACTGCAACCGTGGCTTGTCGATAGGGCTGTAGCCTCAAATAAACCCAATCCCCTTCCTGAAATTCCCTCTCAGTCCTCTTCAAATCTGCATAGAATTTCATCCTTTGATGTGCCACTACCAAATTCTCTCATAGCAATTCCCTCATCAGCTTCCTTTCTTTAAGGAAGTGGTCAATGTCTTGAAAGGAAGATTTGAGTGATTGATGAATGTTGAATTGGGGAGGGGCATACCCATAGAGAGCTTGAAAAGGGGTCATCTTTAGACCAGAATGGTAGTGAGAATTGTACCACCATTCATCCATAGAGAGCCATTTCTTCCACTTAATTGGTCTATCACTTGTCATACTTCTCAAATATGTTTCCAAACACTGATTTAATCTTTCTGTTTGCCCATCGGTTTGGGGATGATATGCAGTAGAGTGCAACAATTTTGTACCCACTAACTTGAACAAGGTCTGCCAGAAGTTGCTGAGGAACACTTTATCCCTGTCAGACACAATGGTAGCTGGAATACCATGAAGCCTATGAATCTGATCAAAGAAAATTGTAGCTACAGTTTCAGCAGTATAAGGGTGAGATAGGCTGATAAAATGGGCATACTTAGTTAGTCTGTCCACTATCACCAAAATCACATTATGACCCTCAGACTTAGGAAGCCCTTCCACAAAATCCATGGCTATGTCTGACCAAGGCTGTGAAGGTATGGGCAAGGGTTGTAGTAACCCAGGATAAGGTACCACTTCATGCTTCATTCTTTGACAAATGTCACATTCTTGAACCCAAGTTTTAATGGCCTTCTTGAACTCTGGCCAATAAAAATAAAGACTCAATCTTTTCTGGGTACCAATAATTCCCTCATGGCCTCCAACTCCTGAGTTATGTACTTCCTTAATAAGGTCCTGTCTCAAGTTTCCTCCACTACCCACATAATATTGACCTTGGTGTTTCAGTAACCCATTGCAAATCTTGTATGGAGGAGCAGACTGTGGCTGAACCATTAGTTGAGCCATTAATTGTTGTGCCCAAGTGTCCTCTTCATAACTACTCACAAGCTCTTGCTGCCAAAGAGGTGTGATTACAGTGACTGCTTCCAGATGATGATCCTCCTCATACAATCTGGATAGAGCATCAGCAGCTTTATTCTCAATACCCCTTTTATATTCAATCTCATAATCCAACCCCATTAACCTTGAGATCCATTTATGTTGCAACATGGAAGAAATTTTTTGTTCCAACAAGAATTTGAGACTTTGGTGGTCAGTTCTTATGGTAAACTGTTGCCCCTCCAAATAGGGTCTCCACTTTCTGAAAGCCTGAACCACTGCCAGAAGTTCCTTTTCATATACTGACAGACCCAAATGCCTTTTGGTCAGTCCTTTACTATAGTAAGTTATTGGTCTCCCTTTTTGCATCAACACTACTCCCAACCCATTGTAGCAAGCATCTGTTTCTAATACAAAAGGCCAAGAAAAATTTGGTAGAGCTAAAACTGGAGCACTTACCATAGCTTGTTTAAGAGCCTCAAATGCCTCTTTTGCCTCATCCTGCCATTTATACTGCCCTTTCTTAAGTAAATCTGTCAAAGGCCTTTCAATAACTCCATAATTTCTTACAAACTTTCTGTAGTAGCCTGTCAAGCCCAAAAATCCCATTAAGGCTCTAATACTCTTAAGCTCAGGCCATGAAACCACACTAACAACCTTTTCCTGGTCCATAGCAACCCCTTCTCCAGTAATAACATGTCCCAAATACTCCACCTGATTTTGAGCAAATGCACATTTGCTCTTCTTAGCATACAATTGATGCTTCTCCAATGTTGCCAAGGTCTCCTGCAAGTTCCCCACATGATCTTCCAATGTTCTGCTATAAACCAATATACCATCAAAGAAAACTAAGATGAACTTCCTCAGATAAGGTCTGAACACAGAATTCATAAGAGCCTGAAAAGTTGCAGGAGCATTTGTCAATCCAAAAGGCATAACCCTGAATTCATAATGTCCCTCGTGAGTCTTGAATGCAGTCTTAGCAATATCTTCTTCCTTCATTCGTACTTGATGATACCCAGCTCTTAAATACAGCTTAGAAAATATTTTTGCTTTCCCCAACTCGTCTAACAACTCATCTATAACCGGAATGGGAAATTTATCTTTTACTGTCAGATCATTCAACCCTCTATAATCCACACACATCCTCCATGATTGGTCCTTCTTTTTAACTAGCAATACTGGAGATGCAAATGGACTTTTACTGCATCTTATTACACCTGATTGTAGCATTTCATTCACCTGTTTTTTTATTTCAGCTTTCTGGAGATAAGGGTATCTATAAGGTCTGATGTTGATGGGGTTACTTCCTTCTTTAAGTAAAATTTGATGGTCAAAATCTCTGATGGGTGGCATCCCTTTTGGTTCATCAAAACTTTCTCAAATTTATCTAATATCAACTTGATGGGCTCTGGTACTTCTTCTTGCTGCTGCACCATTTCCACAGAATATAGTTGCACTACCACTGCTTGTTCATTGCTACAACAATATCTTTGTAAGGCCTTCCCACTGATCATAGTGATCAAGTTTTCCTCTCCACTTACAGTACCCTTGAGACAAATTGACTCTCCTTTCAATTGGAATGATAGGCTTAGTTGATTAAAGTTCATCATCATAGGACTTATTTCCTTTAACCATTGCACCCCTAACACAGCATCACAGCCTCCTAGGGGTAGAATTCTCATATCTGCTGAGAATTATTTTCCTTGAGTTTCCCACTAAAACTGATTGCATTTAGCCTTGCTACATAGTTGTTCCCCATTTGCTACCACCACCTTAATGGGATTAGTTGGTTGAATGTGACAGCCTAACTTTTGAGCTGTTTTGATATCCAAGAAATTATGGGTACTCCCACTATCCACAAGGATTAAAATGGTGTTTTTCTTGACTCTTCCCAGGAATTTGATAGTCTGTGGGTTCTTGTTACCCATTAAAGCATGGATTGATATGGCTACTTCTTCATTGTTCTCTTGTTTCATCATGGTATCATTACCCATTTCCTCCTTAATCTCCACCACTTCTTCTTCTTCTCATCCTGTTAACAGATACAATTGCCTCTTGGCACAAGTATGACCTCTATAGTAAACCTCATCACAATAATAACATAAGTTTTTATCCCTCCTGATCTGCATCTCCTCAGGGGATATTCTTTTCACTCCAGAAAATTGACTTCCAACATTGACATTCAATCCCCTAACGCCTTGATTGTTCTTATTCTGGGAATTTCTATTAAGAGAATAAGAAGTACTACCGGATCTACTACTAGTGTTTAAGGGGGCACTATGTTGAATAGTAGCAGATACTTGTACCTTACGATTTCTCTCCACTGCTGCTAGGTGTTATTCCTGTAACCGTGCTAGATTAATGGCTTGTAATAAAGTTCTGGGGGTGAACATCTGAACTAAGTGTGCAATGTCCTCTCTTAAGCCACTGATGAAAGATGCCACAAAGTATTCCTCACTGAGTCCCCTGTTTCTAGCCAATAGCAGTGGTTTCAAGCCTTCGAATTGACTCTGGTATTCTTCAACTGTACCCTATTGTTGAAGTTTCTTAAATTGCCCTACTATTTCATCAAATCCTCCTTCCGAAAATCTGTCACAAATATCCTCAAAAAATTCTCCCCAGTAAATTCCATCTAGAGTGTCATAGTGAGCTTGAAACCAAGCATCAGCTTTTCCTTCTAAATTAATTGAGGCCAATAGAACCTTCTGTTCTTCCAAAACTGGTGTTAACTGAAAATACCTTCTACACTTCTTCAACCAACCCTTAGGGTCTGTTCCACTAAATTTAGGGAAATCAATTCGTGGTGTATGCAATTGGTGAATGGGCATACCATTTTGACGATCTCGATCCTCATTAAAGACATTTCTGTTTCTGAACTCTCTCTTATCTTGATGAAATGGTGTTGATAGCCCGCCTAATTTGATCCTTTCGTAACCTCCATGTGTAATCAGTAGTAACTCTCAGAAATACCAAGTGTTGTCTAAACCGCACCCTCTAAACGACGTCACAACGCTTGAACTCTAATCTTTGGGTCATGACAAATACCCCTCCGTTCAAAACATCCTTGCCCTCAAGGATGTAATGGGAAAGGATTGGAAGGGGGACCCCATTTTGTGCCTCCTGGGTTTGGACCCCTAAACCAAACAAGGGTAGCCATGATGGGATTGTATTTTGGAGGGGAATCTTCTTTCCAGTAAACAAATTTGAGGGGTCCTTGGGTGATGACCCTTAGTGCCTTAGAAAGGAACTGTTGTTGCCCCAACATAGCAAGTCCAGAGTGACTAAATTTCAGCTTTTGTCCATGTGTAATTTGATCCTTTCGTTGTCGTTGTGACGTCGTTGCCCAAACTACTGATTTCGTAACCTAATTTGATCTGATTTTGATGAAATGGTGTATGCATTTTTTTGGATAATGAAAATCTATTTTTCTCTCTCTACTTCTCCTCTGCCTTCTCTCTACATTCTTCTCAATTCTTCTTCCCTAATCTCTCTGAAACTCACCATCTTCTTCATTCTAATTTCTGTAATTCCTTCAATTGTTGTCAGTAAGGGTTAATACCTTACAATCAATTTGTTAATAAGAATCTCAATTCCTTTCTCTCTCCTCTGTTTTCTCTTATTTCTCTCTCTAGTTCATCTTTTCCTTCAATCTTTCAACTCTCTGTTCTGTAATTGATTGACGAAATGAGAATCCAGCAAGTGGGTTCTTACATACTTCTAGTAAGAGAAAAAGCTAACGAACAAAACACCAAAAAATCTTTTTTAGAGAAAATTAACAACCAACCCATCTTTCACACAATGAATGTGTATGACCTAAAATGGCATGAAAGTAAAAAAGGCTTAATTACAAAATATATCCATGAAGTTTTGGTCCTTCCATGTAGTTTTAATTGTGTCAATTTAATCCATAAATTTTTTAAAGAGAAGCAATATGGTCCAAATGTCACATTCTGTCAAAAATTTTGACGGAATTTACCCACTATCACGCACAATTATGCTAATAAGCAGGTTGAGAGATTTGTGGTGTTCCATTTTTTCCCTAGAGAGTGTAACAGTGCATAGAATGTGAGTAAATCCAATCAAATTTCTCACCGATTGAATATTTAGACCAAATTGCTTCTATTTAAAAATTTCAAAAACCAAATTAATACAATTGAAATTACATGGGCTAACATGAGAGATGGACCAAACTTCAAGGGTATATTTTGTATTTAACCCAAAGTAATAAAATAAAAATAAAAATAAAAAAAGCGCACACACCCCCATTTCATGACCCAACACTCTCATTCGGTCAGTGTTGGGTTGCCTCCTCCTCCTTTGCTTCTTGTGGTGTTTCCACCGGAACCGCCACCGGAACGGTATCGCCGCTGATGGGTCCACTACGGACGCCGTTTTCTGCCGCCGTACGAGGCGGCAAAGGGTCAACCCGGCCATCGAGGCAAGATGAGCATTTCCTCTCAACCCAACCTTCGAAGTCGTACTGCCCATGACCCATGATCCGCCGACCCGAACATAACCTTCCGATCATACCCGCTATCACACCCAGGATTGTGATCACTGCTAGAACACCAATGAATGGTCCGATTGACCCGTGACCCGAATGGGCTGTGTAGGCTTGTTGGGTCACTTCCATGGGTGGTGGTTCTTGTAGCTGTGGATCCACCATTGGTGTAGTAGACATTTTGTGATATACCCCAGAAATTAAATCTATATAAAGATATACTATATAGATTTTCAATATCCAAGTTTTATGAGGTCTTGACTCTTGACAGGTTTTTGGGATGTGGGTTTAAGAGATTCTTGTGTTGTGTCTACTCTTTGAGATTGGAAACTTGGGTGCAAGTGAAAAAGCAAAAACTGGGGAAGATAGAAAGATTTCACCTTTTTTAGAGTGAGAGAGTTTATAAGTGTAGTTCCAAAGTAAATAAAAGAGTGGGAAAAAGAAAAATTAAGAGCCTATGTTAATATTGAGATTTGTACAAATATGAGAAGGTGAAAAACTTTTGGTTTGGGGATTTATGAGAGGTTGCAAAAGGGCTAATGAGAGAAAAGGGGGACCTAAAATTATGTTTTAGTGTGATAAAAAAGTTGGGGGGAAAAAGCTGAGGAAAATGAGGAGAGGAGTTTTAAGGGCATGTTTGTATGGGCAAAACCCAAGAAAAAGAGAATCACTTTTTTTTTTCTTTTTTTCTTTTTTGACCTTTCTCAAATGAGTAATGCAAGACCCACACACTGAACTACACACTTTTTTCACACACAATTTTAAATGTTTGTACCTTGTGCTGTTTGAATTTTTATTTTTTTTTGTATCCCATCTATACAGCACAATGTACAAGCATTTAAAGCTGTGTGTGAAAAAAGTGTATGATTCACCCTGTGGTATTAGCATTTTTCTTTAGAATTGGTAATTCTAAAGGGACTTGAGGTGCGGAGGTATTGTGCAGTTTGATTATTTCAGAGTCTGACACCTTTGCCAATTGATTCTCTATTCTTTGTTCCATTCTACAATGTGTGTGATTGGGAATTCCATTATTACAGGTTGAGGTTAAGGTGGTAAAAAATTGAACTTGAAACTTCCCTTGTGCCAAAGCATCGACAATTTATTGTCAATTACAATTTTCTTTATTGGTCGCCACGAAAAAAGAAAAAAGAAGGAATTATGACTTCAAATTTAAAGTCAATAAATGATCATTGCATTAGGGGTTCAATTTAAATTTGCTAATTGCGTTGGCAAAGAAAGGAGCAATGGCTTGCAAACAATCTTTACATCAATCAAATGGTGTTATGGGTAGGGCCGGGTGTCAAGAAAATCGGCACAATGACCAAATTGATCGGTTTTTAAAATATTCTGTCAGTGTAAAAATCGAATCAAATAAAAAAAAAATACACTAATCGAACCATATCAAAATTGTTCTTTTTTTCTTTATTATTATTTTTTTTTTTTGGCTCAAAGTGTAAAAACCGAATATTCTGATCAATTTGCTTAAAAATTAGACTGAGTCGAATCGTTGACGCCGCTAGTTATGGGCCTTAGATTCAAACGTTACCATCATTCACCAAGAGAGGCCACCTCAGGTCCTAAACAATGATCCAACAAAAAATACAAAGAAATGAGAGTAAGATGTGATAGTTGTCCTAGGGAATCCTCTAAAGGCCTCTTTGTTCTGAACCAATGGTGTGTTATATTGTTATAATTGATATCTTGTACTTTGATGATTTATTCAGGAAATTATTGCATGGAGTACGGATCCGAATATTGGTCACGTGGTGATTCTTGCTAAAAAAGAGGTCATCATGCGGTCAAGTGATTTGTTAATGATGGACAAAAAATTTGTATCTGACCACATGGTAACCCGTGTGGCCCTGTTGGTCGAGAGCGCCACTTGACTTATGGTCTGGGACCATACAATAAGCTCTCGATAATCTAGAGGAAAACACAAGAATATTGGAAACTTTATAAATATTTTTTTTTTATAACCTCATTTCTCGTGTAAATATATTTTTTTTTTAACTGTATAAAATATCCAGATATTGTTGTTTCATCACAATTATTATTATTATTATTATTATTATTATTATTATTATCATTATTATTATTATTATTATTATTATTATTATTATTTTTTATAAGATATCTATCCATAACACCCTATAGAGACACTATTAGCCATTTACATGACTAGTCACATTATATATTTGTAGAAGATAAGTTTTCTTTAACCTAAAGGTCAAAAGTTGGCATTATGTTCATACTTTAGGCAAGCTCATCCACTTGTGTCTTTTCTTTCTTCATTTCCTTTTGTTAAAATATTTTCTCTTTTAGTGAAAATTAATAGCACTTGAGGCCTGTCATTCTCAAGGGATGATTAGTGCCCAATTATATATATGGTCTAGATCAAATGATCACAACACATCATACTAACGTGGTGTGATGAAGTCATTAAATAACTTCTCCAATTCGAGTAGGGTATATATGACACTTAGATCCTTTATTTTCTTACATTGTTCTTCAAATAAATTGTGCTCTTGTATAAATAACACTATTAACACACATATATACATATCTGTGCCTATACATTCGTCGTATATCAGTACATAGATTTAGACTAACATCAAGGAATTTACACCAAATGCCACATCACCCAAAACTACTCCAATTGCTGCACCAAATTGGTAAGTTGAAATGACTTAGCACTCCAAATCAACAAAGTTGCTGCCTGAGATTCAAGGCAATTAGATTCTTTTGAGAATGTATTTATAAACACTAGAGATTAGGAATTTAGGAGATGGAAAATTAATAAATATTCAAAATTTGAAGTGACAAAATTTTATATATCATTTGATTTTGACTTAACAAAACTTCTTTGAAACTGGTCTCTTATCTTTTTTTGTGTTTGTCAATTCTTTGTCATATGTACTTTTCGGTGGAAGCCATGCTTGATTTTGGATCCTCGTCTCTCTTTTGGGGTAGTTATTATGGACGTGATGTACTACATGTCATTTGTAGGCTCACACAATTTTTTTTTTTTTTTTTTTGACATCTTAAAAAAAATACTTAAAAAGAAATATCTGTGGTCTTGTAAGTATCACGTGGGTGCTGCCCACAAATGATTGCCCCAAAGGGAGTCGAGAATCCAAGCACGTGCCACTAGGGGTACTATGTTAAGGACTTGTTATTGCCTATGTGGCCTCATTGCAGATTTTTTATATAAAAAATACCCAATTTCAATGCTGAATTAAAAAGCAATATAGTCAAATTAAATGGATAATACTATGATCCTCAAATTTTATATACCAAATATGAATTTAACACACACGTCAGTGAAACAAACTTTAATGGAGTAATAGTGGACCACATTAACATTCTTCAATCAAAATTGACAATTGTACTCGATGAATAAACCAATACATTCCATGTATTGCATTGACTAGTGTGTCCATGATATTATAGAATGCATTAATTCAATTTTAAAGTAGGAATAACAATTCGCTAAAAATTAAGTAATACAAATTAAGTGATACAAATTTGAGACTCGTATCATTACTCTTCCTATTACATGATTTAGGAGCTAAGGTCTCACCTGTCAATGTACATGGGGGCTAGTGATGAATGATGATGTCAATTCATCATCTCATTTATACTGGTATGGCAATTCATCATTTATATTGGTAAAATAATTCTTGACAGATCCATATACCAAGTTACCAACACAAGAGATGGTATATTGGTATATTTGGAGAGAGAGAGAGAGAGAGAGAGAGAGAGAGAGAGAGAGAGAGAGAGAGGGGCTTTTGATGGTCAAGGACAGAGGTTGGTCAGGCTTAGCCTCTCAAGCATCTCACCAGGCTTTTCCTTTTTGAATCCAACCTTTCCTTGTCGCCTTCCTTTTTGAATCTATAGGCACTCCTCTCTTATTCTTCTTCCTTTTTCCTTCCACACTCACACTGTCACACACAATATTATAAATATATATATATATATATATAGATGCATACATATTGTTAAACATAAACATATGTACGTTCAGCAGAGAACATGATTTCCCTACAACCCCCCACATTAGCAAATTCTTAGGTATAGATCATAGTGGCATACCTCTATGTGACTATATATTTTTGTGTACCTTCAATATGGATTTTCTATAGATGAGAAAAAACATGGGCTTCACTGGCCAACTACCACTATGGCAATTTGGCATATGGTTGAGTGAAGTTACTAGCCAAAAAAATTATAAAAAAAAAATTGTACAACTAACGTCAAATTATCAAAAGGGCAAATCTAGTACACACGGACTCCAACTATTAATAGTTGATGACTCAATTTGTTAAATTTTTTAACTTACTAATTTATCCAAATATATATATATATATATATATATACTTTCACCCCAACCTGAATTAACATCAAGTTCGGATGTTTTCCGCAACTCATGCATTGAATTCCGCCATGTTAGCTACTAACTTAGCCAAAAAAAAAAAAAAAAATTATAGGAGTAATCATAAATGAACCACCCAAAATCCACAATGTTACTAAATAAGGATTTACTCTTTACTCCATGAACCAAATAAGGCACTATTAAAACCACAAGCTAGTATATTAATTGAGTAATGTTATGTTTTTCAAATTTAAACTTCAAGTCTCCATTACAAATGATGTGATAGTGGGTTTATTGAATTTTGATTGAAGAATATTGAAGTGATCCCACAATAATCAGTGGTCACACTGCATTTTAATTGGTGCCACAACATTTTAAATGAAAATTTGAAATTTAAATTTAAGAAGCATAGCATTACTCGTATTAATATTACAAATGTAAGAGACTTGTACGAGACTCCGAAGGCATTTTTGTTCGGACTCTCTATTGGAAGTGAAATTTTGAAGTCGAATTGAATTCAAATATGGCACTTTTACCATCAGAAAACTAAAAATAGAAACATAAAATGTTTTTTTTTTATATACTTCCTAAAAAGTCTCAAACTTTTCCAAAAAATTGAAAAAAGGAAATCAAACTCTTGGAAGCAAAATCTAAACTTGATTTCTACGTTGTTTCAGGCTTTCAGTACCCAAAAAGGAAGTGCTTTTTACTTATAAAGGAAACAACACTTGACTAAGGCTTAGTTTGGCCCCCACATGGTGCTTTTCCTTTTTTAAAGTCCAATTTCATGTTAATTTATTTGGTAACTAGTTTATGACCTTTGTAAAAATTGAACTTAGGGCTTTTTTGGAGAGAGCTTTTAAAAGCTCTAGAATGGAGCTTTTAAAAGCTCAAGGTTGCTTTTTTTGGTTTCATGATGTCTTTTTGAAGAACAGTGTAACACTTGTTTAAAATTATCAAAGAACTTAGTAATAAATTTCATAAGCTCATTTTAAAAAGCCACATGGGGGCCAAACTAAGCCTAAACACATTCTACCCACAAAGACCTAGTCCAGTGTTAGGCGGACCAAGATAGGGGGTGTTCTACCCCGTAGTCTTGGATTCGAGACTTCACATGGATAAATATAAGGGATTTGGCCAAAGTCTTTGGCCTTCCTAAAGAGGTTAGGGGTTCGAAACCCCCCTGGGTCGTGTAAGCTAGGTGGAGAGATGAATCTCAAGATAGACAATGTCCAACTTGGTGTGGGTTCAGATCCTACCGCTAGATTACCTTCCTAATTTACCTGGTGCATGTGTTGTGGGGTTGGTGCACGTACATGGGTTTGCCCTCTGTTCTACTCTGATAAAAATGATAGTAATAGATACTAATCGCAAAATCGCAGCGAACGGGTTGTGAGATTTGTCCTCGTATCCGGGGAAAAACAAAACCTACATGGTCCAAAAAAAAACACAAAAATATGCATTGTTGCTTTCTAAGCCACTTCATAAATATCACAACCATACTATTGTCACACCCCGATTTTTAAAAAGCCAAATAACCAGCCTAGAACTAAATCTAGACTAGTATTCGACTACTCAACTATTGAAGTGAATACCATGAAGCCCATCCTATTACAACTTTTTAATGAAAATAGATTCATTCTTAAAAACCTAATTAAAACATTAATAATAAAATCTCCATTTCTTTTTAAAATAAAATCACCACATTTCCATTTTTAAAAAAAAAAAACAACTCACACGATTCCGAAAATTCTCAAATTCATTTGATTAAAGCTAAATCAACTAAATTACTTAAATTGAAATAATATGTACATAGAATCTCTGTCGAGTTAGAACAGTAGTTCCACACATATTTCAGGACAGAATAGTAGTTTCCTTCAATATGGTGGTAGTGGTCCCAAACCCAACTAATACTAACCGAATACCTGCCTGTCGGATATCTATGGTGAGTCATCCCTGCATAAAAGTTAGTGGGCCCACCATCCTGTAAATCGAATGATCACAAACCAGGCGAATAATTCCATACATAAGCCGTCCACATTCTAAATTAAACGTCGCGTTTATTATTTCACGCTTATCAGTCTTATGAAATAATCAATTTTCATTATTTATTAGCATTAAATTTATCTTTATGTTCCCTAGGTTCACCACTTGGCCACTCTCTATGGTACAGCCCACACATATATCCTATGTGTGCCCGGACATACTACCAACATCTAATCCGGTGCCAGTTTGGTTGGGGTATCAACCAAATCAGGTATACTCAACGGAAGGCCGATCCATATGCCTAGACGTCTATAAATTAAACAGAGCATAAGGCTTAAGCCAGCTTGATCACGAAGCCGCTGGCAAATGGGTACACTCAGCAAGTCGAGCTACCAAAAATATATCACACAACAAGGAGCAGTGAACACTAAGGAATTATGTTGCCATTGTCGTTTATCGTTCGTATTATCCATAATTGTGAATTTCTCGCTTATCACATAATTCCGTCTCATCATAGTCCAATCACATCTCTAACTTTTAGATGTGTTTCAATTTCTCACAATATAAGGTTTTATCAATTTACCCATAACAATCGTTCCACAACATTTTCCGATCAAATTACAAGATCACCAATATACTATTCAACGTACCTAGTTTACTTTTTATCAACATTTCTATAATATGCAACCAATTATTTCAAGTACAGTTACCTCAACCAAACATTCCATATTAGCATACATAAAGCACATAGTAAGAAATTATATTCTCTAAAGAATAAAATATTCAATTAGACATTTATTCACTGCTACTGTAATTGTCAATTTCTGACCAAACAGTACAGAATCATGAAAAACACCATTAGACGAAAAGTGTGCAGAATTGTGTTTTACATGAGTTACGTGGGCAGAATCTTAACATAATCAACGTATGAGTTATTTATAGTTTTTCTCTCAAACCGATCCGAGCTCGTTTAAATAAATCCAAAAATGAACAAAATAAATCTCAAAATTTAAACCCAATAACACTGAATATACATATCTTTACATACATCTATATATACATACTCCAACATGATTTCATAGATCCTTTTCCAATTTTCTTTACATAATATATTTAGCGAAAAATTGTAACGAAAGTAAAATGAAACAAATGATTAATTCACCAATTTAGGGCTCCAAGGATTGATGTTGACTATGCAAAATAAAAGTTTGGGGTTCTTCTTCTTCTTCTTCTTCTTCTTCTTCTTCCTCTCTCTTTCTCTCTCTCACGTCTGTTCTCTATTTTCTTTTCTATCTCTCTTTTTTTTTTTTTTTTATAAACCCTAGGACATCTAAATAATATGTATACATATATATGACACATACTATTATAACACAAATCCACAAATGCTAGAAATCCCGTTTTACTTCTTGTGGGCCCACAAAAAGGCTCTATATGGGCCCGAAATACATTTCAAGGTGCTAAAATGAGTAGCTCAATGGGTGTACATGACCCGAGTACTTAATTTAAATGTTAAGAACATAATAACACATTCACGGGCCTCTAAGCACTATTTAAAAATCAACACATCAACTCTTCAATAACTTGTTCAACTTAAAATTTTTTAACTTAATTCCACCACTTAGCTCTATAGAATTTTACACAGTAATTCATAATTAAAATAAATACACACATATAAATAAATAACCATAAAAATATAAATGCACACAACCAGTACACATAAAAATTTATGCTGTCTCATTAAAAAAAATTGAAATGAATAATTATATCAGTAAAATACGGGGTGTTACAGGTATACTACAACCATTATGCAAATCCTCCTCTCCCACCTCCTAGAAGAAAATAAAATAAAATAAGCAGTAAAAAACAAGCATTACTTGCTTCTACTTTTAAGTTGGAAAAAATTATAAAATTTGGCGGAGAGGTTTTGCCCCACATGAAACGAAAAATTCTCGGCCATTAGATGAGTTAGAGCTTTAATCATGGCATGACATGTGGCGAAGTGGTTTTGAAGGCGGTTTTTAACATTGATTTTGTAAATTTCTTACAAATCTTTGCACTTTATTAAGCAACGTTTGGACTTTATCAACCAACATTTGGACTTTATTAAGGAACTATTTGTACCTTGACAACAAAGCTTGACATTTGTTTGCAAATAACATAGATACAAACAAAACTTATTAGATACAAACAAATCTTATCAATGTATAAAACAATTACTATCAAGATACAAATCAAGCTTATCAAGGAACAAACAAAGCATATTAAGGTACAAATCAAGCTAATAAAGGTACAATCGACATGCACGTTAATTGTGCGTCAGATGCATTAATGGCACCACAGCTTTGTCTCCTCTTACCCAACCACATCGCGCCGCGTAAATGTGGTTGAGGAATGACCCTTAAGTTGGAGGAAGTGTATCGCATATAGGGACATGGGTTGAGGAATGATAGCACACCCCATACTCCTTCACATTTATAACTAAGATCTCTCTATCTCATGTTTCTATCTCCATCTCTATATTTTCTTTATCCAATGTACAATAAAAATTATACATGTACCGCCAAAAAAAAAAGGGTTACTTTTATACCAAACGGAGCATAACTCTTTGGAAATGCGTTTGAAATAACTCTTTTGTTAAGTGATAAATTGAGCTTTATATTATAATGGTTACTCCTATTATTTCCAAATGTTTTAGCTAGTAGTAAGTCAGGTAAACCAGAGATTAGCTTCAAGACTTTCATTACACTGTTCTGTTTTCCTATTCCGACTCATCAAGTAAAACTTTACTTCTTTGTGGTAAACTAGGTATCAACATGACTTGTGCATTTGAAAGTAGCTTCTGTGAAAGTAGCTAAAATCCAAACCAAGTAAAACATTTTTTCTTTCGAAAATGAAGAAATTTACTAGAGTGCATCTTTACAAAAGGTGCTAGTATAATGAGAATTCAAAGAAACTTTAGATCCAACCTAAAAGCTTAAGTTATTAGGTGGAGAGGCCAAACATATATATATACATATATATATATATCTAACCATAGCCAATCTTATAGTTATTCCATGTGGGACATTTTTTTTAACCCCCTCCCTCACGTGCAGCCTCTTCTTGGGTCTGTCACATGCACCTCTTTTGGTCTATATCATTTTACACCCTTTTTTTTCTTGGTCCATCATTGTGGGGTGTGGGCTAATTCATATTTTTATTTTCTTTGAAGAGTTAGATTTCGAGTGCCAAAAATGACTAGCCAAATTTAGGTAGTCCCTTGAAAGATTTAACTAGCAAGCCAAAAATGGCTAGTGCCTGGTGGTATAGCTAGCTCGTTGGAGCTCAATAATTGGACTTTGACCAGCTATTTTGCATGGTTAGTTATTTTGGCTAAGAGATGCTCTAAACAAAATATACTGAACATAATAGTTATCTATATAAGCATCATGTGGAGTGGATCCAAGAACAACATCAAACTTTATTTATGCATATGCATAAAGTGACACCTTTAACAAGGGGTTACAGAAATACCATATTCTTTACCACCCTATATAATTTACAGAGCTACATTTCTTCCTAATTTCCCCATCTTGGCCAGTGAGAACTCCAATATTTCCAAGCTTCACCATTGATGCACCAAAGTCTCTGGAGAAAAGATATGGGTACATGCTATAGTAATTCACCATTGAACCAGTTCTTGGATCACCCATTAAGGCTTGGTCAGATTCAAGAAGTCCAGTGTTGTTCACAAGGTTTCTGTAATATAAGTTGTCAAACCCAGTAGTAGTTTGAGAGTCTAGAGGAGCTAGCTTGCTAGTCGACCCGTCTATGTTTGGACAAGTGCTTTGCAAGTTTGAGAGAAGCGAAGAATCAAGAGTGGGGTCGGGTTTGCCAGAACCTTTGAAGTCGAACAATCTTCTCTTGAATGTGAAGCATTGAGCAAAACCTATAGTATGTGCTCCTACGAAACAACAATAGTAGCAAAGCCATCCATATCAAGAACTAGTCTCAGAAAATCATCTCAGGATGTAGTTGAAACAATTCTATTGTGTTAAAGTTGTTTTTCCATTGTTATACAGCATGAGAAACGAATCAAGTGTCCGTCCACGTATCAATATATATATATATATATATGTGTGTGTGTGTGTGTGTCATGTTTTGTTGCAGGTGTGTTTGGAATGACATTTTTAGAGTACATTCTCACGAATTGTAATTAAATTATCCTCCCTGATTTCAACTTACAGAGAAAAAAGAAAAAAAGAGAGAGTATTTTCACTTTTTCCAATAAGCAAGTCGTAACGACTTGCTTATGTTTTTCAATTGGAGATGGCGTTTTGAGTATGGGAAAATGAGTTAGGGGTTAAAGGAACACTAAGGTCTTTAAGGTATACAACAACAAAAAAAACACCCATTCTATCATGATGTCTCTATCTCTATCTCCAACTCTTTCACTTTTTTTTTCCTCCTCTATATTCAAAGTATATTGATATTTAAAACATGGAAAAGGGTAATTTTTGCACGAACACAACTTTTGTTTTCAAAAGCTATACCAAAGAAGTCGTTTAAACTCCATGTTGCCTAAACCCACAAGTCATGAACCTCACAGTTGTGAACTTGAACCATGTCTGTTTCCTTTTTAAGCCAACATGAAATAAACAATAAAGAGAAGTGAAGAAATACCTGAGAGAACTACAACATCTTTCCAATCAAGACCATTTGATGTAAACTTTGCTGTGATATTCTCAAGAGACTCAAAAGGTGATGGTAACTGATCATTAGCTGCTTTCTGACTTGCTGTAAACCCATCTCTTCGGCCCAATGAGACAGGCCAGTAAGGCCCTCCTGACTAAACAAATTACTAAGAAATTAGAGACATAAGGGACTGAGCACTAAATAGATTTATAGGAAGTGTGCTATTTACCATCATCACAGCTTCTCTTGCTACAAGAGTCAATATATCAACACATGAAACAGTCAATGGGCAAGCTCTTTCTACGTCTGCCTTTATGCTGTCAATGACTTCGAACCCTCGAACTGAGTTACGATTGGGTAAAGCGTTCTTCTCTCCTTTGAAATATATAGTGTCGTCAAGAAGCACCGAACCATCACATCCCTATGACAAGGAAAAAAAGAAAAAGAAAAAGAAAAAGAAAAAGAAAATGCACTTGTCAAGCAATTCATACTAACTCACACTAGGCGAGTTTTTAAACTTTTGAATGGATTGATCCCAAAGTCAAAAGGTAATTTGAAAGGCAAATTCATGGAAGACAACTTCCAATTCATTGACTATACGAAATTATCATTTCTTCCAAATTTTGAAATCAAATTCTAAATGCATCCGTGATCTACCAGAATATGTCTAGTTAGCGTGAGTTCTGGGTTGAGGGATGAGTAATATTTTTTCAAGCAGAGTTGAGTTCTATGTCAAACTTGCTTATAGCAAATGGGAAAATGTAGGAAAACCAACATATGCCACCACAAGAAAGTTGCTCAACACACTCGTTCCAACCCAGTACAACTCTGCCCTTTTATGATAATTACCAAAGAAAGAGACCAAAAAAAAAAAAGTTTAACTTTACAACTAAAGGGCATATTGCAGGAAAGCAACTAACTTTTGCATTTACAAGTAAATATAGTTGTCCACTTGCTTCTCTTATGTTGGACCACCAAGTTGAAAAAATCTTCATTTTTTTGTAGGTCCACTTGAATAAAAAATAATAATAATAATAAATACTCCACCAGCATGATGAAAAGTTGAAAGAATTTAGAAAGACACGGTGGGAGAAGTGAAACGGGGGGAAAAAAATACTAGATCTGGAAATTTAGAACATTTAAATTAATAAAAAAAACGTTGGGGCCTGATTTGGAATGCTTAAAACAGGATCATGTTCAGTCCCAGTCTCATTTTTATTTGGGTTTGATGAAAAGTGAAAATGAGTATTGGGTTGGTTTGATAAAGACCCAGAACTTCTTGGGCTATTTTTAAGTCAAACATGGGCTCCTATGTAACCAAAAGGCAACTACACAAAAATAACGAACTATTTAGAACCGGTTCGTTTCTGATCAACATAATTGGTTCTTTTATTACCCAAATAGCCTCAAAGAGAAGAAATAGGTTACATTTACGAAACAATCATGGAAGTGCAAACGGAGAAGGGACGCAGCCATTCTGGTGTCATTCCTCAAAGCTGCCCAAACTCCATATCTAACCATCATATACAAGTTGGGGCATGATCTATCATAAAAATTATAATCAAGTTGGCCATAACTATGGGGTAAGAAAAATAATATTAGAGAGAATAAGGGAATAGTGAGGATGGAGAGGAGTTTGGAACCCATAGATTTTGAATGCAAAGAAACTATATGTTTACGTAATTCAAAGTCTGGTGAATTCTGGTGGGGGCGTCATGGTGATTTATATGCAAGAATGAAGTAATAGTGAACTGAGTTCATTGGCTAATCTTAGAGATTGGAGTGCTACAATAGTTGTTAGTACCTAATGGCAACTATAACATTATTTAGCTTTAACATGAAGAAGATAAGGACAAGACGACATCAATCCCTTGTCTTGTATTGACGAATTTTCCACTAACTAAGCTAAAGTTAGTAAGTTACATTGGCATTAAATGAGGGTTACAATTGAATCTTAAACTAAAAACAAGGACACTTTAAAGGCATCATGAGAGAATATGCAGCCCCAAACTGAACCGTGGTTTTTCACTAAACAGGGCCTTGCTAGAAAATCTAAGACCCTCACATATGAGACCATTTTCTAATACCTTTGGAAGAAAATGACGTAACCTATGCAAACTACAGAGTCAGAAAATAATGACTAACATCTAATGAAATAATGTTAATAACTTGAGAAGAGCAATAACAGATGCGGACTACAGAGGATTGATAATAATATGTAGTTTCGTAGCACAGAAATGTTTATTTCCAAGTTAGACTCTGTTTGGTTTATGAATTTAGAGAAACTAAAATAAAAAGGAGGGGAAAACAAGAAAAAACTAGTTCTCTTATGTTTTCCTCAGTGCTTAAATAAAATTAAAATTTTACATATTTTCCCGTGTTGTCCCTTCCTCTTTTCCTTATTAACCAAAGAAATAAAAGGATATTCCGCTGTGTTTTCCTTTTCTTTCACTCTCTAAACCCATGAACCAAACAGAGCCTTAATTATTAACTTAGTCAACCCTCCACTCTCCACCATTAAAGTATGGAAGCACTTTCTAGTATCTTCACAATGTCCAAACTTTTTTATTCAGAAGAGATAACAAGAAAGTATTAAAGTTTATGAGTGTAAGGGAAATATATAAATACTCAACAAAATTCAAGCACATACTAGAAGATTACAAAATTTAACGAAAAAAATCTCGTATTGAAAGATCATGCATATGAACTTTAAAGAAGTCAAATCATAAAAAGGTAGACACTGCACTTGTTTACTCTTCAAACAAGTGGGAATACGCGTGTCACCAGAAGATACAATCGCAATTGATAACTAGACAAGCACTTAGTATAGAATTATTGGCATTAAGCTTTATGGTTTTACAATTCTAATAGAAGAGAGAGGAATGAACCAGTTCTAGACGGTTTCTACATTTTCATGTGACTTTATGATTCCTTTGTGGGGGGAGAACGATGCCGGAAACCAAACAAGACCACCATCAGCTCTTACTTTTTGTACTAGAAAGCTATTTTGACAGGCTCAATCTACTGAACTTGAGAGTACGATTTGTTATGACAAAGTTGGAGAGAGAGAGAGTTTTTTTTATAATTAAAACCAGTTCAATCTTGATGAGCACAAACTGTCACGCCCCAAACCCGTAATGGCCGGTTTAAGGGTCCATGACAGGCCAACAAGGCTAAACCAAACACTTTTTAAGATAACGTGTCTCTAAACCATTTAGCAGTAGAAACATAAACTATGCAACAGTCCACGATTGATTCTACTCTTGACCCCACGATTCAACGAGTCCAACACCACTTCTCTAAATTCTGAGTTTAAAAGTTACACTTATAGTATCATTTAGATCCTCAAGCTCATATGTAGAGTAACAACTCTATTGCAAAATAATTTACTTTAATATATATTGCATATCTTACTAGGACGTGTACTATCACAACTAAAAAAATGGTGCCATAGTTCCCAAAATTCAGTAAGAAAAGGGGTGTTGTTTAGTCTAGTATTTTGAATAATCCTGAATCATGAGATATCAGCGTTTATCAGACAGTTCCTTACAATAAATTCATAGTTTTCAATGAATTATTACGCTCTTGGAATTAAAAGTTCAATATTTATCAAATCCAAGGTATATTATATAACTCATCTAAACGTTTCTGAGCCTTCCATTGTATTACTTTTCCGTTGCCTTTTTGTATCATGAACAATTCGGATTAAGAAGATCCACAGCTGGCTCAATGATTTTATGTTCTTTTCTGCAGGCTGAGGTACCCCTCTTTTCATTATGTGATTTTGGACATCAAATATACATGTATATATTATGTGATATAAACATCTCCTCTTTACTTTTCTTATTCAATTACAACCCTCCACCTCCAAACTCACAAGATCCTACGCTTTTTGCTGACCATCATGCATCACAACACTCCTCATTAATGAAATATTCAAAATATCAACCAAAGGCAGCATCATAATAAGTTATTTAAGCATTAACTGTTCTCATACACAAAATATAATCATAAATATGAATCAGAAGAAGGGCGGGCAAGGGCTATGACATTGGATTCAACATATGCTTATAGTCATGAGGAAACAAGCAGAAAAGTAAAGACTTACCAAGAATATGCTACTTCCATATCTAGCCTTTTTTTCTGTTCTGCATCCAAATAAATCACTACCAAGAAGACTATCAAGGAAAAATAAACTACTAAGAATGTAGTTCTTTTGAAAAATGAACGTAGTAACAGAATAAATAACTCCACCTGTGTCGCGCTTAGTGTCATACCGTTACACATTCGTCCCATGGATAAAGGAGGCTTGCATTTGGAAGCTGATAGCCAGAGTAAAACCTTTGCCAAACCCCTTATGAACATGAATCCTGAGAATACTACCATAAACGCTAGGGTGTTTCCTTAAGTCACGCGAAACATCAATTCACAAGTGCTTCAAAAAAAATGGCAAGGGCCACCACATCAGTACCACAACATGGTGACATAAAGTAAGGATTTTTGCATTGCATCACTGTGGACAATCCTGGGTAAGAAGCTACTCCAAGATATTAGGATCCGATTAGCGACTTGGAATATAGGAAAATTAACACTTAGAGAGATGGAATTATTAGACACTACGGATAGAAGGAGAATTAATATAGCTTGTTCGGTAGGGGAGAAAGCCAAGAAAATAGAAAAAACAAGAGATATATTCCGCTATTACACGGGAAAAGTTAGACATGGAAATGGCGTAGGGATATATTAGATAACAATTTAAAGGAGCAACTTATAAAAGTTAGGAATAACAAATGGAATATAATTAGTAAAACCCGTCCCGGGAGACAACGTTGTTTTTTTTTGATAGGGAGACAAGTTAGACAACCTTATAGTTTGTATGCAGCACAAGTAGAGGACTAGATTAACATACTCCCTCCGTCCCAAAATAAGTGTCCACTTTCTTTTTGCACAATGTTTAAGAAAGTTGTATTATACGTAGTATTAATTTATTTGGTTCATTAAAGAGTCACTTTCCAATTTTACCCTTAGATGTGATGGGTGTTTGACTTTTTGCTTATTTTGGGACCACAAATAAATGCTGCTTTGTCTTTATTATAAGGGTAGTTTTGGAAAGTAAGTAAAAGATATATGTCAATTTAGGAAAGTGGACACTTATTGTGGGACATCCAAAAAAGGAAATGTGGACACTTATTATGGGACGGAGGGAGTATTAAAGTATTTTTGGGAATGGACTAATTCAAGAAATAGCTATGGGAGTGAGAGTCTTAAGAGGAGAAGACTTTAATGGACATGTAGGAAAAGATCAAGTGGAGAGAGAGAGAGAGAGAGAGAGAGAGAGAGAGAGAGAGAGAGAGCTATAAGGGTACACCTCAATTTCTTCCTTTGGAAGGGCACCTCAATTTCATTATCCAGACAATCAAGTTCGAGACGATACAAATAGTTGAGAGAAACCGAATTCATCACCAAAACTATGTACTAAACAAGAAGGTACCAAAATGAAATAGTGAGCATCCACCCATTGTAAGGTTGATATAAATTGTTGGACCCATTCTCTAACGCCACGTTTGATATGCAGGATTAAGTGGGGGATTGGACTATTTCAATTAAAATGGACTAATAGTCCGGCGTTTGGGTCGCCAATATGGCACAGGAGACTATTAGTCCATTTTTTTTTAACTAAATAAGCATGAATATGGACCACTAATTAAAAAAAAAAAAAAAAGGGGGGGGGGGGGGGGGGGGGGGGGGGGGGGGGGGGGGGGGGGTGGCAGGGGGAGGTTATTATTCCCGTGCTTAGTCCAATTAAAAGGACTAATTGTCCAACTTGGACATCCAAACGTGGCCTAACAACTTAAGCTTTTGGAGTAACTAGTGACTTAACATGGTATTAGAGCCATGTTCCCGGGAGGTCTCAAAAAAAAAAAAAAAAATGAAAAGGAAGGAAGAAAAGATCACGGGTACTTCTTTGAATGATATACATTGTTACTACAACAAAATCACCTTTGGAACGCGAGCTTTAGATTCCTGGGGAGGGATGGCAAATGTGGATGGTTTTCACTCTATTCATGAAAACATAAGTTATACTACTCTATCACCAAACCTTTTGTGCAGAGTAGGAAAAAAATGAAAAATAGAAAGCAGGCTAAGTAAATTCTCTGTGATTACAATGCTAAACTGCAAGAGAAAAGGCACAAACTTTATTTTACACCTTTGTGCCTGAAGTTCTATGATGCTCGATTCCCATTTTCAACCCAAATTTAGTGCATACTCAAGTGCGGGACTATTAAATGTTTGTGTGGGCTGTAGTCCCAAATTCTGGAGGAAAAAAAAACCATATGTAATAAATGGGTCCAATTGTAATTCAGTACACGTTAAACTATTTATCCCATCACATTCTCTTATCACTTCAGTTTAGCCCTCAATATAAATTCCCTAGGTTCCCCCCAGGGTACTTCACGAGAATAAAGAAAACAAAAAATAAAATAAAAAAATTATGGGGCTTTGACTTGACTAGATACTTTGTTGAACATTTTGAGTTCAGTTCAACATATGTTTATAACTCATAAAGCATAAGCATAGCCATTATGCATCCAGAGATGGAGAGGAGAGACAGAATTTATTTAAGCAAATCACGTATTTACTCTGAAATCTTTCAGTTGAAACTATATATTTTATATGGCTGCTTTATTTGAATGCTGCTTCATACTGAGAGATATAGCCTCTCAGAGAACAATCAAACCCAATTGGATTTAACGCCTTCCTCAATCCGCCTCCCTTTTCTCAAGTGTCTAGCCATATTACATACATATTGCATATATGTATAGAAAGAGAGAAAGAGGGGAATGGAACATAAACAAATTTGATCAGCAAATCACTCATGTCTCTTCCAATTCTGAACCACAGCATCTAAGAAATCTAACATAGGCCCTGCCTTTCTTTAAATCCTAAACAGAGTACCCTCAAGAAATTCTCACAAGACCCATTTGAACAGACTTGTAAGTGCATACACTAAGAAGAGAGAATATAGATGTAATGGTGTTGGTTTAAAAAGAGAGTGTGAGAGATAAAGAACAAGAAGAAAAAACAAGGTCTTTTGAGCTAGCAGCTCCTCAACACCAAAGTGGATCACTAGTCTTTATATATATATATATATATATGCACAATGACATACACGATTTTGTTTTGGGAAACCATGACAAACTATTGTTTGGAGCAGAAAGGAAGAAAGATGTATAATCATCTTAATATCTAAGAATACAGAAGCAGAAAGAGAATCAGTGCCTGTGAGAACCCAAAGATTAATAGCTAATCACAAGTTCTTGTGCTTTAAGCCATGCCTCTTGTGATAGCTGAAAAATCTTTCTTTCCTATCAGCTACATGGTCAACAAGCCAACCAAACAGCCAAGATCCAGCAGCAATGCTTATACAAATGCACCTGTGCCCCAATTCTAACCTCTCTGTATCTGCAAATCTCGTCAAAAATTCCACCATCGCCACTTGGATAACAATGATTATACAAATAATACCCCCAAACACTTTTTTCCTCCGGATCTCCTTAAAGCTATTATTGTCAAGAAACCTCGCACTCAACATGTTAAAGACTTGGCAGAGAACGAAAACGTTGAAGATCAAAGTACCCTTCACTTTGGCATTTGCATTAAAGACCGATTTGCCCATGAAATGTATGGTTAGGAGGATGCAAAACTGATACAAAACTTGAACCACTAGGTTTCTCCAAGTGGTGTGACTTACGATTGGAGCGGTCCTGTCCCTAGGTTGCTTCTTGATAAGCTCTTCGACGGACTGGTCTAAAATAAGGGCCATAGCAGCCAATGGACCCATTATAAGCTTCACCCACAAAACTTGGAGTGCCGGGTAGGGGACTTTACCACTTGAAAGAGCTGCCACAAAGTCAATTGTAGGCGGGTCACCGCTCGAAATTGCTGTTAAAGAGTCGATCACTAGGGAAACAACAGTTGCAGTAAGCTGGAATTGGATAAATATTTGAATGTTCTCTAGCGTACCACTATCCCACCTAAAAAGTGCCATAACTGCAGAAGCAAAATCACCGATGAGGACAATTCCCGAGCTCTCCTCGGCCTTGGCACTTCCATGAGATCTCAAACAAAGCCCTATATCTGCTTTCCATAAGGCCATTGTGTCCCCATCGCTGTGTCCAACAAATGCAACACTATGGCCTTTTTTCTTTAAACACTCGACCATAAGAAACTTTTGGAAAGGAGAAGCTCTAGCCATCACACGAATAGTCAAATACTATCAACTTTCTTAAGTCTCTTATCTGAAGTGTAGTTCTGAAATTCCACACCTTCTAGTACTAAACCAGGCTGATCGGCCTCAAGTATACCGCTTTCAGCAGCTATAGCTCTGGCAGTGAAAATGTTGTCTCCTGTGATCATTTTCAGATCTAGACCAGCCCTGAAGCAGCTTCTCACTGCTTCTTTTACTCCGGGTGCACAAGGATTTTGAAGGCCTACAAGGCCCAACAAAGTTCAATAATTGGTTTTTAGCTCTTCTTCCGACTTCCCATTGAGAAAAAAAATTGTTGGCATTTGTATGTATGCGTAAGCGACACATCGGAGACCAATAGCTACCATCCGTTTTAGAATTCGCTCCAATCTTAGTCTAGCCGTTTCAGTAATGAGTTTGACATCGCCATTAGTCCCATGATAATAGGAGCATTTGGCCAGAACTACCTCTGGTGCGCCCTTTTGGTGCACATAAATGGTGTCACCATCCTTCCACCTGATCAAAACCTCACTTTTTCTCTTCTCTGATTTAAAGGCTTCAATTTTCCTAATCTTCCAACTTTCACTCAATGCATGTGTATCCATGCCTAATCTTTGAATGGCCCACTCAAAAATTGCCTTTTCAGTCGGATCTGAGGGGATGTCAACTGAGGATCTCATGGTAGGGGGAATGGTATTTAAACCAATACCTATCCAAAGTAGTTCAAGAACATGTGGTGATATCAAATGATAACTATCTTCAATTAAAGATAGACCAAGTCAAAACTTAGTCACGCTCATTTGGTCCAATGTGAGGGTGCCAGTTTTGTTTACACAGACGGTGGTCACTACTCTGGTTGTGCAGAGTGATGAATCTCTCACTACAGCCCGCTCGCCAATCATTTTTTCATCATACAATAAGCAAGAGATATAGAGAGAGACAAGGTCAAACCATCTGGAGCTGCCGTTGATGCAATTACAAGTGGGGTGGCTAGAATTCCAAGTGTAGCACCCAATACATGATGGATCTTTGTCTTTCCACCAATGAATAACCTATTGCCCTTCTCATCGTGTATATTCCCAGTGAAATAACGAATCAAGGTTACTAAAAGAACAAGGAAAGCAACTGCTAGGCCGACCTTTCCAACTAATGAGGTTGGTTTTTGAAAGCTGAATTTCTAAGTGTGTTTGCTTCAAGGAAACCCGCCCAATTGGGATCAATTCCTCTTCCCTTCTAGTGTTAAGACCAACTCCGGTGACCAGCATTCGAGCATACCCATCAACCACCCGGGCCCCACAAAGCAAGAATGGATACGACAAAGGATCAACTGTTACAATGTCATTCGCATTATTTGTGCTTGTCTCTGCCACTTGTAAGGTTTGTATACCCAATAAAAGTCCATTAGCGGGGACTCTGTCATTAGGTTTCAGGAAAAGAACATCCCCGGCGACAATTTTGGATATTGAAATCTTCTGCCGATGCCTATTTCTAATGGCATCAACCTCTATATGGTTGTAAGTAACTTCGTATAACCAGTGGAACTGTCTTTGTGGCCAAAACTTACTTCCAGCACTGACAGTAGCCACTAAACTGACACCAAAAAGTTTGGTTATCCCTTCATACCATCCTCTTCTCAGTCCATAGAATTTAATGCTAAAACCAGCAGAAAGTGCAGCACAAAGAAGTAGGACGAGAATTGTGGGATCTTTAAAGGATTCCACCAAAAAATAGAAGAAACTTTTTCCAGGCAGGCCCACATAGACGTTGGAACCAAAGACTTTGTGTCGCCTGGCAATGTCTTCCACATACCCATCAATCCCATTTTCTGCATTGGATTCAAGAAGTTGAACAACCCATTCAACCCAACCAAATGCACGAAGCAAGTTCACATTTTTCTCCTCCATCAGCTCAGTTAGTCTAAATTTAATGGTATTAGAGAACTGGTCTGGTTCAATATCAACCGAGGTGTAAGATGGAGAGCGTAGTAACTTGCGCACGAACGTGGTGCTCTTGCTCAGTGAACCACCATTGTCTAGAGAGAGAAAAGCCCTGCAACTATAGATGGCAGCAAAAGCCAAGTGCCACCTCTTTCTTGCTAAGCTTGGAACGGGCACGTAATTTGTGCCCCCAAAACCTAAGTTCAACAAAACAGACATGGTATCATTCAAAATAAAATGATATGGTGTGAAATTTGTGGAGATGGTGAGTTCGCTCAGATTCAATCATTTCAAAGAGAGTATATGAAACGAGAACAACACAAAACTGTGAAGGTAATTGGCAGTGTCAGAGCAAGGAGCACTCAACACCTTCTTATACTTGTTTTACCATGTTTTCTTCAAAGATTCAAGAGGGATAGAATTTAATAAGAACGGATTTGGCCGACAGTCGATGCCTTCTTATAGTCGCATTGCCGTGTTTCTTGGAAGTTTCAAGAGGATGGAATTGATTTTTTATTTTCTAATTTTTATAAGTTAACTGTATTAGCTACAAACTTTCTGAGTCTTTGTTAAGTGGATGATTAGGAGCTTTCTTCCTAATCTCTTCGACAGTTTTGAGGACAATATTTAATTCATTCTTAGGATATGATGGGAACTTTTAACATTGTTCTTGAATCAAGTAATTGGCATTTCATGTTTGGACTTATATAGATTTATAAGAAACTTAAAAAAGTAAGAGCTATAAGAATCTTCATATGAGTACTACGTGAGGGGGGGAAGTGGTCACAACATTACAGTTCTTCTATTGATTATCAGATTGAATCAAACAAAATTTATGTACCAAAAACAAGAACCAATAAAAACTAAAAATAAATAAATAAATAAATGGGTTCCGGAAAATCAATATCATAATGGTTAACCGATAAACAGGAAGATAAGAAACAAGACCTCTGCTTAAATGTCTTGAACATACTTGGTGAGGACATTCTTCGAACAGTAGGGGAGCGGAACAGGTGAATTGGAAATCAAATAGAATTGGTCTTCATACCCAAGGTGTAAAACCAATCAGACTCAACACTCCCACTAAGAAAGTGGAAGCAGGGATTGAAATATACCAAAATTGGCATCTGAGTCTGTGTTCTTCGGACAAATTCGATTACATGGTCATTGAATTTGAAGCTCCTGTTCTTTAACTCCATGCCTGGTGTTTCTTGGTGCTCCGTCTCTCTCGCTCTCTCGCTCTCTCTCTACTTCTCTTGGTGGATATAGGGTTGGGCTTGACTTATTTAGTTCAGGACCAATCAGTGAATCTTCTAATGCTTATGTCCAAACAAAGCCCAAATAAAGGAACCTGATCAAGAAGTGGCCTTCATGTAGAATTGGACCTTTTGCATCAGGCTAAATAGTTCAATAAGTCTAGAGACACTACTCAAAGCACTCCTCAAAGCAATCCAAGCCCTCCTAAGCAATAAAACAGTTGTGGGGCTCACAGATTATTTGCCAAAAAACCCCTCCTCTCTATTAAACATACACACAGCCTGTATCTCTCAAAAATCCCCAAATGGGTTCCACACAACCCGTGATGTAGAGAGGGGCGACGAGGAGACGACGGCAAGACGAGAGGAGGACGACGACGGCAATGTCAGAAAGGCGATGACGGTAGGTGATATAGACAACTTCTCAAGGCCACGCCAAGGCGAACTCCAAAAAATCCCCAAAGCTACTCAAGACACAACCAGTCGTTACATAGAAAGAGGACGACGAAATCGCCGAGGTCGCGACGACGAACATGGCGAACTCTGATTCTTGTAATGCTCAAATGGGTTGATTAATTAAGAGTTTTCAATTTTAGGTGATTTGATCTGGGTATTTGCTCAAGTCAAGTTCTCAAATGGGTTGATTAATTAAGAGTTTTCAATTTTAGTTGATTTCATCTGGGTATTTGCTCAAGTCAAGTTCTCATCTGGATATTTGCTGTTCTTGATCTGTGATAACTTTACTGTTAGTCTCATTGATGTGGGCTTTCAATTTTGGGTGATTTCTGCTGCTATTTTTGCTTCTTCTTTTTTTGCCCTTTAGAGAAACTCTGATCTTTAATCTCACCTAATTTGAGCAATTGCATGTTCCTTCTTGTTTTTTATTTTTCTTTCTATCAAATAGATTTGTGTTTTTCAGCGGAGAGATGTTCTGATATTGCTGTTCTGTCAAAATAAAAATTGAATCCTATACCTAATGCTCTTTCTTCCCTTCAGAGTTAGAGATGCTAGCAGCATTGTTACACTTTGTGGTCATGGCTTTGGTTAGCTATTAAAATTGATGCTAGTAGCATTGTTACACTTTGTGGAAGTAAGTACTACTATTCAAATTGATGTCAAGCTACCATTGCTTAGTATTTATTGGACATTATTATGGGAATAGTCACTATAACTTGGGGATGTCAAACCTACCAATAATCTAGGTTTGGGGAAAATAGCGGAAAAATGAGGGGGCTAGGTTTGATAGTTTTCATAGCAACTAGATAGAAAATGGGAATCTAAAGTAATACTTCATTCAAATTAAGGCTACATGGTTGTCTACTCTTCTCTTTACTCCATCATATTGATCATATGTTCCTTTTATTTTTATTTTATATGTTGTTTGCAATTTACGTCTTTATTTATTTGCATTGGGTATATGCGCTTTGTTATATGTGCTTTGTTAGTGTTTTAGTAACATCTTGTTTAATGCTTAAGGACCATAACAAACCATGCAATTTCTTTGAATGGAGCGAAGGCACCCGTAAGGAGGACGTTGACGCTAATGCTATGGATGAAGCTTCATCAAAGTTTGATGTAAATGCAGTTGAAGCCTTCCGAAAATGAAGTAAAGACAACGATACAAAATGCCCAAAGCCAAATATGTGTTGATCTCAAAACAATGGGCAATAAGCTATTGGTGAAACTTGTTGTAATATTTATTTTTATGCCTGTCTTATCAAAACAAATGTAATGTAATATTTGCTTCTTGTAAATACTATGATTGGTTTAATATTTGCTTCTTGTAAATATTTGCTTCTTGAACAATAACTTTTTACATGATTCAGTTACAAAAACTTTATAAAGATTGAATAGTTAAGAAAAAAAAAACTAATATCTAAAGAACAAAAGACCAGCACTTCATATCATTGACCTTTTATGTTTTAAGTTGAGCAACAAAAACCTGCAACTTAAGCAGAACAATCTATGTTTTTTAGGTAAAAAGTACTGGGAGAATTCAATTAACAATTACAGTTTTTCATAATATAATGAGAATTTCTCACTCTTTTCAAGTGGGAAATTTCTCATACATACTGAGAAATTCTCAATGTTTACTGAGAAATTCTCAATGTTTACTGAGAAATCCTCAATATTCACTGAGAAATTTCTCATATAATATGAGAAAATTCTCATATTTACTGAGAAATTCTCAATGTTTACTGAGAAATTCTCAATGTTTACTGAGAAATCTGGAATGACCTGGACTCATCTCATGGTTATGACCAAGTACAATTGCTTTGACACACCACTTTCCATCGCGGGTATGAAATGTATTAAGCTTTGCTTTGCAATCCATTCTAGCGGTCGGGCGCATTTGTAGCGGATTGGTAGATCTAATTCTTGGGACACCTGCACGCATACATGCAATCGTCACATGCGTCAAGATCCCATGCAATTTTTTTGAGGATTTCTTCGCAATGGCAAAACCTTTTCCCTTAGCATATCTTGCATAAAATGTCATTAGTTCATCTAAAGAATCAAATAACATCCCCTCCTTCGGATCTTTTACAGTTTCCTCATTCTCATTCTCGTTTTCAATAATATTCTCAACCACTTTTGCAAACCCACTTGATTCTTCTTGTTCCATGTCTCTACAATACAACATATAATGAATAAGTTAGGATATTACATTTTCTAGCTAAATTTGAAGAATGAAGTTTTTAGCTACATATAGCTAGCAATTCAACACCATTATAATGTAAATAATTTTAAAATAGCAATTCAACATGTGTCCCATTTCATTCCCAATCAAGTCCTGAGTGAGCAATGGTGAACCAATATTGGGTGAGCAAATTGCTCTCTAGTTTTCATAGCAACTACATAGAAAATGAGAATACTTCATTCAAATTAAGGGCTATATGGTTGTCTACCATTCTCTTTACTCCATCAGATTGATCATATGTTGGCTATATGGTTATCCTATTATATAAGATTTGTTGGGTTTGGATTCTATGCATTTCATGGATTCAAATTTGCCTCTTACCGGATTTGTAATCCAACTAATTTACTTTACTTGTTTTATTGGTAATTACTGATATTGGACTATTCAATTCACCAAAATTTACCAAATTCTACTAGTTTCCTGATTACTTCCACCATTAAACAGTGGATTTCACCAAATTCTAAGAGCCATCAAATCTTGTCACAATTCAAACAATTAAGAGAAAAAATAAAATAACACCACTTAAGAGTTATGTGTGTAATATAACTCAATAGTATAGTTTTCATAGCAACTATATAGAAAATGAGAATCTAACTATACATGTTCCTATATCTTTATTTGTTAATCTAGTACCAATATAACTCTGTTAACCGACCAATTTATATATACTTATAATAAATAGTTTAATGCTTAACAAAAAAAAATTATTTAGGCGCAGAGAGAGAAGTAGTTTCTGCTCACATTTTGTGTCTAACTTAGAAATGGGTGTTAATGGGTTTGGAGAGAGGAGGATAGCTAACCTTGAAGCCGTCGCTGAGTCGTCATCGCCTGAGAAGCCATCTATATCACCTACCATCATCGCCTTTTTGAAATTGTAGTCGTCGTCCTCCTCTCGTCTTGCCGTCGCCATCGCCTTTCAGAAATTTCGTCGTCGCCGTATTCTCGTCTCCTCGTCGCCCCTCTCTATATCACGGGTTGTGTGGAACCCATTTGGGAATTTTTGAGAGATACAGGCTGTGTGTATGTTTAATAGAGAGGAGGGGTTTTTTGGCAAATAATATGTGGGCCCCACAACTGTTTTATTGTTTAGGAGGGCTTGGAGTGCTTTGAGGAGTGCTTTGAGTAGTGTCTCTAGACTTATTGTAAATAGTTTGGGTTCCAAATGTTAGGTAAGTTTTGGGCTGAAAAAAGAAAACAATAAGGCTTTGGCCACACCCATTCACTAACGAGTAATGTTACCGTATTAACATATTACACAACACAAAGCACAACAGAGTTTTAAATGTCTAGTCCTTTATGTTGTTTCTATTCATCACAGACACAGCACAGGGTACAGACATTTAAAGCCCTGTTGTGCTTTGTGTTGTATAATGTATTGTGTCTGTAGCATTACTCTTAACAAAATCTACACTCATAGTGGATTGTCTAATTAGTACTAGGACCCACCAAAACTAACCCAAGAACTAACCCAAAATGAGTTTAGTTTTAACCTTTATAGAGATTATATTCTCTCTCTCAATACAACCCAAAAATCAGACTTAGTTCTTGGAAGAGGAAGAAGAGAAGAAAAGCTCCAGCCCACCGACCAAAGCTCCGTCGTCGCCGGATCACCTTCCCTCCCCTCTTCGACGCGGCAACCCCTCCCCTCCCCACACCAATTTTCTCTATCTCCCTCTATCTCTCAATCACTCTCGGCTTCTCTCTCTCTCTCTCTCTCTCTCTCTCTCTCACACACACACACAACCTCCCTCTCCCCTCTTCCCCTCCCACCATACCCAGTTTGGTAATAATTCTATAGCTACAAAAGAATTGTTTGCTGAGTGATCAATTCATGTGGGAGTTATTACACTTTTGGATTACCTCCCTCTCTCTATACCTCTGTTTTTTTTAATACATATGGATCTAAAATACAAACAATTACAAAGGCTCATTGGGAATCAAATCTTAATCCAAAGACAAACTACAGTGTGGGAAAGAAAAACCACTCAAAAATCACATGTGAATGGGTCTCTATACCTCTGTTTTTATTCTTATCCCATGATTGTATACCTCTGTTTTCCATCGGGGTCTGGTCGGGCCAGTTGCCGTGACCCAGTCCGGTCGGGTGGTGGTTTTGGGTGTGGGAGATGATGCTGCTAGGGTTTTAACATTTTGGGATTTTGATTTTCACATAATGTAAAGAGAGAGATAAGAGAGGTAGAGTTTTTATTTTTGTGGGACCCACATAAGTTTTAAACATTTTATGAGATGTTCTTAGGTTAGTTTATGGGTTAAGTGTGGTGGGTCCCCTAAAGTCAACTAGACAATCCACTATGGGTGTGAATTTTGTTAGTGAATGTTTATATCCAAATACTTATTGAAAAAAAAA
Organism: Hydrangea macrophylla; assembly: GCA_033977485.1. NCBI lineage: Eukaryota > Viridiplantae > Streptophyta > Magnoliopsida > Cornales > Hydrangeaceae > Hydrangea > Hydrangea macrophylla. The sequence goes on from CM066992.1 coordinate 96,826,645, forward strand.
AAAGAGTAATATTTGGGACACTAACACTCACACCCACACTCACTCTCTATCTCTCTCCTAATGGCACTATGGGGCCCGCAGTGGACCCCATAGTGCCACTAGGAGAGAGAGAGTGTGGGTGTGAGTGTTAGTGAGATTTGTTAGTGCCCCTAGCATTGTTGAAAAAAAAAGGCTTTTCAATTGTTGTTATTAGTCCCTTTTCTTCAGAGTCTTGGGGGCTTAGGGGTGGGTGTCAATGAGTCGGTTCGATCGATTTTTTCAAGTTTTGAATTAACCAAAAGTCCTTGTTTTTGTCGATTTTTTCTCGGTTCGGTCGGTTTTTGTAACACTAATACCCCTATTGGGGCCTGTTTGAAGTCATTTCTTAAATGTACGTTTTGCATCAAATATTCTTTTGGGACTCAAAATGTTTTATACTAACACATTTGGAACTCAAAATGTTTATACTAACTAACTCATTTACAATCATCTTTATCTCTCACCTAAGTGGCACCGTGGGGTTCGATTAAATTTCAATGGGGCCCAGTGCCACTTAGGATAAAGATAGAGATGGTTGTAAATGAGTTGAACAAAATTATTGTACCCCTAATAATACTCATGCTGAATTATGACATTTTTTAAATTAAAAGAATAAGAAGAAGAAGAAGAGGAGGAGGTGAAATTATACTTACACCCATGTACTTGGTACGACCCATCTCCCTATGAGCGAAAATAGGACACGTGGCACGCCACCAAGGCTTATCCAGTTCCATTAAAGTAAACAGCAGCGGAAAACATAAGTAAAATCCATTAAAAATCAGAGTTATAAAAAGTTTTTCCCAAATGGAACACTTCCAAAACTAAACCATTTTGAAACCAGCAATCCAGTAGACTGCGGCGTGGACCCAGTCGACTGGAGGTTAAAAGCAGTAAGTATTAAGAGTTCAATGACCTCGTCCAATCGATTGTGTCAGGGACTCAGTTGACTGGTACCTTGTCCGGTCGACGGGACCAGCTCCAGCAAAATGTCATTTTTTTCGTGCAGAAACCAGCCGACTGATTCTCATCTTTCAGTCGACTGAAGCCTTTGAAAACTGAAAGAAAACTTGTCTACACCGAGGTCTGGAGACCTAGTCGACTGATCTCCCTCGAAACTGCACAATCTGCAACAGTTCAAACCCATGGTTCTCCAATCAAATACCAACATTAACATAACTATATCCCACAATTCAAAACATAACGTATAAGAGTTCTTGCTAGCGACTACAATACTACAAAACTATCCCAAGATTCTATAATAACATTTTACAAACTTCCTAAATCCTTATTACAAGTTTGAAATGAAAACAACAGTATAACCAAGTAGTGATTCCCCAGCATTCCTTGACCTCACTCATCTCGCGTCTTCTTTCATTTCTTCTTATCACCTGCAATGGAGTAAAGCTCCACTGCTCAGCTATATGCTGAGTCTACAAATTCTAACATATGCATATATGGCAAACATGTTTTAATCTTATAAATTACATCAAATATTCTCTAGGGAGAAAAAAAAAACGCATTCATTTAGTAGCGGCAAGTCCAAATCTTAAACTGCGATACCAATGGCTAGTCCAATTCTATAACCATCGCATCCCCAAGTGCCATGGAAAGTCCAAGTCTTAAACCATGCACAGTAGTCGTCGCTACTAATTTCTCAAACATCGAGAAGCTTACTCCGGTATAAAATTGCATAAGTCCCCCTTTGACTCAAATAATCAACTCAACGTGCTCGTGTAAAGTAGACATGCTTTTCACATTTAAGCACGTGCATAATTAACGGGCCTACTATTAACACATGAACTTTGCCCGGATCACAATTTCGTCGTCGAAAATCAAAACATGTATATTCCTATATGATATTGTCAAAATCAAGATATTAAAGTATACTCTACTTTAAAAGATTTGTAGTGTGGAAGTAGAGGTCGAACCCACATAGATTGAAATACTAAAGCACTTTAATTTTAAAACCTAAACCTAGTTAATTAGGAAAACAAAATTTTGATTTTGATTTTAATTAAACTAAGAACAGTGAAAATAAATCTAAACTATGAAAGCGATTAAAAGTTGTGTTAACAAATATGTGCATTGAACCTAGGATTGCAAATCCACCACTAATGGAGAATTGTAGCTACAAGTCCAATTCCTCCATCAAGAAGATAACTACGATTCAAGCATCAACATAATTCATCTTCAGTTGGCATGGATTATCTCAGACTAAACTAGGGTTGCGGCACACTCTGTCTTCCCTAAGCATGAACTATTCGACTACTTGATATCACAATTCAAATAAGCACTATTACATGTAAACAATCCATACAAGCACAACAAATGTAGACTATTGAGCACATCACATCCAAAATAGATCTAAGACAAGAATAGATTTTGAAAGTAATAATTTAATCAATAGAAGTACGATTTTATGATTCAAAATCCTCTAAACATGTAATCATCATTATACATAATAAATCTAAAAGAAAAGCATAAAATACACCCTGTTACTTGGCTAGAGTTTCATTGAAACCCTAGATCTTGTTGTAAGCGGCCATAGAATCGAAGATTGGCAAATTGTTGATGGAGGAGGCCATGGGAATCCTTAGTATTCTTCTTCTTCTCCTTGCTTCTCCCTCTTCAATGGCTGAAGTTTCAGTTGTATATGGATGTGTATAATGTTGTGTAACCCCCAATTTTACTTAAAAGAGGATATATATAGATTTGGAGCAAGTTTTGGAAGCTTTCTAAACCTAATCGTATTAAAACTGCTTTATTTACGTTTCTGGACGTATTCAGCCAATTTCGTTTGCACAGGGCTCTTCAGTACATCAAAATACGCATTTTAGGTTTTTTCAACGGTTGCTCGCGCAGGCCGCTCACGTGCGATCCCCAAAATCTCTCGAGCGGGCTGTTCCAGCGAGATGTCTTTTCCATCTTTTTCCAGATTTTTTTAGCTATGCATACCGATCATAGAATTGCGATAACTTTTGACTCGGACCTTGTATTGACTTACCGTTTGTGTGACGCCCCGCAAAAATAAAGCGTATTTCCATCGAATTAAATTATTACACTTGAGTGCCCAAAATTACAATTAAATTTCCTTACACGACTAGGACCCAAATAACTCGAGCCCACTCTGTACTCTAAGGTGCTCCAATTACTGCTACCAATGGTACTTGCATCTAAAATAACACACGGGGAAGTATACAATATTACAGGAATATTAAAAGCTCAAAAGTACAATGAACAACCATGATGACATAAGCAATTGCTAGGAGCAAATAAAATAGACCAATCACACAACCCAACCGATCACACAAATTACCCGCTCACCCCCAAGAGCATCATACCAGGTTCTTCTTGGTAATATAGCAAGAGCCACCAACCTCACCTCACCCGTCTCCAGTACGTCGGTCCCTAAGGCCTGTTGGATCTTGGCAGGTGCTCCTTGCTCATATACCCATTAGTTCCATGGCATTTAGTCAAAAATAATATCTTAATAACATTTAACAAAAAAAAGACATGGATTCCAATAGAAAGACAACATAAAACAAAGAGAGTACAATAAGAGATAACAAGGAAAATACTCCAGAGATTTAAGAGAATATTTTACACAACCCCGTACCTAAAAATGAAGTTATTTCCCAAAAAATAATAAAGAGGTCAAGCTTAGTTTGGCTATGGCTTGAAGGCTGCTCTCCACTTATCCTTGATTGTATTGTTTTCCTCTAAATGCATTGTATATATTCGAGAGCAAAGAGAGAATTGAGAGTAGTGTTATGTCTGTGTGTGCAAGACTTATATAAGTGTAGTGATCTTGGAGTCCAAGTAAAAATTGTGGCTTCCAATTATACACACACAACATAAAATTGGTCCACATAAAAACAATCATTGCTTTCAACCATTTGAGCTCAGTTTGTTTAGTTCAGTTGATTCGTAATTTAGTTTAGATAGTTAGTTAGCTTTATAAAATATGCCAAACATAATTATTAGGAACAAAAATGTAAGCAATGTAATACTGTATTTTATTAATGGTTCTTATCCCAAATCATAGGGTACCTTAGGGGCGCAGTCTTTAAGTACTAATACAACTAAGAATACTAAGGGTTGTAAAATTAAAGTCATTGGGTTAACAATTTATAACACATGTATTATCTTATAAAAAATAATACAATTATTAGAAAAAATACACAATAGTAAAATAAAATTGGTATTTCATTTATCATTAGGGACGCAAAAAATACAGGCTGCTATAGTTTGTGGCCATGTGTCCGTAACTCAAAGATTTACATTTAATATCTCTGGAGAAAGTTCTCAAATCCAAAATATTCCTTGTCAAAAATGTCATTTACCGAGGCTGCTACTGTCTCCAACTTCACCGGAATCACCTTTTGAGCCTAGAATGTCTTCCAAAGCCACTAATCATTGGATTTTAGTACATTTTCAAGTTAAAGCTTTAAAACCTATGAAATATAGAATACTTATTAAAAAACCAACTAATAACTAAATGAAATGGGCTAACATAACGTAACTTTAGGACTATAAACGGGAACCATTCGTCGTCGATCGCTATGTGATGATGCCAAAAATTGGTATGATAAATTAAAGCAGTTTAAAATAGAAAGGCAGTGAGAGACCGATTTTTTTTATGTGGTTCGGTCCTGTTAATGAAGGAACCTACGTCCACGGGTGTGTCTGAGCACGTGCACTATACTGTTAAAAAGCCGGGGACCTTTGGTGAACCAACAACAGTTTGGAGCTACCAGTGGTCGGTCAGGCATGATTATGGTTGTTGTAGGGGTGCTATGTAGACTGAAAAATTGATCCCTTTCTATGGGGGTGAGTGGTCTCTTTTATAGATGCAAAAGACCTACTTATATAAGGAAATTAGACAGATTAAGTAATACAATCTGATTTTGGATTGATTGGCATCAATCAAGGGGGTTTCCTTAATTAGATTAGGAAACAATATGTACTTTCCATTAGTCTTCTAACTTGTATAGGAAACTGGATGGAACGTTCTGGACCATGCCTCGGGGCCTAGGTGAGCTGTCTCTGTGATGGGCCAGGCCACCGCTACAATCCCGACTGGTTTGGTCAGGCCTTGGGTTGCCGGTTCTACCGCTCGGTTTTAGTGTAGAGGCAATTTTAGGTGTATCACTGTATAACATAAGTTAGAACTTCATACCTCGTGCGATTACTCTATAACTTTGAAGGATCGACTAGAGGCCCGAATAAACGTCGGATCTCAGTTTATACACGATTTCTACAAGTTTTACCTGATTTTTTCAAAATTTTTAGAAATTAGATTTTTGAAAAACTGTACAAGATTAACTAGTATATATAAATAAAAATACACGAGGCATGGTAAAAATGGACTTAAGTACTGTCACACCCGTCCCGGGAATATCATTATTTAAAATTTGCATATTTGAAATATTGGGATTATTAATGTTGATTAATAATCGAGATGAGGTTGACTGTGGGTTAACGGAGAGTGTCAAGCAAGGACACGAGGATTTGTTAATCCATGAGGCATTGACATGGTTAATGGCATTTATGTATATTAAATATTATTGACATATCTGGTATTTTTGTGAATAATAACTTTACATGGTGATGATGCTAAAAAATGGTAAGAGTAAAGTAGAGCAGATTAAGGAGAGAGAGAGAGTGAGACTATTTTTTGTATGTGGTTCGGCCCTGTTAATGAAGGTGCCTACGTCCACGTGTGTGTCTGAGCACGTTCACTATACTGTAAAAGAGCCGGGGGCCTGTGGTGAACCAACAAGTCTTGAGCTACCGTAGGCCGGCCGGGCATGTAGATAAAATGTTATAGAGGTGTTGTGTAGACTGAACAGTCAGCCCCTTCAAGGTGAGAGGCATCTTTTATAGATGTAAGAGACCTACTCGTACAGGAAAAAGGAAACATAATCCAATTGATATAGATTGGCATTAATTGTAGGGGTTTCCTAATTGGATTAGGAAATAGTTTGCACTTTTCATTAGTCTTCTAGCTCGAGTAGAAAATTGCCCGGAATGCTTGGGATCATGCTTGTGGGCCCGGATGAGCTATTCCCGCAGTGGGATGTGCATGTGCGGTCTTCCCGATCTATTGGCCGGGTCGTGGATGAACCACTCGGGAGGCATCAGGTGGACCAAACCGCTTGGGATGATGCTTGTCAGTAGTTGCAGAATAGAACTGCTCGGGCATGGGCTGATTTTGGGTGTATCAGTTGCCCCCCATTTCCAAGGTTGGTTGGATGCTATATTGGGGCAAGTTTGGAAATCTACTTGATACCAGTCTGAGTGCTCGGGGAAGCTGCCTCAGAGCTTCTGAGTCTTGTGAATGCTCAAGAACTGACTAAGAGTTGAGACTTAGCCTAGCTCGGAGTCTTTAAGTGCCCGGGAACTGACCGAGAGTTGAGACCCGGCCTAATTACGAGTCTTTGAATGTTTTTGCTCCAAGGATGGTTATCTTCTACCCGCAAACCTTTGTCAAGGTTGTAGGCAAAAGAATTTGACCATGTTGGAAAAGCTGACCTAAAGCGTATTGCTTTAGGGTCCTTTTATGTTAACTCCCCAGGATGGTTGTCTTCCGCCCAGCCAGCCTTCGTCAAGACTATTGGGAGAAGAGCTTGACCATGTTGGTGGAGCCGACCTAGAGCGTATCTCTATAGGGTCCTTTTTGTTCCTCTATCGTGGGTCAACCTAAGAGATTTTAGTCACCTCTATCGTCGGTTTGAGTTAATGCCTCTAAGTACTGTAGGTGCTCGGGTTGTCCAAGATTTTGACTTGGTTATCCGCGAGGCCTGTAGATACCTGTGTGATTGCCTATTTAGTTCACTGTGTCATCTTGACCCCCAAGCTTTCGCTAAGACGAGGGTCTTACAGGGGCTATGGCTGTAGGTAACCGACCTGGAACATAGTGGTTGCAGGGTCTTTTGAAACTTGCCATCATCAGCCACCTAGGGGGTTTGCCCCCATCGTCGGTTGGACCTAAGCGAAGCTTGTGCCTCGGGGTTAGGCCCGAGGTGTAACACCCTGTATCTTATTTTCATTAATAAATAAATATTGCATTTCATTTCCATGAGCATTTGATTTTATTTCTGTTTATAATAATATCTTGGGGGTCAAACTGTAATTTCCAAAATACTTTCTGTGGTTTCAAAAACGATATCTATATTTTTGTACAAACTGGGAATTTATTCCTACGATAATGTTATTTTCCTGTATTTTCTTTCAACCGTAAAATACCAGTTTATGTTTTAATCTGCGTTTATACCGCGTCTTGGGTGAGGGAGCACGTGAGCTCAACCTCACCGGGTAATTTCTACCCATTGCTTGGAGCCCAAATTTCTCAGTTTATATATACGTTAGTATGTATCTCTCACTCACAATTTCTCTCACAGAGACTCTCAATCTCTCATTCTCTCAACTCTCTTGATCTCTCTCTCAATATCAACACACACAAATGATATATTATATACATACACACAGTTATATATAGATATTGTTATCTCAAAATCAAGAGAGAAGAACGGGGAAACTCTCAAACGACGGATTCGAACGGCGGATATTATCGGTCTCAAAATTCTCTGTGTAATTAACCTCTGTGAGTATTATAAACTCACTCGCCATGTTTATATATGTATAATTCAGTGTATATGTGTGTGTATACGTGTATATATGTGTGATACTCCATGGAAGCTTAAAATTGGAGTTTTGTCAAACTCAACCAAATTCAATTCCGTGAATTGATTATGGAAGATCTTTGTCCCAATAGGCTACGGTTCAAATCCTACGCAGTAATTCGTCCGTATCGCGACGTACCGTTGATTTAAAGTTTTGACACCCTCACTTTAATCGCGAATATCTAGAGATACAATACGTATTAGTTTAAATTGACTGCGTATTCTTAATCTACTCGGAAAACTGAAGAAATCCATATATGGCACGACATGTTTAAAACAGAATCTGAAAATGGGTATATTTCAGTCCAGAAATTGAAAACAGGGGAAAACGAAGAAGATGACATTCTGCAAGAACTCGCGCGCGCGACCCGCTCGCGCGATCTGTTCTGCCCCTTCGCGCCGCGACCCGCTCGTGCGACCTGGCAGTTTGAGCAGTTTTTGTATTTTCTTATAAAGGACTGTTTGGAAAAGGTTTTGAAAGTTTTTAAAGAACGGTTTGACAAATATACTGTTTTAAAAGGCTCACTGTTAGAAATTGGACTTATAAGAACGATTAAGATCGAGATTTATGTTGAACGTATATTCAGCTTTGAGATTAATAACTGTTACTACATACTGTGAACATTGACATACATATTAGGGTCGAGGTTGTGTTAACATGCATGTGTGTGAGTAAGTGTGAAAAGAGTAAAGAGTGGCAGTCTGGTGTGCGACCTCAATATCGATCGGATATTATTCCTGGTATTGGAGGCGACAGTGTTGAGTTACGGCTTAGATATCGATCGGATATTATTCCTGGTATCTAGGGCGCTTGTTTCGAATATCGATCGGATAATATTCCTTGTATCCGAAATGATGGTATTGAGTTACGGCTTAGATATCGATCGGATATTATTCCTGGTATCTAGGGTGCTTGTTTCGGATATCGATCGGATATTATTCCTGGTATCCGAAATGATGGTATTGAGTTACGGCTTAGATATCGATCGGATATTATTCCTGGTATCTAGGGCGCTTGTTTCGGATATCGATCGGATATTATTCCTGGTATCCGAAATGATGGTATTTAGTGCGGCTTAGATATCGATCGGATATTATTCCTGGTATCTGAAGCAGTGGTATGGTGTGCTGTTTTGGATATCGATGGATAGTATTCCTGGTATCTGAGGTAATGGTTCGGTTGAGTCGGGTCTTGTTGAGAGAAAAGAGTCAGAAAGATGAGATGTTACATTGTTCATGCACGGTCGCATATTTATTGCTTTCTTTATTCCCTCATGGCTTATGTTGGAATTGGAATCCTTGAATCTATTGCTTTTAAAGTTAAATTGCACCGTTGTTTATATGCTTATATACACATTGCGAGCACTTGTTTATTTTGCTCACCAGCTTTCATAAGCTGACGGCGTTGATGCGTCCTGGACTGTATGTCCAGATTTTCAGGATCAGGAGCGGCCAGGGTATTTCGACTATGCTAGTTAGAGGCAGAGGACTTTCCTGAAGACTGCTTTATATTTCCTCTGTCTTTTAATTTGGGTTGTAATAAACTAGATTTAGACTTTTGAATAGGGCGTTTTGTGCCTAAGATTATGACTGCTGTAATAGTTTAGTAAGTTTTAATTTCGGAGTTTATGTTTACTAGTATCCTTTGCTCTAGAAATGCTGTTAAGATATTTGTTGCAGGGACAATTGGTCATACTCACTTGTCACGACCTACGAGTCCATATAGGAAATTAAATGCTTTCCTGAATTATGCTACGTCGGGGCGTGACACGAGGTCTTTGGATGCCTCGGGGTTAGGCCCGAGGTCTTTGTATGCCGCGGGGTTAGGTCCGAGGTCTTTATATGCCTCGGGGTTAGGCTCGAGGTGTTTGTATGCCTCGGGGTTAGGCCCGAGGTCTTTGTATACCTTGGGGTTAGGCCCGAGGTCTTTGTATGCCTCGGGGTTAGGCCAGAGGTCTTTTTATGGGCTCTCTGACAATCGGTGGAGCCTCATGTGGCAATCAGGCAAGTACCACTGCAGTCGAGCTCATCTAGACCGATGGAGACAGAGGGTCAGATTAGGATTGTCGGGCTCCAGATTTCTTTGTGCTGGAGGCAAAGTCGGAACTGCTTGATCCTGACCGATGTGAACTGGAGGTCAGGTCAGGGTTGCCGGACTCAGACCGCTGTGAACTGGAGGTCAGGTCGAGGCTGCCTGACCCCGGACTGCTATGAACTGGAAGAACTGTCAGAACTCCCGGGCTGATCTCGCTTTCGCTTACTTCTGGAAGACTCGTTGCTTTCTTGTCCGGGGTCTTTGATCTTTAGAAATTATTCAGTGTCAATGTACTTTCCAACCCTCTTTGCGAGTTCAACCAAGGTTACCGGTTGGTTTCTGTGAAACGACGTGGCGCACTTGATGTGTTGAACTCCCGAGCAGAAGGCTATAATAGCGGCGGTTTCATCAAGATCATAGATGCCGAGCTTCTCTTAATTAAACCGGTCGGTAAATTCCTTGAGGGTCTCATTATTCCTTTGTATGACCGTCAGTAGATGTATGTCAGGCTTTGGCCGTTCATGCATACCGGCGAACTGGTTGATGAACTGCTTGCTAAGTTGCTTGAAACTGCGGACGGATCGGGGCTCCAAGGAGTAGAACCATTGCACGGTCAGGCCTTTCAAAGTGCTGGAAAAGGCTAGGCAATGTAGTTCATTGGAGTTGGTGGCTAGTGCCATCTGAGCCTTGTAGGTCCAGACATGGTCGACCGGGCTTCCCGAGCCGTTATAGGGATCTAGGCGAGGCTGCTTAAATTTGCGCGGGATGGCAAACGTCGTGATCTGGCTGGAGAACGGTGACTCTGTCTCGGTATTGGCCTAATTCTGAGCGCGGTTTTGACCAAGCTTTTTGGCCACTCTGTCAATCTGCTTCTGTAAGTCCTTGATTCGAGCTTCCACTCCTTCCCGACCGGTATCTGAGGGGTTGGTCGGGTCGGTGGAAGAGGCTTCTTCTTCATGGCGGTGTACTGTCCTCTAGGATCGGGCTTGGCTATGACTCTGGTTCATCGTGTGCCTAGGGACAACTCGGCTCTTGACCGAGTGACCCTGGACTGATTCTAGGGCCATATGTTCCTGCCTTTCCTCTCGGGCAGTACGCCTACTGTTGATGTCTCTGGCATCCTCCACGGGGGACGGGTTGGCCCGGGCACGTTGTCTAGTCAAGATCGGTTCCCGACCGTGCGCAACGTTCCTGGGTCATTTCCCAGCCACTGGAGGACTGCTTTGCTGGGCCAGCAGGGCTTCGATCTTTTGCTGGATTTGACGGTGGCCCTCCAAGAGTTGTGTGAGGGTCGCGGTGATCTGCTCAGATGTCATGACTGTCGTAGCCGGTGCCGGGATAGGAGAAACATCCCGGTTGGACTGCTGATTGGCCTTCTTACCCTTCTTCGGTGGCTTGACGATCAGTCAAGAGATTTGTTGATGAGAAGACTTGTCGCTTCCCACAGACGGCGCCAAGCTGATGATGCTAAAAATTGGTAAGAGTAAAGTAGAGCAGTTTAAGGAGAGAGAGAGTGAGACTATTTTTTGTATGTGGTTCGGCCCTGTTAATGAAAGTACCTACGTCCACGTGTGTGTCTGAGCACGTTCACTATACTGTAAAAGAGTCGGGGGCCTTTGGTAAACCAACAAGTCTGGCGCTACCGTAGGCCGGCAGGGCATGTAGATGAATGCTATAGAGGTGCTGTGTAGACTGAACAGTCGCCCCCTTCAATGGGGGGTGAGAGGTCTATTTTATAGATGTAAGAGACCTACTCGTTCAGGGAAAAGGAAACATAATCCAATTGATATAGATTGGCATTAATTGTAGGGGTTTCCTAATTAGATTAGGAAATAGTTTGCACTTTCCATTAGTCTTTTAGCTCAAGAAGGAAACTGTCCGGAATGCTCGGGATCATGCTTGTGGGCCCGGATGAGCTGTTCCCGCGGTGGGATGTGCCTGTGCGGTCTTCCCGACATGTTGGCCGGGTCGTGGATGAACTGCTCGGGAGGCATCAGGTGGACCAAACCGCTTGGATGATGCTTGTCAGTAGTTGCAGAATAGAACCGCTCGGGCATGGCTGATTTTGGGTGTATCACATGGGTAGAGTAAATTTTTGGTAGTTTTGATATTATTATGGATCATGTTGAATACTGTGGTGAGAACGTGAGTGATACATTGCATAAAAAGTAGGTGGTATAGAGATTCCACAGAGATTATGTCACGACCCATCCCACTACGCGTGGAAATAGGACACGTGGCACGCCGTCAAGGCTTATCCGGTTCCTTTAAAGTAATTTAGCAACGGAAAAAAATATAAGTGAATCCATTAAAATCAGAGTTATAAAAAGTTTTGGTCAATTGGAACGCGTCCAAAAGAATTCATTTTGAAATACAGGGGTCCAGTCGAATGATCAAGCGTCCAGTCGACTGAAGACCTAAGCAGTAAGCTTTCCAAAGGTTCTACAGCCCATCCAGTCGACTGTGTCGGGGACTCAATCGACTGGTACCTAGAATTATCATTCTACTAAAGTTGTCCGGTCGACTGGTACTCTATTAAAGTAGAAAGTCATGTTCTGGGACTCCATCTAGTCGACTGATCCTCAAACATAACAAAGCAGTGTTCAGTTCTACATAGTGATCCAGTCGATTGAATCGAAAACCAGTCGACTGATCGGCTCCAGCACACTAAAACTCTGCAACATTCCAAGCTACACTTCTCCAATTCAAAACCCACGCAACTACGATTCACGATTCCCAACATAAAACAAGAGTTTAAACATATTACAATACTACAATCTCTTTCAAGATTCCAAACTAAACACGTGACGAATTCAAAGTCTTATTACAAGTTTAGAAAGAGAACAAAAGTATAAATAATGTGTTTCCTCGGCGTTCCTCAACGACCTCACTCCTCACGCTTCTTCTTGTTTTTCTTCTTACCTGCAATGGAGTAAATCTCCACTGCTCAGCTATATGCTGAGTGCACAAGTTCTAACATATGCAATATATGATTAAACATATCTTAATCTCATAATTCATAACAATTAATCTCTAGGGAGAAAGATACGCATTCATCCGGTAGCAGTAAGTCCAAGTCTTAAACCGCGATGCCAATGGCAAGCCCAAGTCTATCAACCATTGCATCCCCAAGTGTCATGGCAAGTCCAAGTCTATCAACCATGCACAGTAGTCGTCGCTACTAAATTCTCAAACATCGAGAAGCTTACTTCGGCATGAATTTGTATAAGACTCTCCTTTGACCGACATAGACAACTCAACGTGCTCGCATAAAAGTAGACATGCTTTTCACATTTAATCGCGTGCATAATTAACGAGCCTAAGATTAACACTTGAATTTTGCTCGGATCTCAATTTTGGTCATGATAGAAAATCTGTTAAATTTAATGGAATAGAGCAAGTAAAAGAGTGTATCGAAAAAAAAAATTGCAAACCATAGGGGATGTATCCGTAATTCATTCAAGCTTTAAAAAAAAAAGACTCATGTTCTACTAGATTTAACAGATTTACTATCAGTGACACTATAGGTAAAAGTACATGGACTATTAGTGACATGTTAGAAAATACACGGAGTCACGATAAAAATGGCCTTCAGTATAGACCAGTAAATGTACATCCTCAGTGAAAAAAAAAAAAAAAAACCTTCAATAACCATGTTAGGGCATCTCTACCAAATCCTATGGTGTGTTTGATAACCCAATTAAGTGATGAAAATGAAAATTTTCAGTACTTATTATTTTTCAGTGCATTTGATAATGTATCACTTAATTGAAAAAGCAGTAAAAAAATCCACTGAAAACTTTAAGTGAAAAAATTGTACTGAAAATAATCACTGAATGCAATCTACTTCAATACATGAAACACTATTTCCAGTACTGCAAACTCAATAGTTTAAAATTTTCACTTTTTTAGTGCTTAAAATTCAGCACTTAATTTTCAGTTTTATCAAAATCTTTAATAACCATGTTAGGGCATCTCTACCAAATCCCATGGTGTGTTTGATAACTTAATTAAGTGATGAAAATGAAAATTTTCAGTACTTATTCTTTTCAGTGTGTTTGATAATGTATCACTTAATTGAAAAAGCAGTAAAAAAAAAAAACCACTGAAAACTTTAAGTGAAAATTCTGCTAAAAACAATTACTGATTACAGTCTATTTCAATACTTGAAACACTATTTTCAGTACTACAAACTCAATAGCTTAAAATTTTCACTATTTTAGTACTTAAAATTCAGCACTTAATTTGTTTTATCAAATGGACTCTAAATTTGGTCCTTAAAAAACCTTCTCAAGCCCTTGACTCAAACCCATATTAGATTGAGTTTTACTCAAATTGAAATCACGCTATTCATTGGCTCAAAATTTGGTACAAGGATTGGAGAGGGTATTTTAAGTTTTTTTTTTTTTTTTTACTTACATTTGAATTGATATGGGTTTGAGTGATGCCTTTACTTAAATTTTATACCCAAATGTGGGAAATAATAATACTACAAAGAAATTTAAATATGACCATACAAAATCATGCTTTTACTCAGATTTTTACATAAAAAGGACTAGAGATCATACCAATATCAAACACACACACGAATAAAAAAAAAAGGGGGGGGGGGGGGGGGTGGGGGGGGGGGGGGGGGAGAGGGGGGTGGAAAGGACTATCATCTGGGGTGGGCTGAGATTGAACGGATGTGTATACTGTGGCTACATTTGAATTTTTTTTTTTTTTTTGGTCTAGTTGGTCCAGATACACTCTATTTTCAAGGGCGGACCCATGATTATCATTTGGGGTGGGTTGAGGGTGAACGGATGTGTATACTGTAGTTGCATTCGAATTTTTTTTGGTCTAGTTGGTCCTGATACACACTATTTTTTTTCCCCGATGGTTCTATAACCTATAAAAGTAAACAAGCATGGAGTGGAAAAAAATTGGTTAAATATTTAAAATGAACTGTATCGCAATTGGGCCAATATATTACATAAAATATGTTAAGTCATGCATAAACTTTTGTATAAATCAAAGCATCTACACCTACACCGAACTAACCAAAGTCATTTATTTTAGGAATTACACAAATAATATACAAATATAAATAGAGTAATACTTGGGGCACAACCAAAGCCACAACCAAAGCCACAATCTTTTTTTGCACAACCTTCATTTTGTGTCTATCTCTCTCTTGATGGGTCTCACAGTGTCAGTGACCCCACAGTGCCCACTACGAGAGAGATAGACACAAAATGGAGGTTGTGCAAAAAAAGTTGTGACTTTGGTTGTGCCCCAAATATTACCCATATAAATATATCATTTAGTAATAGAGAGGTTATAATTTATTGATAAAAAACATAACAACAAAATAATGTTTAGAAGTTAGCTAATAAAAAGAATTACGTGGATCAGTAGTTTGATTTTTATAAAACTTTTCTAGAGATGTGTTCAATTCTTTTGGCATACAATTCTATTGTTGCATTATGCTCAAGGTGGGGCTGGTTTGGATTAGGCTGGGCTAGCCTAGGTAAAGCTTTGATGGGCTGGGCTGTAGAAAGACTACTAATATTTTTATCCCAAAGACTTGCACTAGGTGAAGCTTTGATGGCTGGGCTATAGAACACTACTAACATTTTTATCCCAGAGGACTTGCACAGGACTATAGCCCAGCTGAACCCAGTGCCAAATCCGCCACTGGTGATGGGGGATTAGAGATATTTGAGATTAGACTATCACACATGTCCCTCTATTTTATTTTGTTATTATTTTTTATTTTTCCTTTTTTGGTATAGTTTACAAACTCAGGTATTATCTAAGTGTCTTTTTATTCAGCTTATATTTCTTTCTTTTATTCTGAAGGGGTAGACCATTGGGAGAACATAACAAAGAATCCAAAGAGATTGACTTGATGTGATATCATGGATGATTGGTATGCATTTTAATTTTTATACCCAGTAGAAGGTCAAAGAAAAAAATTATTACACAGTTTAAATTTTTTTATAAAAAGAAAGGTTAGGCAAGATTCAATTAACATTCCAATGGCTCCTATTCAAAACTAACCAAAAAAAATTGTAATACTCTCACCGTTTCATTTTATATGCCCATCTTAGGGAATTCAACTATTTAAGGGTACAAAGAATCTACATACTTTCCACAAATTGCCCATAATTATTACACTTTTTTTTTTTGTTTTGTTTTGGTGTTGATTGCAAGGAAGGGTGGTTTGAAAAACTAAGTAAAATTTGCATGCTAATTTAGGAAAGTGGACAACAATTTTGGGACATCCAAAAAAAAAAAACAAATGAACACATAAAATAAGACGGAGGGATTTTAAAAGTTGTGGTAAATATAATGGTTTTTTTCTTTTTACCAATTCTGCCCCATCTGCCCTTCAAACCAGTTTTTCTTTTGAAAATTCTCCAACTATAGCTATCTCTAAGGGTAATGTGATGAAGGAATAAATATAAATGTAGATGTAGATGTTGATGTAGATGTAGATATAGATGTAGATACAGATATGAGTAGTTTCCTATGTGGGTCAAAGTGGTCTATTTAAATTAGGCTGGCATGTGAACAACCAATGTGCCCCAGCTGCTGCATATATTCTATTCCCTATATATAAAAAAGAAACATAAGAGTTGTTGAATATGATTCTTGAATCTGTTTACCAACAAATATAAATAATTAAAAAAAAACCCTAATTAGAATTAAAGGCTAAGAAGAGATTCCATCATTTTCACTCAATCCTTGCCCCAAACAATCTATGCTATACATTTGTATTGGGCCCTATCCCTAAACATATATTTACATTTTGTTTTTGGTCAGTGGCCCTATATCAATGTGGGGTCTTGTTATATCTTGTCTATAAGATTCTTTCCTCCATTATTTTGCTTGTGAAAGAGACTCTTTTGTCAAGTACTTGGATAAACATACCAACAAGATTGTGTTTTCTAAGTGGGATATGATTTGTTAGGTTATGAGGATAAAACTTGATAATGTTGAACAATTTGACCTATTAAGGGGTTGTTTGGAAGCCTAATCATTTTATGTTAGCTGGCTCCCAATTCCCAAATCCCTATTAAATCATAGCATGGAATAGCCAAAAAGGCATTACAAATTTACAAGGTTTTCCTTTGAACCATCCCCAGAGAGGATCATATCTTGAACTCATCAACCTTTGAACCATTCTTTCCTTTCTTTTACTCCTAAATAGATATATAAAAGGATTTCAAAAATAGTGACCAAGGTCATAGTCCTTATTGGTGGGATTTCTTAATTCCCAAACAGTCCTTTAACAAACTTGGTCTCCCAGTTGGCTAAATCTGGCAGAATGTCAAACACTAGCTTGTTTTCTTTTTCTTAAACCTTAATGATGACTGATTGATGCTGAGGATAATCTCTAATAAGAGAAGATCAAGTCAAGATAAACATTGGATAATTATTTATTCAAAGCATGTTTTTTCACACCCTAGGTAACATAATAGTAAAAATGACATTATTTAATAATTCCCATCAGATCATACTCATGATTCATGAAATGCACAGAACAAAACAAAACCTTCTAAAAAAAAACCCCATGAGAAGCAAACTTCACCAAAAACAGGTACTATATGGAAATTCACTAACTAAGCTCTTAAAATGGTGAATTTTGATTGAAGTAGTGAACTATTGTTATGTTAGAAGCTGATGTAAACTTTTCCCGGAACTTTCCTGGAAAAAGATCTCTCGCCATATTTCTACAGCCGAAAGAAGTAGAATCCGTGGACCCGAGGCCGATTATCCGAGGCAAACAGATCAATTTAATACCATAAAAGCAACATTATCAGGGGGTGTGGGTCGTTCAATTCATTCAAGGAAACTGTTTGATTCAGGTCCCTAGCAACACAGAGAGCAACATATCAACTTAAAAGGGTCATAAATTTCCAAGCAACCAAACATTTCTGAATTCTTGAAAAGAAAACAAACAGAGATTCTAAAAGAATTAAACATGTATATATAAAGTGCTTATAATTTCAGGGTTACCGATCCGGATCGTACCGCGCGCTTATACATTTTATTGAAGTGCCTTGTACCAAAAAGAAAAAACCAAGAAACAACAACAATAGAAGATCAAATTCAAGACATAAGGAAGGAAAGGAAAGGAAAAGCTAATCCTGCAAAAATTTCACAGCCTCACTCTAGGTCCATGTATAGTGTATTATTTTCGAAGTCATCAACTCCTTCCCATGTGTATATATAGTATTATCTGCAGAATTCATGGGGATGTAATATATCTATACATCATCTTTTCTAGATTTGTGAACATGGCTTTTCCAGCTATAGCTCTCGGATTTATCGTCATCTTCTTCCTCGTTGCAGTCACCGCCTCCCCCATTTAACTGGAGGGGACCTTGGGGAGAACCAGATTGTGAATTGCTCGTCTTTGAGGATTCACCACAGTGTTCGTGAGGCGGCCACAATCCACCCAACACGACCACAGATTGATTTGCCGCAGATCCTGGGACTCTCCGAGTATGAAGACGATATTTCTGATATCATAAAATAAATACCATCACCATCATAATCGATATTCAAACGAACAAAGTAAAAGATTAAGATAGAACATATGTGTATATACGGAAACCTACTTGCAAATGACTCTTCACTTCATCGTTGGTGAGGCCATCAACCTGCATGAGTTCTCTAATCTGCTTAGGGGTGGCAGCTGCAAAGGAACCGAAAAACATGAAAATTAGATATATATGTATATTGATGATCATAAGATTGAAGTGAAAATCTTTCCCAAGAAAACGATTGAAGTGAAAAAACACAATTCAGCTGCAAAAAAGAAGAATTTACTTTCAGAGGTACTAGCAGGTTCATTCTTGCCTACAACAATGTCTCTATGTTTGTAATATTTTTTCTTATGTCAATCATATCATCCAAGATAAGACTACATACTTGGATATAAAGAAAAGAAGTTATAACTAAAGTTCTTATACAACAAATTTTGCAGATGGAACCACTTTGGGACATAAAACTTTCCATTCCTTTCTATTCAACATTCAACAACCAATAACATCACCACTAATAACTCACTAGCTTCCAACAAAATCTAAAAGAACAAATTCAAGTTCAAGTAATTATAGGATCTAGATTCAATCACAAACTAAAACTAGCTAACGAAAAATTGCAAACTGAGATCTATGGTTCAAGTCCTAACCTTGGGAACCTCCAAGTTGTTGCAGGGCATTGACGAATCGTCGGTGCAACTCCGGTGACCAGCATCTTCTTTGTTTCCGGGCAGTCTGCTGCTGTGGAGGATGCGGCTCGGTCCTTAAAGTTGAATGACCATTGGGGGCAGGAGAGGAACTTGTTTTGCTACCACTGGTTTTAGAAATCAAACCAGTAGAACCCAATTCTTCCCTCGGATTCTTAGTTCCCAAAGTGAGAAGAGAAAGCCCAGGAACTGGCAATTCAACCTCATCTTCCTTCCTTGTGGCGGCTGTCGGAAAAGCTGAGTACCCATTAAATGGCATAAATGACCCAACTCCAGTACTCTTGCTTTTACTGGACTGAAATGGATCATCAATCACCTTGTGATTATCTTGCTCATCTCTCTATCAGCAGAACAAACAAATAACTTTGTAAATATTCATATCAATACACAAACATGAATGTAAATCAGATGATTTTCCATAATTTCTGTTTTGGGGTGATAAGTGTATTAGTTCTCTTATACCTGTTTATTTGGTGAATTTGGCTTTAAATCACAGAAATCTTTATTTAGATCACAGCTCCAAAGCTGCACAGAGCTCAGCCAATTCTTCTTATCTTTACTGTCCTTTTCCTTCTTAAAATCACTCTTCTCATCTTCATCACAGCTCTTCTTAATTGGTATGAACTCTTCAAGTACTGGTTCGACATTTTTGGTCCTACACTGGGTTGAGACCTCGTTCAGAGTCAAAATCGCTGAAACAACATCCGAAAATGAACCAGGAACATAACAAATTAATACTAATTAAAACAACCCAGAATCGAAAATCAAAACCCTCATTCTAAATTAAAAATTTCCCGAGAAAAAAAAAAAAAAAGGGAAACAAAAAGACAATCAAAATCATCAGAAATGAAACACATCTACAATTAAATTCTTCGAAATCAAAAGAAAACCCAGTAGTCACAATCTTCAGAAATACACAACCCATCTCCAAATTTGAAATTAACACAACATATCTCAAGCAAAATGTTCAAGAAAAATTCAAAAGAACCAAGTCGTTATTCTAATTTCTGGAGAAAAAAAAATTGAACGAACCATCGGTGAGGAGAATCATGCAGATGGGAAGCTCGCGTTTAAATGCTTCGATCTTCCTTAATTCTTCTTCTAATCTCTTAAGAAAATCATCAAGCTTCAAAAGCTTGTCTGAAACGTTACCGATCGTTGACAGTTCATCAAGAAATGCGCTTATTGGCTTTGGAAAATAGGTGGGTTTACAATCTAAGCTCAGTTCATGACGAATTGGACCCATTGTTTGGATCATTGTTTCTCTCCCAGATCTTACCCAATTCTTATCTGTTGCTGTAAATTAAGAACAGTGAAGATCTAAACATACGTGTATATATATATATATATAGAGAGAGAGAGAGAGAGAGAGAGAGGGAAAGATGATTAATAAAGCGATGGAGAGGTTAAAAAAAGAGACCGGAATCTAGAGAGAGAAGAGGGATTTTTAGAGAGAGAGAGAGTCCAGAAGAGGGTTTGAGCAAAAGGCGAAGATTCTGTTTCACAACGCCGAGTTTAGACAGAGCGATATATGTATTTGGATGTCATTATCGCGTCGTCGCGTATTTTATCTGTCAACTGTAACTCATTCATAACTCAATTTTCAAAAACCGATTCCACTCGGATTTTTACAAAATACCCAAAATACCACTCATTTTATTCCTCCTCTTGTATATTTCCTTTTGGTTTATTTACACTCATACCATTAAGGTTTTTTGTCGTAATTACAGAGATCTCTATCGTAGTTTTAAAATTACACTCACCTCTACGATATTTGTAGTTGTGTAGTAATCACATCTCTTCCCTTTGTCGATGGTGAGTTGAACGTCAAATTTATGGTTGCACTTTTTAATATAACGTCCACAAATAAAAGAATAAAAAATTTCAAATTTGTTTTAAGGTTATATTTTAAGAATAAATTTATAATTTCATAACTTGTTGGTATTATTATTAACTAAATTTTTTTTATTTCAAGGGTAGATCAGTACTTTTACATTAACATAAACATTTGACAGAGGAAGTTAGAGTAATTTTTGAAACTACCAAAGAGGTCCCTATAATTACAACATATCTCAGGACAAGTCAATGTAATTTACCCTTTCTTTTTTAATGTTAACAAAATGTCTCGTGGTGTGCCAAAATGAGGACTTTTTTTCCGAGAATAAATTTGTTCACCCATTTGCTCACCCAAAAACTTGATTTGGTTTAAAACTCATATGTTTGAGTGAGCAAAATTTAGGTGAGCAAATTTGTTCTCTTATTTTTCTCTAATAACATTTAACATTCAATTATGCCTATCAAGTTGTTTCAAAAAAGAATAGTCTGACAAGATTTGAAGTAAATACTACTTTATATCCATTTCTAATTACTGATAAAGATAAATTATGTAAATCAAAGAAAGTGTAATAGAGAAAGTACTGTTAATATTACATTTAGATTACATACACCCCAACTAAGATATTCTATAAATATATGAAATTTTATGACCATGAGTGCTTTACTTGCCATTGTTAGCAAATAAATGGTTCTACACTGGGAAAATAAATGTTTCTTAATGTTATGTGCTTATGATTCTTATTTATACAGTTATTGATTTTTTGCTAATTTATTAAAGGCTAGCTCAACATCCTCCACGTTTCATTTGTTGTTGTACTTTATTGATAACTAATCTTTCTTTATTCAAGAATTGGTCTTGTGTTTAGTCCTAAAAATGAAACTTAAAAAATGCAATATTGAGCAATCTAATTCTTTCTTTTCTTTTTCATGAATTGTTACAGGAAATTCGCTTTAAAAGTATATCTACAATAATACAAAACACTATTTATAACTCTTCGCATAAATAGTTTGAGAGAGAGTTATGGATGAAACATTTAAACTTTATTTACTTTAGTTGCTTTTCTTTTCCCTTCCTTTTCTCTCGTGAAATCTACGAACCAATTAAGATAATGAAAATAGCGATACCATAATAATTCCAGAAAATTTTGATACTCTGTTGTGACAAAACCTCAGATCATTGCCCTAAATCCCTATTTGTAATTCTTTAAAAAAAAATTTCCCCTTTCCACGATGATAATTTTTGTTGAAAAATTATGTATATGAGAGGTAAAAATATTGAACCACGCATGTGAGTGAAATTTTCTTTTTCTCTGTCCTTTAAATCAATCGAACTAAGCAATCTGTAAATGTTGACTAACACATGTAATCTTAATTATCTTTCTTTCTCTTTTTTTTTTTGTTTAACACGTTTAATCTTATCATTTTTGGTAAATTAATTTTTTTTTGTAGAACCAATGATGTTGCGCATATCTTGATGGTATATGAATTATTATGATCATGAAAGAAGCACTCATAGCAAGCATCACGAGGTTCACTGCTAAAATATACGAGTACTAGTACTACTACTTATTCTAATCTACAAGAGAGAGAGAAGCAATGAGTTCCTTTTACTTTGTACTTTGTACTAATAACCATCGACCATGTACGGTGTACTTAGGTTTGACTTTTGCCAAATATAAAGGTTGTTCGGAAAATACACACAAAAAAAAAAAATTTGATAATTTTTTTAAATAAATTTGTGTTTGTATAGTTGTATTTTACTTGTATAGGAGTATATGTCTAGTTTAAAAATATTAATATTCTTTGTTAAATCAACATGGTATTGCATTTATAAAAAAAAAAAACAACAGATTTACTCTAGACTTGATCTAATTCTTATCTTTTTTTTTTTTTTTTTGGTCAAACCAACATAAAACCTTATCTTATTATTTTTAGCATTCCTAAACAGCTCTGAACATAATATTGGAAGTAAAACATTGGTTGAACGGCAATTAAGCAAATCTCTTCTTTTTTTGTGAACAAAATGGTCAATACTACAATAGGTACTTTTTATCATATTCTAAAATATTGATGGTACACTAATTTGCCATATAAGTACAGTTGTATATGTGAATCAATCATAGTTCAAATTAATTATAACATTATATAAGAAAATATAGTTAAGCCTTTTAAATTTTATTCTTAACTACGTTTCTCGCATAATGTTGTTAATCTTTGGTAATCTAGAAAATATATTACTTTTTTTTTTAATAAATAATCATCTTTTTTTATGTCATTTTTTTTTAAATTGTTAGACTTCGCATTTTGTACATGTCACTATAGCGTAGGTAAGATTCTACTTCGTTTTGTGTGCTCAATTTCAAAGAGTATCACTCCTTCCAGGTGTCATGATTCTCATATTATTTTAAAATAATAATTGTATAAATAAAAGAATGAAATATATATATATATATATATACACAGTTTAACTCTAGTGCGCACTGAAGCCTGACTATATATATATATATATATATTAAAAGGGTTAATGGTAAAGAAATTTTTTTCATTTGGAATCTTAGTTTGTACTTCTCACACTCCTTAAGATAGATTATAAATGTGGCTTAACTTTTCGTACAAAACTCCATTTCTGGAATAGACTTTTTAAGATGGACTTTTCAAAATAGATTTTTTATTTTTTTAAAAAGAAGTATTTATTTGGTGAATGAGTGTTTTTTAAATCAAAAGTGCATCTAAATGTGCAATTACGTTTGGTAGCAACATTTAAAATATATCTACTTACCAATATTACCCTTAACCTCACCAAATATGGGAATTTAGCTAGTCTATGAAATTCAAGTATGAGATTTGGATAAGATGAAATTAATTATAAAACAAGGGATAAAAGTGTAATTGTGTATATACAAAGCTCCTAACTTGTGGGGAAGTGCAAAAATCACAGTTTTGAGAAGTCAAGATTTTTGACTTCTTCAAATGGGCATTCTAGATATGCAATTCTCGTTAAGAAGTTCATTCACAAACCTCACCAAACAGTTTCTATAAATGGACTTCTTTTTCCAGAAGTCCATTCCCAAAGGTTTCCAAACACCCTCTTACTCTCTACACCCACCATTCATATTTGAACTAAAATACTTTACTCTCTACGCTCATTCCTAATTCCCAAAACTCCCCAACATTTTAAACTAGCAATCTTTCCTTCAATTTCTATTGCTCTCTACACCCACAATCCTCCTTTCGTCTTCCTCATACATGTTTTTCTCTATATATATACATGTATGTATTTGTTCAACACATCAAGTCCACTATTGACCTATACTATCAGTGAAAAACTTCACTAAATTCACTCAGAATTATATGAAACTTTCCTTAAAACTTTTTTACTCAATTTACCTTCATTAATTTCATCTTCTCTCGGGTCCTAATCGCACATTATTCATTGTTGTTGAACTCTCTCTTCTCTCTCCATTTTCAGTTCTTTAAGGTAGAACATTATAAATATGTCAGTGGTGTGTTGGTGGAACATTTGACCAATGTTCAGTCTATGACAATGCATTTGGGCAAAGTTTGGTGGTATAAGATGGAACCACGTTTATTTGTTCAAAAGAAGAAGAAGAAGAAGAAGATGGATCAATGTTTACTTGTTTGAGACTGAAGATCCGAACATTGATGATTCAAGTTAAAAGAGAGAGAGAGAGAGAGAGAGAGAGAGAGAGAGAGAGAGAGAGAGAACACATCATACCCCTTGCCCTATATTATTCTCCAAAGTATCATATTGATGGTCTATGAGAAAATATTGCAAGAAACTAATTAAATTATATTTTAGGGTTCATTGGTATTGGTAGATGTGTATAAAGTACCATACTTTTGATATTTAATAGAGATCAGTATCTAGAGTAATCCAAGTAGACTTCTTTTTAATCAGACAAAATTAGTGGAAACTCCCTCAAAGTGACTCTTAAGGGTTCAGGGTCCAAAAGATTTCTTAGTTTGTTATAAAGTCCCTCTAGTTGAGTAGACTAAATATTTCTCTCTCTCTCTCTCTCTCTCTCTCTCTCTCTCTCTCTTAGATCTGGGTCTGCCTCCACTACAATCGATCTGCCGCCACCACCACTACCATCACGATTATGAGCTATCGCCAATGTCACACCCCAACCCGACTCGAGCAGATTAGGACACGAGTAACAATGCCACCAAGGCACGTCCCCAATGGATATAATATAAAGCAAGTTTAAATTCTCTCTTAAACTCATTTGCATGTAACTAACCTCAAGTGTAAAATGACCATTTTAAAATTTTTGTCGAGATTCATCTCAAAAGATAGCTCTTCAAATAAGGAACCCAATATTGAAAATGGCGCGTGAATACTAACTTCCTAAACCAAGTTATGTTCATTTAAATCTTGAATTTGATTGTGCCCAAATTGTGCTCAAGCATTTTGCCAAGAGTTTGTTCAATCCAACTTTCTGCAGAAACAAATCTGCCAAGAGTTCGCTCAATCCAACTTTCCGCAGAACAAATCTTGTTGCTGCTAAAAAAATAGTATGCAAGTTCTAGAACATCTCCAAGTTCCATTAAATGATACCAAAACTCCACTAAACATCATGTAAGTTTTCAAAATCATTTACAAACACTTGATTAACTATTAACACACACATAAACTCATAATGCTCCGACTAGGAGCACAAATTTGCATCAAATCCACATTTTATCCCAATATAAGCATAAACATTCAACCATAAGAAAAAATCAATTTAGTTTACAACCAAAAGCTATTCCAACTTGTCCAAAGCTCCCTCAACCTTATTCAATTAGTAAACTGCAAGTGCAACTCACACTTAAAGGCATATCCAACACCCCACTTGAATTTGACATATTATAACCCACTCAAAACTCAAGTTGTTCAAACATTCCATTATACAAAAGTTACATTTAGAAGCTAAAACATCTAAACAGATGGACATATTCACAACTTCCAAGCCCAACCCATCGCGCGATTTATTTCCTCTCATCTTCCCGTTCAACACCTGCGATGGTTATTCAATAACCACAACAGATAATATATTCATTTAAGCTTTCGCTTAGTGAGAGAACTAATAATGTTATTGGAGTGCTCAACATGTGAATGCAACAATCATCATAAATTTCAACAAATTGATCTCCGGAAAGTCAAGTAACTCCAGCCACCATCCCCGGGCCCTTCTCACCCCGGATCTCCCTCACTCTTTTGTCGCATTTAGCGTCTCTTTCACACACTTATGACCCCAAAGGCGTCACCATCATTTCATTGTGATCGACACCATGCCCTACTCATTGAGGGCTTCCTATCCCTTACATATAGGACCTATAAATGGTGACCACTACTTGACTTCTCTTTGATCCACATAAGCAGATAAGCAACTTAGCATATAAGCATAGCAATTTCACACCATTGACATGATTTTACTCAAATTTATCATATTCATAGCCACACAAACCAGAATTAAGCATTCTAGGAGAACAATTATCACATTAACATATCTAAACACTCAATTTTGGAATTAGAACACTCACCTCTTTGGATTATAAGCAAATTAATCCTAGAATTCCCAACCTCTTGCAAATTCCCAACTCAAATCCTACCGGTGTTGATCCTATATAGTTTTTAAATATCAAGAGTTGTCTATCAAGAACGGTAGCTAGAAAAACGTTACCAAAAATAAAAATAAAGGACATGTATATGATCTTCTTACCTCCACGAGTCCAAAAATAATCTCGATTTGCAAATTCGATGTCTAACGGCAAAGAAACGACAAGAAACATCGCATGGAACTCCGTCGTCTTCGTTGAGAGCTCTTAGTTCTCTCTCTCTCTCTCTCTCTCTCTCTCTCTCTCTCTCTCTCTCTCTCTATTTCCAGCTGTGATGTTTTGGTTTAATGAGTCACCATACCTCATGCAAGAGATTTATATCTCTTTTCCTCAACTTTTAATTTCCACCCCCAAAATTTCTAATTGTTTATTATGAAACCCCCAAGTTAATTACATTAATTACCTATATTTTCTAAATGGATTTAATCTATGTCTCGCATGGGTCCCAAAAGTGGTCCTACATATAATATGAGGTTGCTATTAAACCTGCCAATTATGAACTATATTCAAACACACCCTCACATGGGTACCCAAATGGGTCATATTTACCTATCATAAGACATCACAATATCTTTAAATATTTAAACATGTATTCATATAAACATATAATGGCATCTAAATGTAAATTATATCAATTAGACCCTTGTTGAGCCCCACTTTTATACCAGTCCTACCTATCACACGACTTTCATCTGTGTCCGCATTAGAACACCTTTTACCTATGGGTTCATATCCCCACTATCGCGGCCGCGCCCCCGGCACGCCAGGCTGTTGGTGTGGGCCCGGCTTTCTTAGAGTGGGTGAATTATGACTTAATTTTTATTGAGAATGGTGAAAAGAGTATGGTAGGGCCTATTTGAAATGTTCAGAGTCGCCACCTAACATTTGAGGTGTTAGGACCCCTACAAAGACAATTAAAGTAATTTATCTTTGACTTTTGAAAAACAGTTTTGAGAAAAGTGGGTCCTTTAAAAGTGTGACTCTGAATAGTCATGCGAAAACCAGAGATTTTGAGATGGGTTTGGGGACCCTCAAACATCTGTGTGAACACGTTTGCCAGTTTTAATGATTTTTATTAAAATGGGGCATTTCATTTGAAAAAAAAAAGAAAAGTTTTTTTTTAGAAAGTGGATAGAACAAAAAAAATGGTGATAGGTATGGCCACACTCTTTGAGAGTTGCTTAAGTATCCCAAGATGGGAATCAGGGTAAACGTAATTCTAACTTGTGTGTGCGAGTGTATGCATGATTTTTAGAGAAAGAAAAGTGGTCTCGTTTGACCGTGCACGTGTGATATAGTGATTTGAGAAAGAGTTTGGTGTAACTAGGAACTTTAACCCACGTGGTATAGTCCTAGATTTTAACCTTTGGAAAGTGATTGAGATTGAAATGAGACTATGCAAGTGATTGGAGAATAACGCATTTTTTTTGTACTTTTCTACTTTTTTATTTTTATTTTCTTCAATCCTTTTAGTCCAGTACTGGTGTTGTATAATTGGTTGTATTTCAAAGCCAATGGGTTTCTCTCTCTAGCTTTTGGGAAAGTGCCTTAAAAGCTTGAAAGGGACCTTTGTCCCACATTGGTTGTGAAGAGGACGGTGAAAGGGTTTATATATTATTTGTGGTCTTAAGCTTGAGTAATAGGCTAGCACATGTGCACACTCACGCGCACGTGAGCCAAGCCCAAACCAAGCCCAAGTCCAATGGAAAATTGGGTTTCGTTTCGAAAACCAATTAACTGGGCGCGTCACGTCTTACTCGCGCGCAGGGGGGGGGGGGGGGGGTTTGCAAATCTCGGCCTCGCGGGCTCACCCAATTGGACCATCATTTTGCAAATTATTTTTTCAAAACTTTCCTTTTAATTTTGCTTTGACTGAATATAATCTTTCCCTCAATGGTTTATTACACCTTCTCTTTTTACTGTGTAATTAATTAGCCGTTATTAAAACCTTACCTTTTATATAATAACGTTTTGATTAATTGAGGGATTATGTTGGTTTCCTGTGATTATAAATTGCTGAGTTGTCCTCTTTGGAAAAACACACAGAAACCATTACATTTCTAATTTCTCTTCTCTCGTTTTCCCTCTCTGTATTGACCACTGATAAATCCAAGCCTGTTCTGAGTCCCTTGTTCTTAAGAGTGCTCAAAAACTTGACACGAATATTTTTCTGTGTGCGCTTGTGTGCTATACCCAAGTGTAGGTAGACGTGCAAGTAGTAACTGGTAAGACCAGGTCGATCCCACAGGGAAGGATGAGAATTAACTTACTTAGATTAGACTCTAAAAGAAAAGAAAAATTCAATATTTTAAGAGAAATGTAGTATAACACCCATATTTGTGTTATGTCATTTGCATTACATTGTCATGCATGATAATGTGATGTGACGTGTCTTATGACACTTGGTTGAGTGAGTTTTGACTCACGAGTTGATTTGGGTGTCTGTATTAGAGAACCCATTGAAACTGTTGTGATTGAAGATTTATTGTTTGCGAAGTCTCTCCGAATATGAGACGGTCACTATGGAACATTTTAAATGTTTATCTGAAAATAAATGTTTACCTGTGTATTTCAATATCTGTATTATTTACTGTTTTAGAATTTAGTATCCTGGTGAGAACGAATTAACACGTTATTAATTTGGTAGGCTAATTAGCAACTTCGGAAACGTCATGTAGAAATTCGCGTTTTAGCGACTAAACGAAACTTAGTCGAAAACTTTTATAATTTTGAAGTTTCACTTATAAAGCTATGAATTAGCTGTGTAGAAAGTTTCAGAGACTAATTAGGAGTTTGGAAAAACTCGTGGGGAGGTAAACGTAATTTCCTAAGAGTGTTCCCTATATATAGATAGAGATGAGTTGAGATATTTTTCATAACTTAACCTAAAGTTAAAGAGGAGGCCAAAAGGGAGGCTAGAGGGAGATTTGATTGCTTAGAGCTTTGCGACGCCAAACGACGACCTTCCGTCAGTCTGTTTCCGCCTAGATTTCATATTCGAGCTCCTCGAGGTAAGAGCTTCGTTTTGATACCTATTAGGGCCCGTTTGGCTAAGTTTTCCGAAAAGTCTTTTTCTAGAATTTTTCATAAAAGTTGATAAATGGAATTCTGATCCATAGGAATTGTACTAGACAGACTTCTGCACGTTCTTTGTGCACGGGTTTTCTTTGGATCGTATTATAAGAGCGTAAATCGGAGGTGAGTGATTCAACTATGTTTTTGGAATGATTTCTTGACATGTATTCATGTTTTGTATGAATAGCATGTATTAATTCTTAGAGATATATTGTGTAGTTCATATTGGGCATTTATATTGATAAGTAGGCTCAATAGCACGGTGATATGTTTTGATTTCCGTGAGTATGGTGATATGTATTTGAGCATGTTAAGTTGCTTATGTGGGTCAGAAGGAGCACGTGGTCACCGTGCCATTTTGTGGAGCCGATAAGGCATTAAGGTCGCACGATTGAAGAGAAGAATCGTGGGTCTTACCCTTTCGCGTGGACTTATTGGCGAGGAGTCGCGGATTGGGAGTATGGACGGGCACGTGAGTCTCCGGCGACTAGTATGAAATGTAGAGATGTGAATGCGGACATGTTTATCATTCATGTGCATATGTTGTTTTATTCACTAAGCTTTAGCTTAAACAAATCGAAATATGTGTGGTTATTCAAATAACCATTGCAGGTATAAATGCTGGCGAGGATTTGGAGAAGTGAGTACGTGGTTTGAGAGTTCGCTTGGGAGGCAACTTAAATGTTAATCTTGTAGTTTTGGGATAATAGAATATTGTAATAAGAATTGGGTTGTTTTAAACCATGTTTAAATTGGTATGTTAGAATGGATTTTAAACCGTTGTAATGGTTAGTAACATGTTGTAATTTGGTTTGGTAATGCTTTAATACAGCTAGAATTACTTTAGACTGAGTTTGGTTTGAGTTTGGATTGAATGGTTGATCTTTGGTGGAAGTTAGAAAGCTTTTAAACTTGAAATTCTGCAGATTGGGCTGCTGCCAGGGGAGCAGTCGACTGAGCAGTCGACTGAACCCCTGAGTCTGTTAGCAATTGCTTCTTATTTTAGCAAAAGCAGTCGACTGGACCCCTCAGCAGTCGACTGGACCCCGCATCAGTCGACTGGACCTCCAGTCTCAGTCGACTGTAATTGCGATTAAAATCCCTGCCCACTTCCGTCGACTGAGCAGTCGACTGAGCAGTCGACTTAGAGGTCGACTGAACCTCTGATCTTAAATTGTGTTTTGTTTTTCCGCTGCGTGTGTTCTTCAAACCTAATTTTGAGAACGTTAATGAATTGGTTTAGCCTCGGTGGCGTGCCACGGGCTCCGGTTCCGCTATTGTGGGACCGGGCTGTGACATTTAGTGGTATCAGAGCATAAGTTTAGAGCCTTGGGAACGAGTGACGTTATATATGCCGAGTGACGTCGAGTGGAGTGTGAAATTATGAAGATAATTGTTATCATTGTAGAAATGCTTCATGTGTTAGCATTTGTTGATTGTGATGAACTGTGCACATATATCTATATTGTGGCATAGCATGCATGGTCATTATGCATTGAACTCAACAGGGGAATATTTGAAACGTTATGGCTGATCTACTAAGAGAATTGTCACCGCATTCGCGGATGGACCAAATAGTGAATATGGTGGGAAATTTCATACAAGCGGTAAGTGAAAGAGAACAGATGAACGTTCAGCCTCCACAAGTGGAAATTCGTTATATCAATGCACCACCAGCACCGCGATCTCAACACACAATTGTGGAACAGTTTCATAAGCGAAAACCGACGTTGTATCATGGACAAATTGACATAGACTTGGCCGATCATTGGATGATGGACATGGAAAGACATTTCCGTCAGGTGATATGTACCGATGAGGAGAAAATTTTGTGCGCATCCGATACGTTGATGGACGAAGCATTGGATTGGTGGAACAACGTACTTGAACAAGGGAAGCCAACCACGTGGGAAGCATTTAAAGAGGAATTCAACAAACGTTTCTTCCCGCAATCTGCTTATACTCAGAAACGCCAAGAGTTTGCGAGTTTGGCTCAGGGAGATATGACAGTGGGTGAGTATGTTTCTCGTTTCAATGCCTTGTTACGATTTGGGAAAACGACCGTTCCAACTGATAGGGATAAAGCTCGTAAGTTTGAGGAAGGGCTTAGAGAGAATATCCGTGGCCGTGTGGATATGTTACAACACCCGACCGTTTCTCTAGTCGAGGAAGCCGCCCGTATAGCTGAGAAAAGTGTCGACCGATATCGACAAGGACAACAAGGAAAGAGAGCAAATGACAGTCGGAGTAAGGGTCAAGGGAATGCGAAGAAACCGTTTACGCAAGGTTTGGGATCGCATATGAGTAGCCAAGGAGGGAGTACGTTCATGGGGGACTCGAGACCGTTGTGTCCAACATGTAACCAACGACACAGAGGAACTTGCTACCAATTGAGCACCTGTTACTTCTGCAAGCAGTTAGGACACATATCCCGAAATTGTCCTTTGAACACAAACTCGACCGCACCAACTACCTTTTCAAATACGAAGAACTACAACCCAGAGATAAGAGGGAAATGTTTTGAGTGTGGCCAACTGGGGCATATAGCGAAGAATTGCCCGAGTAAGAGACAACCGGGAATGAGTACCGGGGCATCGAGTGTGCCAAGCGGAACAAGAATAGAACCTCGAGTGGATAAAGGGAAAGGAGTCGCACAACAACAAGGACGATACTTCCAGCTCAGGCCAGGGAATACGGATGATACCGTCGTATCAGGTATTCTTCCTATTTGTTCGTATCCTGCACGTATACTTATGGATTCTGGTTCAACGCATTCATTTGTATCACGTGATTTTGTTAAGCATTTAACTGTTAAGTCAGAACCGCTAGGATATGACTTGTGTGTATCATTGCCTAGTAGTGAACCGCTAGTTACTTCGTCGATATTCAAGTCATGTGAAATCAAGATAGGTGATAAAGTCTTGAGCGTTGATTTGATTCCGTTAACGGTGAATTACTTTGATGTTATCTTGGGTATGGATTGGTTGTCGGTTAATCAAGCCAGAATCGATTGTGAACAGAAACGGGTTAGTTTCTATCCGTCAGGGCGAGAAGAGTTTACTTTTCAGGGTAAGGGAGTGATAGTACCGCCGTACTTGATATCGGCGATTCAAGCAAGTAAGATGTTAAAGAAGGGTTGTTCGGGTTTCTTATGTTCAATTATCGACACGAGAGTTCTTGGACCACTAATAGAAGACATTTCAGTAGTTCGAGAATTTCCAGATGTTTTTCCCGATGAGTTACCCGACGTATTGATTGAAAGAGAGCTTGAGTTCACAATAGAAGTAGTACCAGGGTCACAACCGGTATCCAAAGCACCGTACCGAATGGCACCGATAGAGTTGAAAGAATTGAAAGTTCAGTTAGAAGAACTGTTGGAGAAGGGTTTTATCCGACCTAGTGTTTCACCGTGGGGAGCTCCAGTCTTGTTTGTGAAGAAGAAAGATGGAACAATGCGTATGTGCATCGACTACCGGGAATTGAATAAGTTGACCGTCAAGAACAAGTATCCACTGCCACGAATAGATGACTTGTTTGATCAGTTACAAGGGGCTCAGGTATTTTCAAAGATTGACTTGAGATCCGGTTACCATCAGTTGAAAGTCAAAGAGGAAGATGTTGAGAAGACAGCTTTCAGGACTCGCTATGGTCACTTTGAATTTTTGGTTATGCCATTTGGAGTGACTAATGCACCAGCTGCTTTCATGGACTTAATGAATCGCGTTTTCAAAGATTATTTAGATGAGTTTGTTATCGTGTTCATAGATGACATCCTAATCTACTCCAAAAGCGTTGAAGATCACGAGCATCATTTGCGATTAGCTTTACAACGATTGCGTGAAAAGAGATTATTCGGCAAATTGAAGAAGTGTGAGTTTTGGTTGACTGAGATAGCTTTCCTTGGACATATAGTGTCGGCAAAGGGAATTTCTGTAGACCCTCAGAAGATAGAAGCAGTTACCAACTGGGCGAGACCAACGAATGTGACAGACATCAGAAGTTTCCTAGGATTAGCTGGGTATTATCGGAGATTTGTAAAAGATTTTTCGCGTATAGCAATGCCGATGACGCAGTTAATGAGGAAAGATATTGCTTTTGTTTGGAGTCCGGAATGTGAAGAAAGTTTCCAAGAGTTGAAAGGTCGACTAGTGAAAGCACCAATATTAGCTGTTCCATCAGGGACTGAAGGATTTATTATCTACAGTGATGCATCACATAGAGGTTTAGGTTGCGTTCTTATGCAAGGTGATAAGGTCATTGCGTATGCGTCAAGACAACTTAGACCACACGAGAAAAATTATCCAACACATGACCTAGAATTGGCCGCCGTGATTTTTGCATTGAAGATTTGGCGTCATTATCTATACGGAGAGAAATGTGAGATCCATACGGATCACAAGAGTTTGAAGTACTTGTTTACACAACGAGATCTGAACATGAGGCAGAGGAGATGGTTAGAGTTGATGAAGGACTATGACTTATCAATTCAGTATCATCCGGGCAAGGCAAATGTCGTCGCCGATGCTCTTAGTCGCAAAGTACCAACCAATACCGCATCAGATTTGACTTCTCAGAGAGAACTAATACGAGATATGGAGAACTTGGAGCTTGAAGTGATACCGAGAATTGAAAGTGGCTTGATGTCGACGATAGTGGCACAACCACTCTTGATTCACGAGATCGCAGAGAAACAACTTCAAGATGTGGCTTTGAAGAAGATTTGTGATGAGATTCCAATGGGCAAACAACCGGGATTCACGTTTGAGAACAATGTGTTGAGATTGAGGGATAGAATTTGTGTACCTAGTGAGAAAGAGCTGAAGAGGAACATCCTAGAGGAAGCACACAACACAAAGTATACCGTTCACCCGGGAAGCACCAAGATGTATAGAGACTTGAGACATGTTTATTGGTGGCCGGGAATGAAGAGAGAAATAGCACGATACGTTTCACGATGTACGAGTTGTCAACAAGTAAAGGCCGAACGCCAAGTACCCTCGGGATTATTACAACCGTTACCGATAGCCGAGTGGAAATGGGAGCACATAACAATGGATTTTGTTAGTGGGTTTCCGAGGTCGAAGAGATCAAATACTATTATTTGGGTGATTGTTGACCGTTTGACGAAGTCGTCGCACTTCCTACCACTTCGAACAACTAAGCCGATGACGTTAGCTAAATTGTATATTCGCGAAATTGTGAGACTACATGGTATCCCAGTTTCTATCGTTTCGGATAGAGATAGTAGTTTTACATCGAAGTTTTGGAGAGCCTTGCAAGAAGCAATGGGTACCAAATTGCACTTCAGTACAGCTTTTCATCCTCAGACCGATGGTCAATCAGAAAGAGTAATCCAGATTTTGGAAGACATGCTGCGTTTATGTGTACTTGATTTTCAAGGTGATTGGGAAGACCATTTGCCGTTGATTGAGTTCGCGTATAACAACAGTTTTCAATCGAGTATTGGAATGGCTCCTTATGAAGCTTTATATGGTCGTGTATGTCGTTCACCAATTAGTTGGACAGAGGTGGGAGAAAGAAAGATTGAAGGGTCGAAAATTGTACAAGAAACGACGGATAAGATAAAGGTAATTCGACAACGGTTACTGACAGCTCAGAGCAGGTATAAGAGTTATGCCGACAAGCGTAGACGGCCATTGGAATTCGATGTAGGAGACTTGGTGTATTTGAAGGTGTCACCTTCAAAGGGAATAACCAGATTTGGTAGATACGGGAAACTCAATCCGAGGTACGTAGGACCTTTTGAAATCATTGGAAAGGTTGGACCCGTAGCTTATCGTTTGAACTTGCCAAGCGAGTATGCTCAAGTTCATAATGTGTTTCATGTATCGTTGTTACGCAAACAATTAGTGGAAGATAGAGATATTGTGATGACTCCGACATCGAATGAGATTCAGAGTGATTTAACGTATGTTGCGTATCCGGTAGAGATCTTGGATCGGAAAGATCAAGTCTTACGAAATAAAGTAATATCGAAGGTGAAAGTGTTATGGCGTAGCCAAACTACGGAAGAGATGACGTGGGAGATAGAAGATGAGATGCGTACTCAGTATCCACACCTTTTCGAGACATGAGGTATAAGTTTGGGGACAAACTTCTTTTAAGGGGGAGAGTATTATAACACCCATATTTGTGTTATGTCATTTGCATTACATTGTCATGCATGATAATGTGATGTGACGTGTCTTATGACACTTGGTTGAGTGAGTTTTGACTCACGAGTTGATTTGGGTGTCTGTATTAGAGAACCCATTGAAACTGTTGTGATTGAAGATTTATTGTTTGCGAAGTCTCTCCGAATATGAGACGGTCACTATGGAACATTTTAAATGTTTATCTGAAAATAAATGTTTACCTGTGTATTTCAATATCTGTATTATTTACTGTTTTAGAATTTAGTATCCTGGTGAGAACGAATTAACACGTTATTAATTTGGTAGGCTAATTAGCAACTTCGGAAACGTCATGTAGAAATTCGCGTTTTAGCGACCAAACGAAACTTAGTCGAAAACTTTTATAATTTTGAAGTTTCACTTATAAAGCTATGAATTAGCTGTGTAGAAAGTTTCAGAGACTAATTAGGAGTTTGGAAAAACTCGTGGGGAGGTAAACGTAATTTCCTAAGAGTGTTGCCTATATATAGATAGAGATGAGTTGAGATATTTTTCATAACTTAACCTAAAGTTAAAGAGGAGGCCAAAAGGGAGGCTAGAGGGAGATTTGATTGCTTAGAGCTTTGCGACGCCAAACGACGACCTTCCGTCAGTCTGTTTCCGCCTAGATTTCATATTCGAGCTCCTCGAGGTAAGAGCTTCGTTTTGATACCTATTAGGGCCCGTTTGGCTAAGTTTTCCGAAAAGTCTTTTTCTAGAATTTTTCATAAAAGTTGATAAATGGAATTCTGATCCATAGGAATTGTACTAGACGGACTTCTGCACGTTCTTTGTGCACGGGTTTTCTTTGGATCGTATTATAAGAGCGTAAATCGGAGGTGAGTGATTCAACTATGTTTTTGGAATGATTTCTTGACATGTATTCATGTTTTGTATGAATAGCATGTATTAATTCTTAGAGATATATTGTGTAGTTCATATTGGGCATTTATATTGATAAGTAGGCTCAATAGCACGGTGATATGTTTTGATTTCCGTGAGTATGGTGATATGTATTTGAGCATGTTAAGTTGCTTATGTGGGTCAGAAGGAGCACGTGGTCACCGTGCCATTTTGTGGAGCCGATAAGGCATTAAGGTCGCACGATTGAAGAGAAGAATCGTGGGTCTTACCCTTTCGCGTGGACTTATTGGCGAGGAGTCGCGGATTGGGAGTATGGACGGGCACGTGAGTCTCCGGCGACTAGTATGAAATGTAGAGATGTGAATGCGGACATGTTTATCATTCATGTGCATATTTTGTTTTATTCACTAAGCTTTAGCTTAAACAAATCAAAATATGTGTGGTTATTCAAATAACCATTGCAGGTATAAATGCTGGCGAGGATTTGGAGAAGTGAGTACGTGGTTTGAGAGTTCGCTTGGGAGGCAACTTAAATGTTAATCTTGTAGTTTTGGGATAATAGAATATTGTAATAAGAATTGGGTTGTTTTAAACCATGTTTAAATTGGTATGTTAGAATGGATTTTAAACCGTTGTAATGGTTAGTAACATGTTGTAATTTGGTTTGGTAATGCTTTAATACAGCTAGAATTACTTTAGACTGAGTTTGGTTTGAGTTTGGATCGAATGGTTGATCTTTGGTGGAAGTTAGAAAGCTTTTAAACTTGAAATTCTGCAGATTGGGCTGCTGCCAGGGGAGCAGTCGACTGAACCCCTGAGTCTGTTAGCAACTGCTTCTTATTTTAGCAAAAGCAGTCGACTGGACCCCTCAGCAGTCGACTGGACCCCGCATCAGTCGACTGGACCTCCAGTCTCAGTCGACTGTAATTGCGATTAAAATCCCTGCCCACTTCCGTCGACTGAGCAGTCGACTGAGCAGTCGACTTAGAGGTCGACTGAACCTCTGATCTTAAATTGTGTTTTGTTTTTCCGCTGCGTGTGTTCTTCAAACCTAATTTTGAGAACGTTAATGAATTGGTTTAGCCTCGGTGGCGTGCCACGGGCTCCGGTTCCGCTATTGTGGGACCGGGCTGTGACATGTAGAACACAAAGTTCTACAATTAACAACTACTAAACTTAAAAATAACTAAATTAAATTAACTATTGATTAACTATTTAACTAAAGCGAGATTTGAAAACGGTTTTTCTTGATAAAAGAAAGTGTTGGGATCACGCAAATCCACTATGACTCAGCCATCTACCATGCAAATGCAATTAAGCTCAACGGAGGGCAACTTCTACAGTATCCCGTACTTCTCTAAGGATATAGAATCAATAGTCCTTTCATGACCGGGACTATATCATCACAAATAAGTTCGAAATACACAAAGGTGGTTTAATTCAATAGTTAAGACTCGCACCTCCAATGGTGTTAGCATTGAGGGTGGTTTGCAAAATATATTGAAAGAAAATGCCTTAAGGCTTAACGTTTAAAGACTGTTTTGACAAACTGAGCATTTGGGGACAGTTTGATAACGAATCAGTAAAGCAGAAAGTCTTGGAATACTGTATTAGATGTCCTCAAGAATCAGAGGTCTCGATCGATCGACGCGCTTTCGATCGATCGAACTTCTTCATCTCTCGATTGATCGAAATATCTTCGATCGCTCGACTATGTCTCTGGTCCGATCGATAGAACTACATTCGATCGATCGAACACGGGAATAAAAATACTGCATGGCAGAGGCCTGAAATCACGGTTTCATCGCGATTCCCCAACCCCGGACTACTCAGACATGATCTGGGAAGTCTCAGATTTATTTTTAACGTAAAGGTTCATTAAAGTCATGTTTGTTTGCGATTTTTTCATGAAAACTATGAAAATCAATGATTTTACCTTATCTAGCATGCAATACTACGATATTGAAGATTATACTACGAATCAATCAGTGCAGAATGTAAACAAAATAAACCAAAGTAACCTGGAGAAGAGCAACTACTATTAAACCTTACGATATCCAAGCTACAATGAAATCCTTGATAAAAAAAACCTACAAAACAATATGAAACTCTCTACTCTCTATGGAAAACTGATGAAACAAAAATGTGTGTCCCTTTGGGACGTCAACAAAATGATTATATATAGCCTAAACCTAATGCTAGGGTTTAAAAAAACCGTCTCTGCTGCATGCGCGTATATTCTGATAAAAGGCAAATTCGATCGATCGAAACACTCTTGATTGATCGAACTCCTGGAAAATTCGAGCGCTTGAACCTTACTCGATCGATCGAACCTTCGATCACTCGAGACTTCTGCGATCGCTCGAACCCTGTATTTCAGCTTTGAGTTGTCTTCATCAGGACCAAGCACTTCCTTTTATCAACATTCTTCAATCTTGTACACAGCAGCAGTAGTCTACACAAATAATCACTGAAACAATACCACTTATCATAGTTTAATCAATTTGTGCAAAAACTGATATTGTAATTCAAACTGCAGATAAACAGGGGAATTGTAGAATTTTCTAGTATGTTTTCCTCTTTTAGCGCGGTTGTATTTTACAAATACCCCCGCTTGTCACACGTTACCAAGGAAGAGACTGCTCAATCCTAGAGGGTAGATCGCCATTGCCTTTTTGCACCGAGATAAGTTCTCCGAAGGGCGAAAACTACTCTTAAGGACAGTGTCCTTGCACACAGCTCAGTCATCATCTTATTCCAACTTCGATAAGTATTCTGCTTTATGGCAGTATCTGTTTAATTTTTCCAACAATCTTAAGAGTAGTTTATAATAATGGATACTTCTATGTTGACCGTGACTAAAGCTATTCCCGATGTTACTAAAATTGAATCGTTCAACGGGAATAACTATAAGCGTTGGCAAACCAAATTGTTGCTCTTTCTTGATATTGCAAAAGTTGATTTTGTATTGACTAAGCCAAAACCCACAGAAGGCTCAACAAACTTTGAAATTGAACTGCCTCTTTGGGAAAATGCAAATAAGATTTGCAAAAGCATCATTTTAAATGCACTTTCAAATGAACGTTTTGACATCTACTGTACCTTCAAAACCTTAATTGAAATTTGGGATGCCTTGGTCACAAAGTATATTATCGAAGATGCTGGTATTAAAAAATATGCCATCGGTAATTTTCTAAATTTTCAAATGACCGATGACAAAGATGTTTCTTCTCAAATCCATGAATTCCATTTAGTTATTTCTGAATTGACCAATGAAGGCATGAAACTGCCTGAACTTTTTGTAGCGGGTTCCCTGATCGAAAAGCAACCTGAATCCTGAAAAAATTACAAAAACATGATGAAGCATAAAAGAAAGGAAATGACCCTAGAGGAAATTATTGTGCACATCCGTATAGAGGAGAAAAATCGTCTGCTTGAAAAAACCGAGAAAGCCAAGGCTATGGCATCCAAGGCTAATCTAGTTGAGGAGAAGCCTAAGCGTACCCATGGCAATTTCAAAAAGCAAAATTACAAAACCAATTTCAACAAAAACCTTACACCTTAAAATCAATTTATTAAAAAGAAAGGAGTATGCTTTGTATGTGGCAAACCGGGCCATCATGCGGCTCAGTGCAGACACAGGAAGAATAATGACAAACCTGCCACTAGAGCTAATTTAGTTGATGCAGATGTTATTGTGGCGGTCGTTTCTGAAATCAACTTAGTGGCTGGGGAGAAAGATTGGGTGGTAGACTCTGGGGCTACCAGGCATATCTGTGGCAACAGAAGTGCCTTTACTCCTACACTCCAGTAGGGGAAGGAGAGGAACATGTGTATATGGGGGATTCCAGGCCATCACTTGTGATTGGAAAAGAGAAGGTAGTTCTCAAACTGACTTCCGGAAAGGTTCTCTCTCTTTCTGGTGTTCTCCACGTGCCCGACATACGTTGGAACCTTGTGTCTGTGTCACTGCTTGGCAAAGTGGGGGTGAAAGTTACTTTTGATTCTGACAAAGTTGTTATGTCTAAAGGTGAAATGTTTGTGGGGAAAGGGTATTACAGTAAGGGGTTTATTTATTCTGAATGTACTTGATGTCATCAATAATAATGCTACTACTTCTTCTGCTTACTTGATTGACTCTCATGATTTATGGCATAGTAGATTAGGGCATGTGAATTTTTCATATATCAAGAAAATGAAAGAACTTGGTATTCTTGAAAATGTTAAAATCGCAAACAATGAGAAATGTGAAATTTATAGTGAAGCAAAAGGTACTAAGAAACCTTGTAAACAAGTAACGCATAGAGAAACTGAATTGCTCACCTTAATTCACTCAGATTTAGGAGACATGAAATCAACAGAATCTAGAGGTGGAAAGAGGTATTATGTGACCTTTATAGATGATCACTCGAGGTACACTAAAGTATTCTTACTTAGAAATAAAGATGAGACAGAAGGGAAATTCATACAGTACAAAGCTGAAGTTGAAAACAAGTCAGATAATAAAATTAAAAGACTTAGGTTTGATAGGGTAGGAGAATACGAATCTGGCCCCCTTGGCCAGTTTTGTGAACAACATGGTATAGTACACGAGGTAACCCTACCTTACTCACCATAATCTAACGGAATAGCTGAACGGAAAAATAGAACTTTAAAGGAAATGATGAATGCTTTGTTAATTAGTTCTGCAGCACCTAACAATTTGTGGGGGGGAGGCCATCCTCTCTGCGTGTCACATTCAAAATAGAATTGTATTTAAGAAAACAGGAAAAACACCTTATGAATTATGGAAAAATCATACACCTAACTTGAAATACCTTAGTGTGGGAGTGTTTAGCTAAAGTTTTACTTCCAGAACCTAAGAAAAGGAAAATAGGCTCGAAAATCGCAGATTGTTTATTTATAGGATACGCTGAATATAGTGCGACATATAGATTCTTAGTTCTTAAAAGTGATGTGTTAGAGACTAACACAATAATAGAATCTAAAAATGCAGATTTCTTTGAAAATATATTTCCTTTGAAAGCAACATTAGAAAGGCCTAGGACAGAACCTAAAGTTGGGCCTAATGTAGAACCAAGTGAGTCTACGGAAATTGAATTAAGGAGGAGCAAACGTGATATGAGAGAAACAAACCTAGGAGATGGGTTCTTTACCTTTTTGATGGACAATGATCCTATAACTTATAGTGAAGCCATTTCCTCTCCAGATGCTCCCTTTTGGAGAGAAGCAATTAATAGTGAAATAGAATCTATCATGGCTAATCACACTTGGGAATTGGTTGACCTACCTCCTGGTACAAAATCTATAGGATGTAAATGGATATTTAAAAGGAAATTAAAACCTGATGGATCTATCGATAAGTTTAAAGCTAGACCCGCAGCTAAGGGATACACCCAAAAGAAAGATGTGGATTATTTTGATACTTATTCTCATGTGGCTAGAATATCATCTATTAGAATATTAGTAGCTCTTGCTTCTATGAATAAACTCTTAATTCACCAAATGGATGTCAAAACTGTGTTTCTTAATGGTGAATTAGAGGAGGAAATTTACATGGAACAACCTGAAGGCTTTATAAGTCCTAGTAACAAAAGCAAAGTCTGTAAGTTGGTAAAATCTTTGTATGGCTTATAGCAAGCACCAAAACAGTGGCATGAGAAATTCGATAGTGTTATGATATCTAATGGATTTATTGTGAATGGAGGCGATAAATGTGTATATCATAAATTTGATAATAATGCTGGTGTAATCATTTGCTTATATGTGGATGATATACTTATGTTAGGGACTGATATGATTGTGATAAATGAAACAAAACAGTTGTTATCATCTAGTTTTGATATGAAGGACTTAGGTGAGGCTAATGTAATACTTGGGATAAAATTGACTAAAACAATAGAGGGTTTCATGATGTCTCAAGAACATTTTGTTGAAAAGATTCTAAAGAAATTTGAACATATTGACTCTAAATCTGTAACAACTCCCTATGATGGAAGTATTCAATTAAAGAAAAACAATGAAACTAGTATTTCACAGTCTGAATATACTCAAATAATTGATAGTCTTACCTATCTTATGAACTGTACTAGACCTGATATTGCATATGTTGTTAACAGACTTAGCAGGTACACTCATAATCCTAGTAAGGAACATTGGACAGCTATACATAGAGTTCTTAAGTATCTTAAAGGTACTATGGACTTTGGTTTAGTATATTGTGGGTTTTCCGCTGTACTTGAAGGGTATAGTGATGCAAACTGGATCTCAGATTCAGACGAGACAAAATCCACGAGTGGGTATATATTTACCCTTGAAAGAGGTGCAGTCTCTTGGAAATCTTCCAAACAGACATGCATTGCTCGGTCCACTATGGAATCTGAGTTTATCGCCTTAGAAAAGGCAAGTTCTGAGGCTGAGTGGCTTAGAAACCTCTTGGCAGATATCCCTTTATGGATGAGACCAGTTCCATCTGTGTCGCTACATTGTGATTGCCAGGCTGCAATAGCCCGAGAAAGAAATAAGACCTATAATGGCAAAAGTAGGCACATTCGCCTAAGACATAATATTGTGAAGCAGCTGCTGAAAGACGGGATTATATCCCTAAACTTTGT
Organism: Hydrangea macrophylla; assembly: GCA_033977485.1. Lineage (NCBI taxonomy): Eukaryota > Viridiplantae > Streptophyta > Magnoliopsida > Cornales > Hydrangeaceae > Hydrangea > Hydrangea macrophylla. The sequence goes on from CM066992.1 coordinate 96,869,811, forward strand.
AAGATCAGAGATGAATTTAGCAGATCCTCTGACTAAACCACTAGGGAGGAAGCTAGTGGCCAATACATCGAGGGGAATGGGACTTGTGTCTAGAACAGAGGCCAACATTAGTGGTAACCCAACCTATATGAGTGGAGATCCCACAAACTAGGTTCATATGGGTAATAACAAGCTACGGGTTGACCAAGTGAGACACTATCATTCATTACATATTACAATTCATTCCTATGGTGTAGATAGTGTAAACTACAATGTGTGAGGTTGAGTTTTATACTCTTAATGAAACCATAGCCCTTAAGGGTGGTGTGTGTAATTGTAGTACGCACTTAATGGGTTCACCTATGTGAGTGTGGAGGTGCGGCCGCTTCCTTTGAGAACTTAGGCAGGTTCTCTAGAGCATTCATGAAATCCAGGTAAGGCGCATGGCCAAAACGTGCCAAACCGCGTTAACAGCCTTGGTTATCGGAGTGTGTTGTGGGTGATAAGATCTCTGACTCACACAAGGAAATGAGGTTCATAGAAATTTTAAATTTCACCAAATTTCTGTGAGCCAGTTCTTATTTTTCCTAAGTGTTGGTTCATATTCCCAAAGACACCAACATTGATGCAATACACTAAAGTGGTCAATCATCATTCTATATCTTTTCTTTTACTGCCTTTGAAATATGTGGGGGATTGTTGTATAATTGGTTGTATTTCAAAGCTAATTGGTTTCTCTCTCTAGCTTTTGGGAAAGTGCCTTAAAAGCTTGAAAGGGACCTTTGTCCCACATTGGTTGTGAAGAGGAGGGTGAAAGGGTTTATATATTATTTGTGGTCTTAAGCTTGAGTAATAAGCTAGCACATGTGCACACTCACGCGCACGTGAGCCAAGCCCAAACCAAGCCCAAGTCCAATGGAAAATTGGGTTTCGTTCCGAAAACCAATTAACCGGGCGCGTCACGTCTTACTCGTGCGCAGGGGGGGGGGGGTGCAAATCTCGGCCTCGCGGGCTCACCCAGTTGGACCATCATTTTGTAAATTATTTTTTCAAAACTTTCCTTTTAATTTTGCTTTGACTGAATATAATCTTTCCCTTAATGGTTTATTACACCTTCTCTTTTTACTGTGTAATTAATTAGCCGTTATTAAAATCTTACCTTTTATATAATAACGTTTTGATTGATTGAGGGATTATGTCGGTTTCCTATGATTATAAATTGCTGAGTCATTCTCTTTGAAAAAACACACAGAAACCATTACATCTCTAATTTCTCTTCTCTCGTTTTCCCTATCTGTATTGACCACTGATAAATCCAAGCCTGTTCTGAGTCCCTTGTTCTTAAGAGTGCACGTTAACAAGGAATAGACTGCTCAATCCTGGAGGGTAGATCGCCATTGCCTTTTTGCATCGAGATAAGTTCTCCGAAGGGCGAAAACTACTCTTAAGGACAGTGTCCTTGCACACAGCTCAGTCATCATATTATTCCAACTTCGATAAGTATTCTATTTTATAGTAGTATCTGTTTAATTTTTCCAACAACTGGAAGTAAGGAATGTGCCCAAGTGACTGGAAAATGTACCGGAAGTAAGGGTCGGTGCCCATTGAAAGTGTGAAAATTTACCTGTCTTACTTGTGTTATTTGCAGATTCCAAGCAAAGGTGACATTGGAGTTTTATTTGAGAGAGTCAATTTTTTGTATTTTTGATTTTATCTTCTTCTTTTTTTCTTTTTTATTTTTTGTAAATTTTATTTTAAACCGGAAGTAAGGGACGACGCCCATTAAAAATGTTCGAATTTCCTTTTATCTAAGTGATTGATCAACTTAATAAGTTAGGCATATTCGATATTAATAAAAGTAGAAAGATGTTCAAATTTCTATTTATCAAAGTTATTGAACAACTTGATAAACGTGAATATTTGGTAAAAAGAAAAATGAGATTTTTTTTTAAAGTGTTTTCTAATATCTGGGAATTCTTTCTTTTTTACTAGACTTTATTTACCTTAAAAACCAAAACCCCAAATGAAAGAGATAAAAAGAAAAGTTTACCAATGTTTATGTCGAAGTACAGTTTCTCCACAGCTTTGAGAGCAGTTTTTCAAAAATAGAATGGAGGGGTTCCGGTGCTTCTGATTTTTTGAAATTCGGATGACATCTAGTAAAATGAGTCTAGTTTCCATAAGAGAAAACCGTTTGGTCATACCCATTATAGATTTGGAGAAATTGAGTTTAGAAGCACCCTTACTCAGAAATAGGGACTGCACAGTCGACTGAAATTGGATGATTTTTTACGAAAATTAAACTGATACAAAAAAAATCACAAAAAATCACAAGGGTAGGTAAGAGACTATAGTTAATGGACCAAAAAATGGAGTAAAGAAATTTTTTTTTAGTAGTCCAAACAGTGAACGTGATCTGGTGTCACTGTTGTAATGTTTCTGGCAGATTATATACTTTCTGTGTTTGTGCTTTGAAAATGGATCATACGATTTTTTTAAAATTTTGAGAAAAATCACAAACCAATATCATTGAGTTAAGAACACTCTCTAATTGGTTTCATTTGATTTGAATCAAAAATGAATTTGTGGTGATATTTTGATCATTATCACAGCAGTGGACTTTGGCAAGCAGGGCTGTTTTGTGCTTCAATGGTGTAGTGAGGAGGATGAAGATAGAAAAAGGAGAAACGAGGGAGGGCCAAACAAGGCCTTAGAGGGGAGAGAGGTTGCTACTCCCCTCCCTTTGCTGAATGGTTTGCAATTGGTATTTATAGGCAAACAAGAAATTTTTTTTTTTTTAAATTTCTTTTAGTATTGAAGCACTCCACTAACTAAAGGAGACCCAGAGACCCAGCCAAAGCTCTTTTCCTTTTTTTTTTTTTTTTTTTTTTTTTCTCTTTGCTTAGTCCACCGAGATTGTGATTTTCTTTTTGTTTTGTTTTTTTTTTTTTTTGTTTTTACTTAGTGCTTTCTTTTTTTTTTTTTTTTTTTTTTTTTCGTTTTTTTGCTTAGTGCTTTCTTTTTTCTTTTTTCTTTTTTTTATTTTTTTTCTTCTTTTCTTTAATCGTATGATTTTTTCTTTCTCTTTGTTTTTTGTTAGACTCCACCAAGGGTGTTTCCACTGAGCTTGTGGAGGGTGAGAAGTTATTAGACATGGACAGTTGTGGACCCGCCCGGATCCGAGGTCCTGGCATCTTCCCTCGATAGTGTCCCGGGACGGATCCCAATGAGCATACTTCAGGGAAAACTAGAACCTCCTCACGCGGTCCTAGAGACAAAGAGTCGCCACCTAATTTTTATCGAAAATTAGGAAACCTAAGTTTGACTCGCCCAAAATTGAATAAGGTTACTCGCACTTCATTACCAGAAACTAGGTTAGGGGGTCTTGGTATGAGAGGGGAAGGAGCCCAAGCAAGACTAACACCCCCTCCTCGCCCTACCGAATGGTAGGCCTTGATTCAAATATCCTTGTTCTTAATTCATAATTGATGTTGTTTCCTCAAACATACTCGATAATATATATATGTCAAAAGGGAACATCTAAGGAAAATCATGTCAAGAGATTAAATCAAGTAGAAGTCGGATGCACATGCAATACAAGAGAGAGGTATACTTACAGTGGCTAGTCCTGCTCGGAACTGATGCAAATAAAGGAAACATGTCATGATATGCAAAAGGGAAAAGACTTACATGGGGTTGACTCAAGCGGAGTCGCAAAAGAAAAAAGAAGTAAAAACGTGTAATGCAATCATGCAACAATCCTAGATAAGATGTCTCTAACAAATAAGCATATAAACGGAGACTATCCTAAAGGAATTGTGTCGTTGAAAACAAAGTTGTAAACCTAAAAAAATTCTAAGAGAAATGATAGAGAAGGTACATGATACATCGGCACTAAGCCACATGTAGACGAGGCAAGATCACAAATCGAAGTCCGGATCCACAGCATTCAATTCTCTGCACTAAATCACCAAAGAATACCTAAGCATTGCAAAAACATAAGCAAACATATGACATGCATGAAAAGCAAGTAGAAAATGTCATCAATCAAATTTCCAGATTCAGCAACCTCTAATGAATCCTGTCAAAAGTGGTCTTAAACATGAGCTGGGTTAAAACCCTTTTACAGAAAGTTAGATACATGTCTTAGGGAACTTCTCCAAAAAGTAGAACCTCTTTACCATTTTTGAAGTGAGAGAAATAAGAGTTTTGGGAACAGTGGATCAGGACTGTCCAATGTTCTTGTAAAAATCATAATTAATTCTAAAACAATCATGTGAAGCTCTATTTAGTGTCAAAAGAAAGCTATTTCATTGTAGTTTATAACAAAAATAATCCCATGGACATGTCATGATCTTAAGGTTTCTGAAAAAATGTTTTAAACAGACTCTGTTATTTTGGAAGTTTGGTATCATTTGACAAAAGAATGCAAAACCATAATAGAAGCATAATAGAAGTTCATGAATCATGTTAATCAAGTAATATAAGCTCTTGATCTCTCATCCAATTATCCTAGATGATTTCTAAACCAATTTTTATTCATCAATTCTTATTGAGTGATCAAGGTATGACCATTTTGTATACATAATCATAATTGTAATTAAACTTTAGAAAATTCCAGAATAGTAATATCAACTTCAAACACTTAGAAAACGATCTTAACTCGATCGTATGCTCACGATTTTACATCAGCATATAGATATATGAGTTAGGAATCATCCCCAAAAAGCGGAACATCGATAACTATTATAGATTTTCTGAAATTCAAGCACAAAGAGATTATGTTCAAATCTGTCAACCGATTTCTCAATAATTTCTAAAAACAACATATGGGTCCTAGAAGCTCTCAAAAACGGACCAGATGAAAGATAATTCATCAAAACTTACCCAGAAAATTTGAAATCCATCAAACTATGGGTTTTGATTGACCAAATCTCATGGACAAAACCAATCTGTTTTGTTAAATTTTCATCTAGTTCATTTTAACGTGTGAGGAAAACATCTTAGATGTTGATTGAAGCTTATTAGAGAGATCAAATTCATAGATCTACTTGACTATCATGATTTCCAATCAATTTAGCCCTCAGGTTCTATGAAGAACTTTAGATCATGGATCAAAGGGACTTACAAATATCCTATTGGAGATGAATTTCAATAGGAATTCTAGGTAATGGAAATAATCAAGAGATAGGTATGAATATAAGAATCATCCTTCTCATAGATCATACTTCCAAACCATCATAGAATTCAAAAATAGATACATATATATATAATCATGTATGCATGAATCTAAACTAAAATTGATGAATGAAATCAAAATTAAAAATCAAAGTGAAAAACAATCTCTAATTATGAATTATCAATGAAAATCAAAAGAGATTTGGATCTAGCTATGTGAATGTGTGAAGAATAAGAGATGAAGAAGATGAGTGTTCTACAAATAAAATTAAACTAAGCTATATCCAAATCTTATAGATCTATATATGTATAAAATAGGAATTAGAGATGAATTAATGTTTACCTCTTGGAGGATTCTCAATTATATAACCAAAGTTGAATTGAAGATCTTCTTCTTCAAGTGTTCTTCAAGCACTCATCCATGGAAGTTGAGGGAGGCAATTGATGTTCAAATCATGATTTAATTACCCTAAGATTAGTTTTCTAAACTTCAATTCATAATTCTCTCCCTCTAGAATTCTCTCTTAGTTGAAAGTATCTTCAAAGTGTACTTGGATCTCTCTTGTATATTCTAAGTGTACTCTCCTATAGGTACTCCAAGATACTTCAAGATGATTCATTCCCCCTTAGATGATCTCATATGAATCTATATATAGAGTTTTGAAGACTTAGCTCTTAAGTTACAGGGTTAAAACAAGATTTTTTTAGAGCTTAAAAGAGGGTTAAAATGGCCATTTCGGCGTCTAAACGCAATTTCCAGGCAATTTCCTCGCAGTGGAAGCCTTTTAGAAGGATCTGGAACCAGAAAAACCTGATGAAGGACACAATATATAGGTGGCGGTTATGGTGGGACCCGCCACCTCACATCCCAAAACCGCCTCCTTTTTTTTTGCTCCTCTGGTCACCCACAAGCCCTGTTTCAAATATTACGTGCACTGCTTTTCCAAATTTTTGTAAAAAATGCTTTTTGGTGTCCGAAATCGTTCGTTTACATACCGTTGGAAAACTGCCATGCTGAATTTCAGTATAAAAATATTCCCAAAGGTTTTGAAATAGAAATTGAAGTCCAATTGAAGCCCGGAAGTCCTCCGGAACTTTCGTTGTCTTTTGAAATCAAACGATGTCTTTTTCAAAATTGCTTTCAAATGTGCGTCGATTTTGAACTTTTCTTTAAAATTGAATCTCTTGATACCTAGAATACTACGTTTAGAACACTTAATGTTCATATAACCCTGGGAGTAGAGGTGTCAATCGGGTCGGGTTGGCCCGGTCCGGCCCGATTTTTTCGGGCTAAAAGCCCGGCCCGGCCCGGCCCGCTAGGCCCGAGCACTTTTGTCCGGTCCGGGGTGGACACCTTTAGTCCCATCCACGGCCCGGCCCGGCCCGCTCCTTTGCCCGAAACCCGGCCCGGCCCGCTAACCCGCTAGCCCGGCCCAAAAGCCCGGATAAACTAGTCGTTGTGGCCCGGTCCGGTAGGCCCGCCCGAGCCCATAACGGCTAGTTTGGCCCCTTTTCAAATATTTTTCCATTTTTTACCCCTCTAACGGCTATAAAACGGCTAGTTTTGGGGGTAAAAATGTAAATTTGCTTTTTGACTTCCCAAAATACCCCTTAGCCCATTTTCTATAAATACTAAACCTCCCACAACATATTTTCTCATACAAAAATCAATTATCTCTCTCTATTCTCTACTTTCTCTATACTACTCCATAAACTACAAGTCTACAAGTACTTCTACTCTACAAGTTGGTGATTCAATTATCAAAGCTCTAATTTGTAAAGGCACTTCTAGTCTTCTACAACTTGAACTTACAAGCTCTCAAGTCTCAAGTCTTATTATAATTTATAGTTGTTCACTTCTTCTTTTACTACTATAAGTTGAGGTAAATTTATTTATTGTTTCACTTCTTGCTTTATTAGTTGCTTATTTAATTGTTAGTATTTTTTATCTTTTATATTTCTTTCCCCTCTTTTTTTTTATTTAAAAAAAAATGGCATCTCACTCAAGATCTTCAAAAACTAGGGAAGGCCCAACTTATGACTTTGAAAATTTAGATTATGGGGAAAGAAATGAGATTAATGATTTGGAATTGGAGGATGATGACGACGTTGAAATTATGGGGTCTAATCCATCTGAACCATCTCCTTCAAATCCTAATGATCCAAGTCCCACCACTGAAAGAAAATTAAAATCACCTGTTTGGTTATTTTTTAAATTAAATGACGAAAAAAATAGAGCTATTTGCAAAATATGCGGACTCATTAATTTTTATTGAATAATAAATATCATTTACTTTTTTTTTTTTTTGTTAAACAAATTTTTTTTAGTAATCACTAATCATTAATGCATAAACTAAACATATATAAAAAAAAAAAAAAAGAGTAAAAGTAAAAACTCCCCCCAATTCTCAAACATTAAATTTTAAAAGTTAAAACTTCCCCCCCCCCCCCCTCCCCGCCCAAAACTCCGGCCCGGCCCGTCCACGAACCCGTCCACGAGCCCGTCCACTAGCCCGGCCCGGCCCGGCCCTAAGCCCGGCCCTAGTGAGCCCGGGCCACCGGTCCGGGGCGGACATCCCCCCTTCCTTTCCAAGCCCGGCCCGGCCCGGCCCGATTTTAGGTGAAGCCCGGCCCGAAGCCCAGTCAAGCCCGCTTTGACCGAGCCCGGCCCAGCCCGGCCCGGCCCGTTTGACACCACTACCTGGGAGAATATGAATTCTGAGAGATGATTTTGACAAAACCGGAATTTATCCATGGAAAGGGGCTTTTCTGAGCTTGAAGTCACTTTCCGAAGTTTGATCTTTCGATTGTGTGGAATCCAATACCTTCCAAGGAGTACTTTTCATCATCGAATCCTCCAAGACGTTTTCCAACCCTAAATCCTATCAGTGTGGTCAAAATTGGGTGTCTACAATAGTCTATACGGCTATGTTGGTTTTTTTTTTATTACGATTTTTTGCAAAACTTCTAATCTTGACCTTGAAATGAATTTGCATTTTTTTTTTTGAAATCATTTTTTTTGCCAAAAACAAAATGATTCTCTCTTTTTGTTTTTTTTCTTTTTTTTGGGGCAAAAATGGGGTGTCTACACCCACCTTAAATCATTTTATGCATATATTATCTTTAATTAACACATATTAATATTACATTCACATTCTTTTCTGGGTACGGGTGTTACAGCCAACCACCACCACTATCCCCAGCCGCCACCACATCTACTGCCACTGTTGCAGCCACCACATCCGGCCATCTCCGACGAGCTCGAGCCAAATCTGGCAATATCCGACGGGCTCAAACCATATCCAGCCATCTCCGACGAGCTCGAATCAGATCCGACCATCTCCACGTTAGTTGCAGGTTTTATAAATTTAAGGAAAATTTCACTTTTTATAATAATGTTAAGTGAAATTTTACTCTTTTTTTTATATATATCAAGTGAAATTTCACTTAACTTTTGCTATAACAAGTGAAATTTCACTTGCTTTTTTTAGTCGCCGAAGGTGGTGGGGTGGTCGTCGGAGGTGGTAGGGGTGGTGGTAATAGTGGTTAGAGTTAGATGATGAAGATAAGAGCATTTTAGTCTAAGAAATAGGGAGATGACTTATCCTTAATGATAGATTTAAGTTATCCTTAATATTAAAAAATCTTATGCATTAGTGCTTTTCACTAACTGCCCCTTTTAGTTATTTGTCTGTTTTTTGTCATTTGGAAAAGGGGTATACCGTATACTTGGGAGGTGGAAACTCATTAAAAAGTAAGTTTAATGAGTAAATAAGGTGAGTGCTTATAAAATTACCTTACATCAAATAGATATATACCCTTTCCATCCATTTACCACCAAATTTATAATATATTTATGTTTAAGCCAAAATATTCCACCTTTGTTGACTTAAGTAATTTCCTAGTAATGCACCTTCAACTACTCCATCATATTACCGACTAAATGACCAATAGTTAGGAACATTAGAAAGGTTCCAAGAATGTTCCTAGGAATAAATATATTTTATTCACATACATTTTTTTGGGGGTCTAATTTGGAGGTACTTCAACACGTTTATACACTTTTTCGCTTTTTTTTTTTTCTTCAGATGCACCTAATTATATGAGACTACTATTCAAACAACTTGTTGAGAAATTATTCAGTGAGCTTGTTACCCCACGTCATCATCTTGACATGGTGTGACGTCCCAATAATATGGGAATATATGGTATTAAGGTAAAGTGGCCTGACAATATGTCATGGCCCCCTATTTTCAGGGCACATCATATTCCTCACTTGTCATAATCTCCAAAGATTAGTGGATACATGTCTCCATATTATTGGAGTGTTACACCACGTCTGTCACGCCCCAGAGTAGCAAAAATTAGAGAAAAATAAAATTTTCCTTTCCGAATCCGTAAGTCATGATTAGTTACATTAAATGATTGTCCTTTCTACATTCGATCTGCACATGGTTAAAGAGTAAGTAGAAGCATAAAAAATATCTATTGGTATTCCTCAATAGAACTCAAATGTCTGGGATCCAGCTACTACATCATGAGTTCCAAATAAGAGAACTATAAAGACAGTCTAGAGAGATCTATGTTGATCACAATACATATCTAAAACATTACCTCAGATAAAAGACAATAAAGCATATTAAGTCATTCTAATACAACTACGTCAAAGTCCTTCGCTTCAACGTATACATCTGCTGTGTCCCTTTGGCTGGACTTTATTTTGGTAGTCGTCTCTTGTGAAATATAGACGTAATATATCCAGGGCAGAAAGAGCCATTAGCTTTTGAAGCTAAGTGAGTTGGCCTAACCAATCACTCTTAATACAAACAATAATATACGAGTATAGGAGTTATCTCAAACTAAGCAATTGATAAGCATTATTTCTATACACATGATTTATGACATGGTAGTATGAATGAAATACGACACGATGCATCATCGATATATTCGACTTTACTCAATCACAGACACCATAACTGACTCGTGTGACTTGTTACATTACCAGTGTAACATCGTTAGCTTAGAGCGAGATGATTACATTACTATCAAAGCCTTTGCCCGGGGCCACAATAGCTTTTTTTTTGTTTGTTTTAAAAGAGGGTGCCATCTTTTTATTAAAGAGATGAGCTTTTTTTGCCCGTGTAAAAAGTGAAAATTTCTCACAAAAAAGTGAGAATTTCTCACATAATTTAAGATGTGAGAAATTTTTACTTTTTGTGAGAAATTCTCACTTTATACACGACAAAAAAAAAAAAGATCATCTCTTTAATAAAAAAAGGGCGCCCTCTTTAGAGAATCTCTGTATAGTAACATGTATATGTAATTATCTTAGTACATGGGTGTCATGACCCATCTCGCTAACACGTGAAAATAGGACACGTAGCATTCGACCAAGGCTTATCAAGTCCATTTAATAACTATATGCAGCGGAAAAGAACTTTTAAACAACCTTGAGTATAGTAAAACTTTAGGAAGCATTACCCTCTGAGTTGTAAAATCCGTATAAAATTGAAAACGTTATTAAATTTTGAATCGGATGAATTTATATTAAAAGGGGTCCCAAAGGTACCCTAAGAACCAATCAAAATATTTAAATTATTTCTGGAAGAGGTATAAAAAGAGTTCTTGCAGGGGGTATTTCTTTAGCAGAATTCTCCCCAATGCTGCAGAATTTTGCTAAGGATCAAACAACCATCACTTTAAAACTTTCCAAAACTTCCACTCCTTGATCCAATACTCTCCAACCCTATCAAGATTGTAAGAACGTATTAACATCATACTAAACCTTGAAAATAAACGATAACAAAACAAGTAAAGGCTTGTTTGGATTAAAAATACAAAAGTGTTATTACATCCCTCCAAAAATCCGAATTTGACAAGTTAAGTTTACAAAACACGAACTTAGGAGTTCGGACACATTCAAACTAACTATAAGGAGTTTAAGTACATATTACAAAATTACAAAACCACTCCAAGGTTTAAAAGCAAAGTTCCAAGTCTCAATCTCTCAAGATTACATTTTCATCAATGGAATGGAAAACAAAAATATGTACAAGTGAGTGGTCCCCGTCTTCCCCACGACCTCACTCTTCACGCTTCTTTTCCCCTTTCTTCTTGTTACGTGCAATGGAGTAAAACTCCACTGCTCAGCTATATGTTGAGTGCACAATTTCTAACATATGCATATGATGATACCAAAATTTGGTACGAGTGAAGTAGAGCAGATTACGGAGAAAGAGAGTGAGAGACTGATTTTTTGTTTGTGGTTCGGCCCTGTTAATGAAGGTACCTACGTCCACATGTATGTCTGAGCACGTTCACTATACTGCAAAAGAGCCGGGGGCCTGTGGTGAACCAACAAGTCTGGAACTACCGTAGGGCGGTCGAGCATGTTGATGAATGCTATAGAGGTGCTGTGTAGACTGAGAAGTCGGCCCCTTCAATGGGGGGTGAGAGGTCTCTTTTATAGATGCAAGAGACCTACTCCTACATGGATAAGGAAATATAATCCCATTGATATAGATTGGCATTAATTGTGGGGGTTTCCTAATTGGATTAGGAAATAGTTTGCACTTTCCATTAGTCTTCTAGCTTAAGTAGAAAACTGTCCGTAATGCTCGGGATCATGCCTATGGGCCCGGATGAGATGTTTCCGCGGTGGGATGTGCCCGCACGGTTCTCCCGACCTGTTGGCCGGTTCGTGGATGAACTGCTTGGGATGATGAGTTTCGGGTAGACTAGACCGCTCGGGCTGATACTTGTCCGAGGAGTTGTGCATGATTTGACCGGGACATGGACTGGGTGCTGATTTGAACCGCTCGGTCATAGAATAGAGCCAATTTTGGGTGTATCAGCATATATGATAAATCATGATTTAACCTCATAAATCACATCAAATAGTCTCTAGGGAGGAAATACACATTCATCTGGTAGCGGCAAGTCCAAGCCTTAAACCGCATTGCCAACGGCTAGTCCAAACCTACAACCATTGCATCCCCAAGTGTCATGGCAAGTCAAGTCTTAAACCATGCACAGTAGTCATCGCTACTACAATTCTCCAACATCGAGGAGCTTACCCCGGCATTAATTTGTATAAACTCCCCTTTGACCCACATAATCAACTCAACGTGCTTGCGTAAAAGTAGACATCCTTTTCACATTTAAGCTCGTGCATAATTAACAGGCCTAATATTAACGTATGAATTTTGCCCAGATCACAATTTCATCGTCAAAATTCAAAACATGAAATTTTCCTATATAACACAGGCTAGAAATTCATACCTCGAGCTATCGTCGTATAACTTTAAGAGAACGACTAGAAACCAAATAAACGTCAAATCTCCGATCCTACGCAAAACCTACAAGTTTACACGCGTTTTTTCTAAATTTCTAGAATTAGAATTTTCATAAAACTTAGTCAAACGTGGCCTAATAACTATCAAAAAATAGCCCTTATCTTGGGGAGTTCAAATATGAAATTTAAGAGAAAATTAACGGGTAGAAGTCCATCGATTTGCGCCTTGAAGCTCTAAGCACTAAAATCCCCCCTTTTGATTTCAATTTGATAAAAGTTGTCAAATGAAAATATCTTGGCTAACTATATATAGACAAAATTCTCGAAAATTAAGTTTACATTCCCACGAGTTTTCAAAACTATTAATTATTCTCCGAAACGTTGCACACGGCCATTTTATCTTTTCACGAGTGAAAATTATAAATTACAAAAGTTTTCAACTAAGTCCAGTTTGGGTCCAAAATACGGATCCAAAAACTAATTTATGTGGAATCTCTATACCACTTACCTTTTTTGCAGTGTATCACTCATGTTCTTACCACAGTATTCCAAACCATCTAAATGATATTTAACTACCAGAAATTTACTCTACAAAGGTAAATTTATTATTCACAAGAATACCATATATTTCAAATAACATTTAAATCACATAAATTTCATTTAATTGTGTCAATGCAAAATGAACGTTCAAGTTCCCGTGTCTTCACTGACACCTCTCCGTTGACTCACAGTCAACTCCATTCATCATTATAAAAAACATTGATAACTCATAAAAATTGAATATGCATTTAAAATAAATTATTTTCCCCGGGACGGGTGTGACAATGGGGATCGATTGTATTATTTTTTTTATTGATTCAATTAGTTGATATAGTGAGATAAATAGATGAAATTTATAGGTTGGAGTAGATTATTGAGTTGGATTTAATGTTGTACAGGGTGGTATTAATGCAATCACCAAATTTTTAAAAATTATATTTTAAACATTTATGTCGTTTTTAAGAAAACTGACATAAATAAATAAATATTTATGTCACTTTTAAAGTATTTATGTCGCTTTTAAAGTATTAATGTCACTTTTTATACTTTAATGTAATAATTTTGTTTGGTATTTATGTCGCTTTTAGTTAAAAGTGATAAAATCAAATCGTATTTATGTTGCTTTTCAATATTTATGTCGCTTTTCAATATTTATGTCACTTTTTCAAAACATTTATGTCACTTTTTTGAATATTTATGTTGCCGCCATTTATGTCATTTTCTACTAGAAAAAAAAAGTGACATAAATATTTATTTATGTCACTTTTTTTATTTATGTCACTTTTTAAGTGACATAAATAATAATTTTCTTTGTAATGTATATCTATATATATATATATTATATAGAGAGCGAGAGTTAACTGGGGGTAATTTGATCTTGAGAGTAGAAATTGCTGAGATCGCCATTTTAAGGGGGAAATTGTAATTAAAATATCAAACACATACTTTAGCGGAGGGCAATGTATTTTCTCCAACAAAAAAGGTTTTAACGGGAATTTGTAATTAAAATATCAAACACATTTAGGGGAGGGCATGTATTTTTCTCAAACAAAAGGGGTTGTGTCTGCAACTGTTACAAATCTCAAAGAAGGATATTGTAATTTAAAAAAAAAAATCTTTTTTTGTGGGCAATGTTGATGACTAGGCACGTTCTTCTTCTTTTTTCAATTATTTTTGTCTAAAACAATAGGGCTAAATCTAGGGAAAAAATTTAGTATACCTTTCAAGTGATAAATTTTTAGGTACTCCACGGACACCATGTGTCATGCTGATGTGGCATCTTATGACTAATAGGTATGAATTATTTGGGTATAGGCCACACTTTGGGATTCACAAGTAATCTAACGTACCACTTATATGTAGGGGATGAATCCTACCTAAATAACCGACTACCATTAATCACAGGGTACCACATCCACGGCATGTTGTGGTATCTCAAAAGGGTAATGCTTGGGACACACTAAAAAATATAACTTTTGGAACACAACCCAAGAGATGTGTCTATCTCTCTCCTATGTCACAGTGACATAGGAGAGAGATAGACACATCTCTTGGGTTGTGTCATCCAGTGACATAGGAGAGAGATAGACACATCTCTTGGGTTGTGTCATCCCCAGTGACATAGGAGAGAGATAGACACATCTCTTGGGTTGTGTCACAAAAGTTATGTCTTTGGGTGTGTCCCAATTAGGGGTGTCATTTGGAACGGAAATTTTGATTCCGACCGATTCCGATCCGAAAAATTTCGATTTTGACAACTAAATATGCATTTCAAATTTTCGAATTCCGAGAAAAAAATCGGATCAGAATTGTTTTTAGAATTCCGAAAAATTTTCAAAAATATTCCGAAATTGTATTTTTCGAAATATTCCGAAATTGTATTTTTCGAAACTTTTCCGAAAATATTCCGAAATTTTAACTTTGTTATCCCACATTGAAAAAACATAAAAGAAGGGATGTGATGTGCTTTTATAAAAGACCTACAAGTCTAAAGTGAAATCCCATTAAGTTTAAGCTTGAATTCCGAATATTTCAAAAAATTTCGAAAATATTCTGAATATTCCGAAAAATTTCGAATCTGTTGAAATTCCGAATCAGAAATAATTTTGGAATTTTTGAAATTTCGGAACGAAATTCGGAATGTATTTTTGGCTTCCGAAAATTTCAATTTTTTTTTTTTTCCGAAATGAGTGTTTCCAATCTGTTCCGGCCTAAACACACCCCTAGTCCCAATCCTTACTCATCACAAAATTTCTCATTCCAAGGACACGAAAAAAAAAAAGTATTTGATATCACAATTGTAATGATGGCGTGGTATCACAATCTAGTAAGAACTCTTTATAAGTTCATATGTCCTCTTATTTTCAGAGAATCTCGTCTTTAGCTAAGTAAATTTTAGGATTAAATACACTTGCATCCCCTATGGTTTGATCGATTTGCACTTACTTATTATACTTTAAATTTTGGCGATAATACCTCTTGTGATTTGGACTAAAGTGCAATCGTAACTTTTTCCATCCAAATTAACGGTTTTAAACTTGAGAGCCCTAATTTGAAGGGTAAAATGACTCTTTTACCCCTAAAAGTCATTTTCAAAAGGAAAATACGTCATAAATCATTTTCTTTGAGTCAAGCACATGACCTATACCAAGAAAATCCTAAAAAAATGTCAAAATTTTTTTTCTTCCAATTCAAAACCATACGTTTCTTCCTAAACGAATTGAAGTAAACAAATTTATTCTTAACATTGTTATAAAGACTTGAGGGTAATAGAATTTGGTCATTTTAAGTTATTCCTTTAGCAAATTTTAACGGTTTCACTTCAATTCAATCTACAAGGGGTGTTAGTACTAAAATTTAAACTACAAAAAGAATAAGTATAAATCGGCCAAACTATAGGGGGTGCAAGTGTATTTAACCCTAAATTTTAAAAGTTGTGAACAGGAATAAATAGTGACGTTCATGTCCCATCTTCGGTTCGTTAAATATCTACTCCAGAGGACACAATGCCTCATTGGGATTCCAAGTGTTGAAAGACGCACATGAGAGGCACGTGTACTAATTAACTTGGATGAGAAGCAGCTTAGAGATAAGGAATCTTGGAGAAGTGTGTGGAAAGTGGGAACCACCCTCGAGATCCGCTGAGATTTCGTTGTTAGAGAGAGAGAGAGAGAGATGCCCTTTCTCAATCAGAAAAGGCCAAGCTTTTACAGCCATTAGATTCCAAATGCTTTGGAGAATCTCTCCCTTCTCTTCTTCCTCGCACATTAACTTAACAGTAATGTTATGTTTTTTAAATTAGTATAATTTTAAAAATATATCTCAAATAATGTAGTAGTAAGATCACTTTCAATAATTATAGAACCACTTTAATAATATTTAATCAAATTTTAGTAAATTTTCTGTCACATCATTTAAGATTAGAATTTAAATTTGAAATTAAAATTTGAGAAAAATAACATTACTCTTAACTTTTTTTTTTTTGATACTAGCATTGCTCTTAAGTTAATAATCAATAATAGTTGATATAGTATAGTGTTTATTCTTTTTCTTAAACGTAGTGTGTGTGGCAGGGCCGGTCTTGGGGGTAAACAGAGTAAGCAACCGGTTAGGGCCCCCATTCTCGAAGAGCCCCCAAATCTAATTGTAGAAGCGACAAAATAAAGAATAAATACATTTTTTTTTTTACAAAAAATATCAAATTAATAGAAAATCTTAATAAAAATCTACATACTTTTTAAAACTATCATATAAATATAATATATTTTTTTTCGAAAGTTCAGTAGGGGCAGATGCCCGGCCGCTCGCCCCCACTGTGAGTCCATCCTTGCAGCTACACAATTGTGGGTATTTTTTTCCCCAAAACTAATTTAACTTACCATACCAACTGCACTGTTATATATCATTTCCCCAAAACAAATATATTTGATGGTGTGATTTCAAATTGGATTCCTTACCCATGTCAGTGGAATCACATTTACTAATAATAAGACCAATTGAAGTATCAAACAAAAAAATAATAAGACCAATTGAATTCAATAAAAATTTACGGGATCCACTGGTTTACGCTTTGGAAAAAAATGAGAACTATATCACTACATGCACTGGTTCTTAAATTTATGCATCATAAAATTAATTTTCAACACATGTGAAAGTGGAGTGGATGCACATTTAATTATACTGAGACCACCTGAATTTTATTAAAATTTATTTTAAGTGATTTCATAGCACATGTGTTAGGAAATAGATTTAGGAACATTTAGGGTGCGTTTGATAAAATTGAAAATTAAGTACTAAAAATTAAGTGTTGAATTTAAGTGCTGAAAATTTTAAGTGATTAATTTGTATTAGCAAAATTAAAAACAATGTTTCAAGAACTAAAATAGACTGCATTCAGTGATTATTTTCAGCAGAAAATTTTCACTTAACGTTTTCAGTGGATATTTGGCTGCTTTTTCAATTAACTGGTACATTATCAAATGCACTGAAAAAAATTAAGTGCTAAAATTTTTTATTTTTACCACTTAATTGGGGTATCAAACACCCTTAGTGTTAGTTTTGAACTAGCTATCACTTGGGAATGACTTCCCCCTTCACACTGCAATGAATAATTCGATGCTTCTCAAATTTGAATTCCAATGATTCGCAAATGCTATGGAATATGGTACTATTAAACACTATTACAGCATGTGATACAATAGTTTAAGCATTTGAAAAAGCATAACATTACTCTATTACAATACATTCATTTTAAACATCATATTTTCAATGTAATTTGTATTTTTATTTTTCTTTGTACTTGTTTACAAACGCAAATGTCACAAATGTTGATATTTCATCCATCTCAATTTGAAAAGTTTTTTTATTCCATTTTATATGTATCAAGAGTCATTATTAAAAAGTCAACCTACTTTAACTACATATTTTTTAAGTTTACCTTATTTAATAAAGCTCTTTCAACACTTTTAATTTGATGTGATGCTGAAATTTTAAGTTAAAAGAAAGTAATACTCAAAAGTTCAAAATTTTTATTATAATTAACTTTTTTGAATAGTTACAATTACAAAAAGTTCCCTTAATTTGAGGGGTGGAGTAATTTCCCTGCCCAGTGGGAATATGATCATTCATGCATTTAGTTTAAGAGAAATTTAAAATGCACCCACTTAATTGTTCTTTACACTCACAAGATGTATAATACACACATCTTGTATAACTCTTTTATCCAGTAAAACTGTAAAAGAGGCGAGTGTATATAAGATCTTCTTTTGGAAAAATTAGTGAAAAATCCCTAGAAGTAACTCAAAAGAGTTTAGAGTCCAAAAGATATCTTAGTTTGTTAAAAAATCCCTGATTTTAAATTTTATATTTTGCTACATCCTTAGACATATAAACTTAACATTTTTCTTCCAAAAATACCCCAATGAAAAAAAAAGTCAGCTCTCTCTCTCTCTCTCTCTACAATCCCTCTCTCTCCAGATCTACTTTCTCTCTCTACAATCCCTCTTTCTCTAAGATCTCGATCTCTCTCCTCACTACCACCACCACCGATCCACTGTCATCGCCGCCACCATAGATCCACCACCACCTTCGCGCACCACCACCACCCGAACTCCGGTCATGCTTTCTCTCTCCTCGACGAACTCCGGCGACGCCAAGCAAACTTCGGCGATGCAATTTTTTTCTCCTCGAAGATCCACCATCACAGCCACCACCGTGATGATCCACCACCGCCATGCGAACTCCGATGACTGCAGATCATCGTCGTCATCGCACATGTGTGTGCACGCGAGGAGGAGATTAGCTTGATGGTATATATTACGTATGTGACTGAAACGAAGAGTATGAGCCACACCATGATCTTGGGTAGAGCTCGAGTCTACAAACCCAATGTACCCGATTGGGTTCTCATCTGATCCCAAATTATTTTCTCTGATTCTTTCTGGATCATCACTTTCATTGTCTAAAAACCCTCAATATATACATATATATAAGTGGGTATTTGAAGAATTGTTGGAGAAACCCATTAGATTTGAGTGTGGGTTTTGAAACCTGGGTTGAAAAAATTGGTGAAAAGTGGAAGATCAATTGGGATTGAGACGACCTGTCACGACCCAAGTCTCGCTCAGTAAGATATTGTCCGCTTTGGGCCCAAACCTGCACGGATTTATTCTTGGGCCACTACCCAAAAGGCCTCTTACTAGGGAGACTTGAAACCACACATATATAGCACATTACTTTTCCACACCCAGACATTGTGGGACGAACTTCCCATAGTTTGTAGCATGCCAACACTTACTGCAGCCACAAAGGCACCTACAGTAGCCCGTCCACAATACCAGGGTCGTTACACGACCCAGAAGAGGAATTTGATTTGGGGATGCTGTGGAAAAAGAAGAAGAGGGGTGACGAGAGTGAAGAGGAGAAAGACAGGGGTGAATGAGGAGGGGAGAAAGTGGGAGCATGCATTGTTGCCAGGTTGCAACATCCTCCCCTGATAGAGCTGCAATAGAGAGCATTTATTTATTATATATTTTTTTTGAATCGCTATGAAAAGTTAAGTGAAATTTCACATGTTGGAAAAGTTAAGTGAAATTTCACTTCTTTTTTTTTTTCTATATCAAGTGAAATTTCAGTTAACTTTGGCTATAACAAGTGAAATTTCACTTCTTTTTTTTAGTGAACAGTGACTTGATGGGGGTGGTCGCTGGAATTTGGCTTGGTGGGGGTGGTGGCCGAATGTAGCAGAGGTGGTGGTGGCCGTCCAGAGCTCAGGCGAGGCATAGGGTGGTCGCCGGAGGTGGTGGGGTGGTCATCGGAAATGGTGAGGGTGGTGGTCGAAGGTGGTACGGGTGGTGATAATGGTGATTAGGGTTAGATGATGAAGATGACATTTTAGTCTAAGAAATAATGAGAGAACGTATCCTTAAAGATAAATTTAAGTTATCTTTCTGAGTAGTGCTACATACACACACTTTTTGACACATTTTTTGACACAAAGCTTTAAATGTATGTACCCTGTGTTGTGTAAGTGGTGCATAGAAAAGTGTGAAAAATTCAAACAGCACAAGGTACATGTGTTTAAAGCATAGTGTGTCAAAAAGTGTATGTACCAAACATTTCCCTATCTTTATTACTAAAATTTTTTATGTATTAATCATTCCCACTAAGTGCCCATTTTCTTTTTACCTTAATTCAAATTTTATTATCTTTTTGAGTAGTAAAGGGCATGGGCGGTAACTCTTAATATTCTTACTTCGTGTGACAATTATGATGGCACGAATTTTCAACCATCCAAAACAGTTTGGTCAATTCAGGAAAGGGAACTGTTCAAACAAAAATTCAGGGAAGGGAAAGCGCGGAATTTACTTGATTATGTGTGTGAGAGAGAAAGTGTGTGTGTGTGTGTGTGTGTGTGAGAGAGAGAGAGAATGCCAACCACCCCAAGCGCCATAGAAAACTTAAAAAGCATCTCATTTTTCACTTGTAAAATAGTCCCCCCAGAGTCCAAGAAATTCTATCCTTAGAGCCCTTTTGTCGTGCTTATGTTTATGTGATTTTGATTGTGAATTTGTGATTGATAGATGTGCTGAAAAGTAGATTGCTTATTTTAATTTGAGTATTTGGTTGATAGGTTGCACAACTAATTATATTATCAAAATAATTTATAAATGTGATTGGTTCCAAAAAGTATATAGAACGTGATTTTGAATGTACAAAGGTTAATTGTGCCCTTAGATTATAATATTTGTATGTTAGTAATATGTCAATACGTAATAGCATTACTAATTCTTAATTAACTATTAATTTCTTAAAAGTACTTTTTTATATTTATATTGAGAAAATGAGGTATTAAATGTTAATTAACATTTAATATACTCTAAATTACACAATTAATTAACAAATAGTTAGTACATTCATTAGTAATTAACAGTACACTCGACTATTTTTTTTTTTTTGAACTTTTGATGTCTATATCTTTGCAGAAAATGTCGCATGAAGAGGAATGCAAATTTTGAAATATTAGGACATGGAAGTAATAAAGAGAAAAGATGAGGGAAAGTCTTGGAATTTCACAGCCACATGAATGGTCAAGATATCTCAAATCTTGAAAAGCATCCAAGGTCCTAGTTATTACTGTCTGCGTTTTGCAATCCTAAGAACCACGTTTGGCCATCCCAATTTGAGAAACCAAACACTCAATGGATGATTAATAGTCAAACGCAATGACAAACACCACCTTAGTCCTCG
This sequence comes from Hydrangea macrophylla, assembly GCA_033977485.1. Lineage (NCBI taxonomy): Eukaryota > Viridiplantae > Streptophyta > Magnoliopsida > Cornales > Hydrangeaceae > Hydrangea > Hydrangea macrophylla. Next base: position 96,891,049 of record CM066992.1, read on the forward strand.
CGCGGCCACGTGAAATGGTGGGGAGAGTATATATGTAATAATGTATATATATATATATATATATAGGGAGATGCTTTTAAGTGTACTGAATAAGTGCATTGATCACCCAGTGCATTGGGTCTTTTAAGCCTAAAAACTCACGGATCAACGGGGCGGCGAGACGAGGCACGAGTCGGCAGACAGCTCGCGGATTTTTAATAACCTAATGTACTGGACTTTTAAGCTTAAAAAATGTACATTTATCCAGTATATTTGAGAACATGAATATATAGACACGTGTCATCATTGCAATTTTTTAAGTTATAAGTTCGTTAAAGAGTAATGCTAGATGCACAAAAAAATTGCACAACGAAATGCACAACCTGTTTTAATTTGTTGGACCTCGTACTGAAAAAGCTGTACATTCCTCTCTTTTTTTTGTCTTTTTGTGTGTAAAGATTTTTCAGCACGAAGTCCAACAATTTCAAGCTGGTTGTGCATTTCATTGTGCACTTTTTTTTGTGCATATAGCATTTCCGTTCGTTAAATTGTATATAAACATTTTTTTACTTTCACTCTTTCTCTAATGAGATGAATGATCGTGAATCTACATGCTTGCAAACTCTTTAAATTTTCTACGATATTAATTCAATGAAATAGTAGAAAAGTTATTACTCATATATATAGTAGGTAAAAAATGATTTTTTGGTCGGACATATAGTTAATAAAATAACAATAATATTAGTAAATGTTTCTACATATATTGAATTGCTGTAATATATATATATATATATATATATATATATATACTATGCTATAAAGATAGAGCTGGTCATTTCGACCATCTTAGACAAGCAGCATGAATTTTTTGAACGTACACCCCAAATTGCAAAATGCCATTTCGAAGAATCCAGCGGTTTCCTCCTCTACCTCTTTCTTCTTTGTCGTCTATGTTGTGCTCTCTGCTCTGTCTGCCTGTGTTGTCTTCTGCTCATGCATGAGTTTTTTGCGCCGCTATTAAAGCCAAAACAAATGTACCTAGCTATCTCTTTCCATGATCAAACCAACTTGGCTTATGCAAATCTCAAATCCAAAGCAGCAGATACCGACCAATTTCCCAAATCTCTCAAATCTGAAGCTGAAGATACCGATCTCTTTCCCAAATCCTTAATTTCGGAATATTGATCTCTTTCCCCCAACCCTAAATCTAGCATTTATTGGTATCTTATCATTATTCATTTGGCTTTTCTCTGCTTTCTTTGTTTGTTTACTGATGTGTGATTTTATCTTCTTGTATTTTATGCTCTTTCCCTCCTTTCAAATACTGTTCTTTGAGCATTTGTCTATGGTTTAAAAGTTAGGGATTCTCAAATTAATATTGTTCTCTCAAATTGTAGCTTCTTCAATTCAGGGTTTTTTGCAACTTGGGTTTTTTTTTTTTCCTAAATAGGTTCTTAAGTTCACAGTGTGTGCTGGGTACGTTGAAATTGAAAAAATTCCCATGTTGTATCTATTATGTAATTTCTGGCCTTTGCTTCACATTCTATTGTATAAACACTACTACTTTCTTCTGCGTGGACATGTTCAAATTGATGTACAATACAACTAAACGTACATTTGAAGTGAAATTTTGTGAATTGATTTACCATGGTATGCTCATCACTTCCATCTTAGATTATGCTTTCTTTTTATGGAATCACTACGCTTCAATTTTATAAAATTGCATGTACATATGAACAATGTTCTAAAAATTGCTAGGCGGGAGGCGGGCGGTTAAGGGGTCTTAGCGCCTAGGGGCCTATGTCGGGGACTAGTCGAGGTATTTTTCAGCAAAATTAACAATATAGAGATAATTCTAATAAAAAAAAAAAAATTCACATTATCAACATTGTAATTTAATTATATAGGTGCATATGTGCTTACCAGGGTCACACACACACAAAAGTGCTACACACAGAGTCTCGATCACACACACACACACTGTCACACGATACACAGCCGCACACACAAACACACACTTGACTCGACGGCACACACACTCGCACACACACAAACATACACTCAACCACAGTTACCACACACAAACACACACTCGACCACACACACACACTCGCACATACTCGCAAATCGCGGCACACGAGAACACACACACTCACTGGAGCAGTGGAATTAAGAGAGAAGATAAAAAGGAAACCCCCAATTTAAAAAATCCTAATTTTACCAAATTTGAGAAATTGGAAACACTAATTTTAGTGGAGCAGAGAGAGAAGATACATGCACTGATAGTCTGGTACGTACCGCTTCTTATTCTCTTCTTCTTCTTCTTCTTCTTCTCACGGTCTTGCAGTCTCTTCTCTCCTCTTGATCTCGCACAATCGCACGTCAATAACATTGACCGTGTGTGGACTGTGGTATATATATATATATATATATTTTTGCTTCTTATTTGACCAAAATTATGCACTTACCCCCACGCCTTCTAGCACCGCCTAGGCCCGCCTAGATCTCAATTAATCCACTAACCGATTTTGCCAAATGAATAAGGGAAAGTCGCAGCGACTGGGCACTGCCTAGCGCCTAGGCATCGCCTAGGCCGATTTTCAGAACAGTGCATATGAATAATGCATGTATCCGAAATTTGAGAAGCGGCAAAACTTGAATTTCCAGACTTTTTTTTAGAACAGTCAATACATGTGTTTTGATGAAGAATCATTCACCAATAATAGTACTTGTCAATTCGTTATCCGGACACTAAATGTCTATTGTAAAAGTTGTTATTCACGGTTCCTTTTTCTATAATATATATATATATATATATACGAAAATTTTATGGAGAGGGCGTCTTCTCTTTAATAAAGAGAGGCCTCTGTTTTGACCGTCGGATCGTGTTTAAAAATTGTGAAGTGACAAAACTGCCCTTAATGAAAACACGATCTGACTGTCAAAACAGAGGTCCTCTCTTTATTAAAGAGAGGGCGCCTTCTTCATAGCCTGACTGTATATATATATATATATAAGCATCACGAAGATGAGGTATTTCCTTAATTTCATGAGGACAAAACTTTATTAAAGAGATGGCGCCCTCTCCATAGCCTGACTGTGTATATATATATATATATATATATAAGCATCACGAAGATGAGGTATTTCCTTAATTTCATGAGGACAAAACAAAGTTTCGCGAAATACTTATGCTGTTGTTTGTATATTTATAGTAATTTGATCTAGATCATACTAATTTTCGCATAGGGGATCGGGTTGTTTTAAGGCTTAGTTTTGTTCCATTTTGGTGATTTTTCTTTTTTAAAGCACAATTTCATGTTAATTTATTTAGTAACTAGTTTATGAGCTTTGTAAAAGTTGAACTTAGAGAGTTTTTTTGGGGAGCAGCTTTTAAAAGCTCTCGAATGAAGCTTTTAAGGTTGCTTTTTAGCAGATTCATGATATTTTTTTAAAGAGTAGTGTGTCACTTGTATAAAATTATCAAACAACTTAGGCTTAGTTTGGCACCCACGTGGTGCTTCTCCTTTTTTAAAGCACAATTTTATGCTAATTAATTTAGTAACTAGTTTATGAGCTTTGCAAAAAATTCAACTTAGGGCTTTTTTAGAGGGAGCTTTTAAAAGCTCTAGAATGGAGCTTTTAAAAGCGCAAGGTTATTACTCTTTGGTTTCATGATGTCTTTTTGAAGAGTAGCGTGTCACTTGTATAAAATTATCAAACAGCTTAGTAATAAATTTCATAAGCTCCTTTTAAAAAGTCACGTGGGGGCTAAAACTAAGCCTAAGACTTAGTTTGCCCTCCACGTGGTGCCTCTCCTTTTTTAAAGCACGATTTCATGTTAATTCATTTGGTAAATAGTTTATGAGCTTTGCAAAAATTGAATTTAGGGCTTTTTTGGAGGGAGTTTTTAAAAGTTCTAGAATGAAGCTTTTAAAAGCTCAAGGTTGCTTTTTGGTTTCATGACGTCTTTTTGAAGAGTAGTGTATCACTTGTATAAAAGCCACGTGCCTTTGTAAAATGGAGTTTATGAAATTTATTACTAAGTTCTCTGATAATTTTATACAAGTGACACACTATTCTTCAAAAAGATATCATGAAACTAAAAAGCAACCTTGAGCTTTTAAAAGGTCCATTCTAAAGCTTTTAAAAGCTCCCCAAAAAAGCCCTAAGTTCAATTTTTGGAAAGTTCATAAACTAGTTACCAAATGAATTAACATATAATTTTACTTTAAAAAATGAGAAGCACCAAAATAGGGGCCAAACTAAGACTAAGTGTACGACAAGTAAGTTGCAACTTTTCAGTTCAACTTCCCAAATATTTACTGCACTTGCTTTCACCAGTGGTGGTGAATTACATGGAATTTTGCTGACATGGATAAACTAACTGGTGAGGAAGATTACAGTATATACAATTTAATGCAGTGTAATAGTATAGATGCAATCTTGATTTAGATCAGAGAGTCATTTACACAATAAGTAAAATGTTGTATTCATGTTGAAATCAAAATGATATATAGGTATAACAAATTTCCAACAAATATACCATTCAATCTGTTTGGCTGCTCTTAGTTTTGTTTGTTTGGCAAATGAATTTTGTTTTCTTGTCTTAGCTTAATGTCTTGTACAACCAATAATTACATCTCTAGAACACCCGTGGAATACAACTACCCTAAATTCAAACAAACAGATAGTGGAAAATTGTGGTAATAGAATGCGTAGATATATTCCAAACACTCGCAAATATACAGTTATTCACGGGCAACGGCAACCGAGCAGCCCCCGCAACTATTATATATATATATATATATATACACACACTCGTTGAGGACAGCCGGCCAGTTGCGTCCTTACTTATCATTTTGGTGTATATAACTTTCTTACCTTATGCTTACAAAAAGAAAAAGAAAAATATAATAAAACCTGTTACTCTCATTGTTCTTGCAATGTCTAATAAATATAATCTCTCAATTTCAACTGCATCAATTTAGTACATACACGTAATTAATTGAGTTTGTATATATTTTTCTTATCAAAACCAACCATAACATTTGACAAATCATGTGAGTTTTCCTATGTTGTCTCATTGCACGTGAAGCATTTGGGCGAGAAAAATAAATGTATATGTATATATATATTTTGTACTCATTCTCGTATAAAAACTTATTCGGCGCAGGTTCGAATCTCTCCTCCACGGTAGTAAATAAAGAGTTATATAAAATCTACAAAATCATTTTTTTAGAAAAACATTACAGTTAATTAGACGAATGTTAATTTTTATTGAGCTTTTTAAATTCTAGAGCATTTAAAATGTGTGTATACATGTGTGGATCTACATGTAAGGGTGGTGGGCTCAAGTTCACTCCAAATTTTTTAAAAATTATAGAGTTACACTAAGAAAAATATTGTACAGTTAACCCTCCCTTTAAGTATAAAATTGTCATACTAAACCATCTATAAGTACAAAGTTTGGGCTTTTATTTCCCATTCACACTTCCAGACTCTCTAGCATCCGTCTAATGTTTTTGTGCTATTTTTATAGCATTAGTTTATATCACCAGTGGAAGTAGAGACAACGAAGTAGTGAAGATCGAAGACCAGGAGTTTTCAAAGAGAGAACACTTTTGCTATTTAGATTCAATAATGAGTACTAAGATGGAGAGATTGGTAATGACATGACCCATAGAATTAAAGTAGGCTAGCTTAAGTGGAGGAGTGTTTCCGGAGTATTATGTAACTGAAGAATATAGCAAAATTAGAAGGAAAATTTATAGGACGACAATTAGGTCAGCTATGCTCTATGAGACAGAATGTTAGGAAACTAATAAACAACACATTAGCAAAGTGCGTGTAGCCGAGATGAGGATGCTAAGGTGGACGTGTGGTAAGACTGAGAAAGATAGAATTAGACATGAGTACATTAGAGAGACTGTAGGAGTGACACAGATTGAGGATATATAAATTGATCAGGGAGATCGATAGACTCAGATGGTTCGGTCATGTGCAACGAAGACCTGTAGATGCACCTGTGCGAAAGAGTAATAAGATCGTAGTGTCTGAAATGGTTAGAGGGGGGGCAGACCTAGACTGATCTGAGAGTATGTAGTGCAACAAGATATGAATATATATAATTTAAGTGAGCATAGCTCTTGATCGTGCAAAATGAAAAGAAAAAAAAATCATACTGCCGACTCCAACTGATTGGAACACAAGGCCTGATTAAGGATTAGCTTGATTTGGTTTAGTTTATATCATCTACATAAAAATATACATAAAATAAATAGGGAGCCGCTAATGCCAGAGCTAATAAAGCTAAATCCAGAGCAACTTGCTTTTTATGGACCAAATTGCCCCTCAGCCCAATTAAAAAACCCTTGAACCCACTTTCTCTCATATCGTTCCTCTCTCTCTCTCTCTCTCTCTCTCTCTCTCTCTCTCTCTTTCTCTCAACATGGATGATCTGCCTCCTCACTCTCTCTCTGCTGAAAGTTCTCACCCCCTCTCTGCCGACGAGCCTCAGGCCCTCTTTGCCGTCACTCATCACTTCCTCGCCGACGAGCCTCAGTCCCTCTCTTGCGTCGCCTCAGTCCCTCGGTGGCGTCGCCTCACAGTGGCCACCGATCCTCCTCCCTCCCTGTTTGGAGGTAAGTGGTTTTTATCTCTCTTTAGCATTACCCTTTTTCTTTTATTTTATTTTTTCATGGAAAGATTGTTTGAGATTGAATCTATTGGCAAAGATTGGGCTCTTTTTTAGGGTTATCATAGAACTCAAAACTATTGTTGTTTTTTTGTTTTTTGTTTTTTTTTTGCTTAGAAACAAAATATAGTTGAAGTTCACTAGAAATAGTTGAATGTAAGATGATTTGTGATACATATGATTTTTTATTAAATTTTAGCAAAAAAAAAAAAATTTGGAAAAAAAAATATTTCAGTTGAAGTTCACTAGAAATAGTTGAATGTAAGATGATTTTGTGATACATATGATTTTTGAATAAATTTTAGCCCAAAAAAAAAAGATTTTTGGGGAAAAAAAAAATTACAGTTGAAGTTCACTAGATACTTGAATGTAAGATGATTTGTAATACATGTGATTTTTTAATGTTTGATTTAGGTGGCATGAATTTTGAAAAAATAGTTGAATGTTCCCAACAACTTGAGAAGAAATATCTTACCCGTGAGGAACTTCTTAGCAGTGTTAAGAGATTTTTCTTAATGCAAGGGTATGTGGTATCAATCAAAAGCTCAAGAAAAGATAAATATGTGACTATTGGTTGTGATAGGGGGGGTTGTTATCGAGATAGACTTAATATTCCCATGGAGCAACGCCAAAGGAAATCGGCAACTCGCCTTATAAATTGTCCATTTGAAATTAAAGGAAAGAGGCAAATGGATGGCTTTTGGACACTTGAGTTTACAAATAGCTTACATAACCATGAACCATCTACTGATATGTCCGGACACCCTACTTGTCGTCGTTTGTCTAAAGAAGATGTCAAAAGTGTTCATGAAATGAGTGTATCAGGAATTGCACCGCGTCAAATTATTTCTTCTCTTCGGCAAAATAACCCTAATCTTCAAGTTGTGTCTAAGACTATCTACAATACGAAATCGAAAATTTATAAGGAAAAGTTAGGTGGTCGTACTTCAATTCAAGCTTTGTTTGAAGAACTTGGTCAAGGTAGTTTCATTTATAACTTGGCACAAGATGAAAGTGGGCATTTAACGCATTTGATTTTTGCACATCCGATGTCGATCACATTAACTAGGAACTTCTTTAATGTGTTTATTATGGATTGCACTTACAAGACAAACAAGTATAAGATGCCATTACTTGACATTGTTGGGATCTCATGTTTCAACACATCTTTCTATTCATGTTTTGCCTTTTTGAGTAAAGAAGGGGAAGAAGATTATATTTGGGCTCTAGAGAATTTTAGCAAGATATTGGGTCCTGGATGTCAACCTTCTGTCATTGTCTCCGATAGGGAGTTGGCATTAATGAAAGCTATTCGAGTTGTCTTCCCCAACACTCATAACATATTGTGTGTGTGGCACATTAACAAAAATATTGTATCGAATTGTAAGCATCACTTTGAAGTGCAAGAGGTTTGGGATTCATTTCTATCTACTTGGAATTTGATTGTACAATCTACCGATGAAGCATCATTTGAGGAATCTTGGCAATTGTTTGAACTTTTGTATAAAGGTAAGGAAGAAGTTTTAAGTTATATACGTAGAACATGGCTCCCGTTTAAAGATCGATTCATTGGTGCATGGACTGAAAAATATCTTCACTTAGGAAATCGTGTGTCTTCAAGAGCGGAAGGTGCACACTCAAAGCTTAAGAAATACTTGCATAATTCGAGTGGTGATCTTTGCCAAGTGAAAGATAAAATATGCTTAGCTATTAAAAATGAGTTTGAAGAGATAAAGACACAACTCTCAAGTGAAAGACTTCGTATTTCCCATAGTGTTAATATTCCCTTTTTCAAGGAAGTTAATACTCATGTGTCTATGTTTGCAATGAAAGAGCTACTTAAGCAATATGAGATGGTCAAGTTGGGTAAAATGCCATCTACATGCACTGGTAATTTTACATCTACCATGGGTCTCCCTTGTTCTCACAAGATGATAAGTTTGAAAGATGGGGCACTACCTCTTAGTTCTATACATTCACAATGGAGGATTGATATTAGCACATTAACTAGCAATTTTGGTGAGATAACCAATGAAGAAGGTGAATTTGAAGGGTTGCTCAACGAGTTTCAAGATAAATATGTTCAATGGCCTCTTGTTCGAAAGGAAAATGCCCGTGAGAAAATTTCCCAACTCATAGGTGCATCATTGCCTTATCTTGAGCCAAATGTTGAAGCACACAAAGGACGCCCATCAAAGAAACAAAAGGAATCATTATCCACAAAGCGAGATCCTTCAAAGTTTGAGATTGTGGAGGCAAATCGACGATGTAGCACTTGCAAAGGCGTTGGACATAATAGTCGTACATGTCAAGGCTCGGGATCCTTCTAAATTATTTGTAATGAATGATGATTTTTGTTCCAAAGATGATGAATGATGATTTTTGTTCCAAAGATGATGCACTTGCAAAGGCGTTGGACATAATATTTTTTTTCTTATTTTTTTTGTAATGATTGTTGAATGATGCTTTTTGTTCCAAAGAAGATGATGATGTTGAATTTTTGTTCCAATGACAGAAGAAGTTGAATGTTGAATGATGAAGTTGAATTTTTATTCCAATGAAGTTGAATGTTGAGTATTGAATTTTTGTTCCAATTTTGCATTGAGTTTGTGCTGGAGCAATTTATTCTGCTGAAGATATGTTGAATGTTGAATTTTTTTTCCAATGATGATGAAGATGAAGCTGAAATGGTATTGATATTTGGAAGTGATATTGTTTGAAATTTTGTTCTTATTTTGTATTTTATTCTAGCTGCTGGAGCAATTTTAATTCTGCAGAATGTTTTAAAGGTTGAGGGAAAGAGAGATTGAGAGAGAGAGAGAGGGGCTGGTTTCTTAATTGGGCTGAGGGGCAATTTGGTCCAGAAAATACAAGTTGCTCTGGAATTAGCCTTATTAGCTCTGGCATTAGCGGCTCCCAATAAATAAATATATATATATACAAAGATTCTCTAAAGATGGTCATCTTTCTTTATTAAAGAGAGTACCTCTATTTTGGCCATTAGATTGTGTTTAAAAACTGTGAAATGACAAAACTGTCATTAATGAAAACACGATCCGACGGCCAAAATAGAGGTCATCTCTTTAATAAAGAAAGTGCGCCCTCTTTTAGCATGACTATATATATATAGATATATATATATATACTAAAAAAAACAAAAACAATCGGGAACTTAACACTCCCTTAAAGTTACGTCCCTTGATATGATAGTAATATTTGGGACACAACTTTCATACAACTTTCATACAACCTTTCTAAAAAATGTGTCTATCTCTCTCCTGTGATGTCACTGTACCCCACAGTGACACAGGAAAGAGATAGACACATCTTTTGAGGAGGTTGTATGAAAATTATATGAAGGTTGTGCCCCAAGTATTACCCTTTGCTATATCCACCTGAACAACCCCTATATATATATATATATATATATATGTGTGTGTGTGTAATCACAAAGTAGAACAGGAGCCTCAATGGATTGCCTAGAATTTTCACAAGATTCAATGAATGGGTGATTCTCTTTAACTTGGGGGAGGAAAGGTACAAACAAGAAAAGTTAGACTGAATCCTAAGAGCAAAGTCCGATACCTAATTTAATGGCTTTTGTAACATGACACAAAATGACAAAACTATCCTTATCACCCCCAAAGCATCGTTCACGTGATGACAATCACATTTATTCATCGGTTATTTTTAACGTTTTTTTTTTTGGGTGATATTCTCACCAAAAGGGTCAAAGGGTGGGAATCTTTTAAACAAGAATGGAGAGACATGCAATTACTGCATTTGGCCTTTTCCAAGGCCAGTTGAGTGACATTATTGCTGGAGTGCTTGAAAGAATTCCACTTCCTGGCTCCTCTTCCCACTCTCTGCGATCATCATTGTTTCTTCTCGTTTACACACCCAACTTTTCATTTTTCAACTCTTTTCTTTGGAGAAAAAAAAGTAACGATAGATGTACTTTCAAATGTACAATCAAATACACAATACTGTTTAAAAATATTGAACCTCGTGCTGAAAAGTTTGTACATATAAAAGGGAGTGTGCTGAGTGTGCAAACTTTTCAGCACGAGATCCAATATTTTTAAGCAGGATTGTGTATTTGATTATGCATTTAAGAGTGCATCTAGCATTCCTCATGAAAAAAAAAATTGGGTAAGTAGAGAGTATCATATATATGACACTCTACAGTCAATTGCATTGACTATTTCAGATGGTGTGACTCACTTGTCTCTCATAATTTATGCCTTTCGAGGTTTGACTAAATACGCACATACTTTTAATTTCTCACATTTCAAGAATCTTATTTACTTTCTTCGTCTCTTTTTTTGAGTCCTATATTCTATTTTGAGATGTCCCAAAATTAGTGTTCACTTTTCTAAATTGGCATACAATTTTTACTTACTTTCCAGGACTACCTTTCCTTGAAATCTACACCAAGACAAAACTAAAAAATTTATTATTATAATTAGGGGCAATTGTGGAAAGTAGGTGTAAATTCTTTTTGTGCCCTTAATAAGTTGAGTTCTCAAAGGTGGACTCAAAAAAAGGGACGGAGAGAGCATCTCATTTATTTTTGAATTTTAATATTAAGTTTTTTCTTTCTTTTAATAAAACGTTAAAAAATTTAACAGAATCTGATAGAAAATTTGAAACTTAGCGAACTGATAAGTGAGATTTTTAAAATATGAAGGAAAATATATATATTAAGGCCAAACATCAATAAAAGTTGATGATATTTATCCAAAAATTTATTACTCCGTATAATTGTCTGTAAGGTATATGTAGAACAACCAGGGGGAGCCTTTCAAACAAATTACTCTCCTTTACTTGGGCTAAAAGCCTAAAGTCCTCCTTCCAATTCATTGATGGTAAAGAGGGGTATAAATTTCATAATGTTAAAGCTTATTTGGATAAGGACAAAAACTTTTAAAAAACCTTCTTCTTTTTTTTCCAGTACATGTAGTACTATATATTCCGAGATAGAATTAATGGTTCCTATTTTTAAGTTTTGTTTATGTGAAAACAGACATGGACTATTCATGTCTTGGATACCACTGTATGCATAGAAGAAAGGGTAAGTCTATAGTGAGAAGTTTTTCATATGAGAAAGCAGGATTTTATCATTGGATGAGCATCTAGCAATAAATACATCTCCAGATTCTTGAGAATCTTATGACTAGATGTTCATTTAACGGTTAAAATCCACCTTCTCATATATATGAGAAGCTGCTCACTATAACATTGCCTTAGATGAAAAGTTCTAATGTTTCATACTGTCGACAATTAATAATTTAATATCATATGATTTAATTAGTACGTAGAGAACCCTTAGGTTTGAAAACTCTCCTTAAGAAACTTGACAAAATAGCACTGTAACTTTGGGAGAAGGAGTGTTTGGCTTTAAAACTTACTTTCCATAGAAGAAATTAATTGGTGAATAACAATGCTATATGCACCGAATTTGTGCACCGAAATGCACTAGGCCACTCATTTTGGTGGGTCCCGCACATTTCAGTATAGGGGCTACCGAAATAAGTGACCCGGATTATTTCGGTGCACAAATTATGTGCATATTTCGGTACACGTATACATACTGATTGGTGAAACCACAAAAAATGTCATACTAAATATGGAAAATAATCTTTCAAAGAATTGCATACCAAATGGATTTGAGTCGAATTGTTTCATATTCGTTAGTTGTAAATAAGTAAGGATACGAACAAAATGTCCATGCCCGGCAATTAGATTTGTATCCATCGAAGTGGGTCAACAACCGATTAAACTTGCTATCCATCAACCTATTAGTTGAAATATTAAGTGAAATATGCAAACGTGCAAGACCCCGTTTGAGTTAGTTGAAATATTAAGTGATTATATATATATATATATATATATTTATATAGGCCGAGGAGGGAGAAGTGGTGTTCGAACCCCATCATATTGGGTAGGCGTGAGACTTAAAGCCAGCCGTTTACACCACTAGGCTATCAATCAGTACTGCTTTTAAGTGATTATTTTTTAAGTGATAAAATATTATGTGATAAAAATTAAGTTGTTTGGTGTTTAGGTTAACTGAAATATTTCATCAATTAAAAAACAAAAATATTTGGCAAACAATTAAGCTGGAAAATATGATTGTTCACTTGTTTGTATAAAATGACCAAAAAGGACAACATGTAAATACTTTTCAACATCATTAAAATTTTAGGACATGCAGTGTATTTTTGTCTTTGAACAAATTAAAAGTGACATTAAGTGATTGTTTGAAAAATAAGCTACTTTTTTCAGATGATTTTTAGCTTAATTTTCAGTTGATTTGTTTAAGTGCTGAAATTTTAAGCTAATTCAAACACTTTCGTTTTATAAAACAATAACTTTTTTTCTCGAAATTCGCAATTCATCACTTAAAATTAATTTTTAGCTATCCAAACAGGATTAAAATATAACATCAAGATTGTTAAAAAGTAGATCTACATTTTAATCCCAAAAAAGAAGATATACATTGGTAGAGCTATTGCTATTGAGAGCAATGAATAATGGGAGAAATGAAAGAGGGGAGGGAAAAGGGAAAAGGAATGTTAAGATTTCTTCAATTTTGTAGTGAAAGATGGAGGGGGGGCTCTTTCCTACCATTTGCTATTCTCTGAAAGTCGGAGAAAAAGCAGAGGAAAAGTAGTGCTTCTGTAACTTTTTTTTAACTTTCTTTTTTACCTTTAAAAACCATAATTTTCAATTGTAAAAACACACAATACTTATTCTTTCTTTCAAAATTTGAAATTTGAGACGTTATTGTCTTTGCCAAAAATAAAAAGTAAAAATTGTCTTCATAAGTGGTTCGCTATGAAGGGAATTAGGCTTAGAAAACATATACAAAAGGCTCGTTTGTGATCAACACTTCTACGATTGTGATACCAATTACTTTGTTCGTAAAGAGGGATGTGATTTCTATTGCCTTCCTGCAAACCATGTAACCATGTCTATGCTAGCTCAACGGTGGGAATTTTGGGGAAAGCATTTGTAGTTTGCGCGGTTGATATCCGATCATCACTGCACAATTTGCAAACTGAGATCTTTAAAAACAATTAAAAAAAAAAAACAAAAACAAACAAACAAACAAAAAATTTTAATTTAACCAAAGTAAAGGAAGGAACACTCCTTATGTCCTTCATTTACCTAAGAATATCTCTTCTCTCTCTTCTTTGCCTTTTTTTTTTTCCCCTTCATAACTCATACCAAATATTATTTGTTAGTAATAGAATAGTGTTCATAAAAATTGAAAAATAAAAAAATCAACTAAAATTAAACAAGTCAAACACCGATTAGTTGGTTTTTAAAAAAGGTAAACAAATTTAAATCGATTGAAAACTGACATAGTGAAACCGAATGATCGGTTTTAAAACCACTAAAAAATTACCTCGAACACCCCTAGTTACTAGGGCATTTAGTGTAAATAACCAATTTTCTCTTTCTTTGTTTCATTATAGTCTATATTGTATATTGTTAGCTACAAGGAAATCCTTCACCAATCACTAAATACTTGCATTGGTTAAGAGGATTTAAATTGCTGTGAGATTCGGATTCATTATCTTAGTTCAGATTTTTTTATTTGTTTATTTTTTTTTTTTATAGTGATGCTGAAGAAATTAATTTATTTTATTTCCCATTAATTCGTATTATTTGGTAGTACCAAAGCACGGAATAACTGCTCGGAAAAAAAGGATCCGGTGGTGAAAACGTGGCCACTGTCGGCAGGCAGCGCCAAAGTGGAATACGTTCGCCGCATACGAACGGCGCTACTTCTACCATCCCGAATATATTGTGGGTCCCTTCTCCCACCAAGATTCTGTTTTTGACAATTGCCTCTCTCTAATATAGAATCAAATTATCAAAACATAGTACGTACACTCATATAAAATTTCACACAAAATAATTATGGTATTTGATTTGAGTAATGTTAGATGCACAACAAAAGTGCACAACGAAATGCACAATCTGCTTTAATTTATTGGACCTCGTGCTGAAAAAGTTGTATACTCTTTTTTTTGTCTTTTTGTGTGTACATACTTTTCAGCACGAAGTCCAATAATTTTAAGTTGATTGTGCATTTCGTTGTGCACTTTTGTTGTGCATCTAGCATTTCCGATTTGATTTTGGTGGGTCATGACTCATGTGTGGGACTCACGTGTTTCTCAAGTAGTGCTACACACACACTTTTTGACACTTAGTTTTAAATGCATGTACTATATGCTGTATAAGTGGTATACCAAAATATATATATAAAAAATATAATAAAAAAAAAAAATTTTAAACAACACAAGGTACATGCATTTAAAGCATAGTGTGTCAAAAAATGTGTACCAAACACTTTCCGTGTTTTCCACATAGGATCTACTGAAATCAAGCACCAGTAATATTTTGTGTGAATCTAACATTATTATATTTTTTTGGATGAAAACAATCGAACACAATATATATCATACACACATTTGTATATACAGACACACACACACACACATATATATATATATATATATATCGTTGTCCTTAGCTTTGTCTCCACACACAACCCCATCTTTTTGAACTCCATTTTCCTTTTTTCCACATCTTTTTCAACCACATTTCCACTCCTTTCTTTCTACCCCCACCCCACACACACTCACACACACACAAACTCAAAAAGGCGTGTCGTGCGCTATATTCCATCACTCACGGATCATCTTCATCATTCCATCTTTCTTTATTACCAATAATACCCTTCAGAATGTCATCAATTACAATTTACTTATTTAAATTGAGTCCTCCTTTTGAAAAATGCTTCAACAATAATTAGCAAAGGACATATTCAAGCTGACTTGGTGATGAGATGTGGTGTGATACACTAATTAAATCCTGTTGGAATTTAATTATGTTTCAGTGTAATCATCACCTATAAATATGTACGTGAGTAATCTGCTGTTATTTAGCATGATCAGTTCACTACATCTATCCATATCTGAAAGTTTTCCTTGTTCTAATTTTGAAAAAAAAATTCAACGTCATGTTTGTACCTCCTCGTCTCCCATATTGTGAAATGAAACTTTTCATTTACAAAATAAATGGCAGAAAACAGATTTGGAAAATAAAATTTTTAACACTAAAATTGCTCAATATATATGCAATGTATGATTCACATTTCACATCACATAAAGTGTAGGCTTGATTACTGGTCCTATTGTTTTAAAAATGACAAGCAACTATTAATTGATGATCAGCTGGTTTTTGTATGTGCCTTTATTACAAACTGTAATTGTATATAATACTTGTTATAAATGACCAATTATACAACACCCTCCAATAACCCTACTCCAAATTCATCACATGGCAAGGAATAATTCGATTTCACAAGCTTGAGCACAAAAGAGCAAAGAAATTCCATGGTCCTTAATTTTTATGTTTTGGTCAAATTACCTTGTCCTCCTAACCCTGTGGTTCTTGCTTCTTGGTGGTATGTGTGTGTGTGCGCGCACATACATATATATATATATATATATACACACACCAATATACATGGCGTGATGCACCAATATACATCCATCCATGTGTTCCTTGTTTATACACTGTTATTTACCCCTAAAGTAAAAAACTACTTGTAACTTGTACCTTAAAATGTGGGATATAGTTATTAAACTAACTCCAGTTTTTATAAGCACATGGCTGAATGTGATTAATATGTCACACCATGTCAATACGATGATGTAGTATGACGGTCACCTAGGAAGCACAGGTGCGGTAGTCTGACAACCAGTGCGGGTGCTGCTGCCTTTAAATTAGTACACAATCAGTGCGAGTGCGGCTGCGTTTCCGAAGAGTCCATACTTCCTAGACGTACGGTCACCCTAAATAACTTATCTTTTGAGTCATGATTCACTTTCATGTTCCTTAATCTACAAACTTTGAAACTTATTTCTGATTGCTGATGTTTTCGTTTAATTCCTCCAGTAATATATCAAGATTGTGGCCAGGTTTGTATAAAGAAAGTAAGCAAGTAGTGTCCATGTGCCCAGAACACAGACACACCCAGGCTACTGTTGCTTTGAACCTCTCTCCTACTGTCCTACACTTTAGAAGTCTGATTATTATATGACCAAAAATTTGAAGCCCATTCTAAATATAGTAATGAAGCCACTGTTTGGAGATGAATACTGTCTGGGACCCTTTGATTATCTAATTCTTTTATTAAATAAATCTGGTTCATGGGGTGTTATTACATATTGGCAATCGATAATTCCTTGTTTTTGGTGGTTAGGTAGATCCTCACTGCCAAAAAAAAAAGGTCGATCCTCGAGGTTCATGGTGCTAGTATGGCCCATGTTGAGAAGCCCAAGAACAAACAGATCCCAAATCAGGTCCCCAGCACTGGTAGGCCCAACCAGTTGATCACTTTTGAAACACAAAACACCCTCATTATAAGGAAGGAAGACAACCCAACTTATATGAGATAAGTGGCCCCGTTTGGCAACACTTATGTAATCCCAATGCCCAATCGCAAATCACCCTGAAGTGCTTCTGTCCAATTGCTACTTTTTGCGATTGCCAAATGCCAATGCTAGCGCATGCAAGACAAAATGGCTTGCGTTGGCTTTTGATGTTTCAGACCACGTTTGGGGGACCATAAATGTGGGTTACCAAACAGGCTGTGTTTTGGATTTCATGACTAAGCTCCAATTTAATGTCATATTTTCCAAAGTTGAGCTTTTATATCATGCCAAACTTTGTCTAAATTTTGTATAACTTAGAGCATCTACAATGTAATAGTTTTTGTATAGTAAGTTAAGTTAGTTTGCATAACTTAGAGCATCTACAATGTAGCAGTTTTTGTATAGTAAGTTAAGTTAGTTTGCTATATAAGGTCTACAATGGTGTTGCGCGTATAAGAACTTAGCTAGGTATATAGTAGTAAAGCTTAAGTTTACACTTTGGCTAAATTTCTTACCATATAGGGTAAACGACAGAGGCAACGCCTGGTAGACCCTTAGCCAGCTACCCCTTAGTCGTTTACTTTTTCTTTATTTTCTTTTCTTTTCCTTTTTTTTTTTTTGGTTAAAATGCCCAACCAACTAGGTATTGTTTTCATTTTTTTTTTTTTTGTTTGTTTGTTTTGTCGCTTGCAAAGAAAAAAAAACTCACCGGCTAAGGCATAGCTGGCTACCCCTTGCCGGCCAACGCTTAGCCGGCTACCCCTTTACACTGATGTAAAATTTCACCCATTTATATAGAAATTTAAGTTAGATTTACCGTTACACCATTGAAGATTCTCTTACTGACCTCCGCTGATATTTTTCACAATTGTAAACAATGTTCTCAAGTTTTCTGAAAATTATACACTGACCTCCTCTGCTTCAGGCCCGTAAATAAAATGTCCGACCTCATCATTTTTTAAGCCACCAAACATAACACAACTACCAAAAATGACTATTTTACTAAAATACTTGTGTATTCAAATGTGGGGTAAACTAGTAATTGCACAAGTTTAGTGAACTGTAAACAAAGTAAAAGAAACTTTTGTTTAAACAAAAGTGTTCCATCAACGAAAATTCTAGATTGATAAGCCAAAAAGGAATACATCAGTAGATCAGACAAGAACAAAACAACAAAAGCAATTCTGGCAACAAAAATTAGCTACAAAATCACAAGATGATGGTTTCTATTCACTAGTTCAACAATATAACCTGTCTAAAACTCATTGTAATACACTATGTACAAGTCTGGTGGTGGTTCATGGTAGCCAAGCCAATGGCTCAAAGGCCCCTAGCAGCCTAATCATCCAAAAAAAAAAAAAGAGTGAATCTGCCATTCACAGTTCACTTCTGAAATGGCCTTTGAACAAAAGCACATAATTGGACATATGACATAGTTAGATAATGAAAAAGAAGTCCTAGGAATTATCACCATCACTGTAGTAGTAAGCATTCTCGTCAGAATCATACCCACTAACAAAACCAATGTTTCGGATTTCTGATGATTCATCAAATGATTGGCCACCTACATTAAGATCATCTTTCAAATCCTCAAGAACATGGGGTTCGATCAGTTTCCAGAACGATGAAGAGTTGCTTCCCAATAAACCTATCCAAAATACTCTTCCCTTCCTTTTCACCTTGTAATTCAAAGAATATTTTGCCTTCAATGTATTAACAATCCTCTGAACACCCTCTTCGTTTCCCTTCAGCTTCAATACAATATCGCCCGATGATGTCCTGTGGCCCCCATACATAAACCAATATGCAAGAACTCGTGGTGACAACCACCGGTGGATTAGCTTCGGGATAGTAGGTCGGCCTTTTGGCCAGAACTGGTCCACATAGAGCCTGAAACTCGAGTGCGAGATAGTCACAAACTGACAAGGTATACCATCAGTACCATTGCTTGGCTTACTGTGAGAAGCTAACCACTCGTGGTACTGCTCATATATATGTCTCTTTAACATAGAATGCCTGACAAAGTTCTCATTGAACTCAAAACGGATAACACAATTCATTCTATCTTCTTCGGAATCCATCTGCAAACCGCCTAACAACAACCCAATCAAAATCTCTCGCTGTTCTTTACTTAGCTTCGGGTGTATAGGTTTCTTTACAACTTTCTTGTTCAAGGTGAGAACATAATCAAGCTTTTCCATCAATGGGGTTTCAATTTCATATTTTTTCTGGCACATGATATTATATATCTTTTCTGCCTTCATATAATCTTCGCTAGAGAGGTACCCACTCAAAATACCGTTGCATGATCGGGTGTTAACACCAATCGACTCATTACCGTGCATTTCCTCAAAGATCTCTCCAGCCTTGTCAAGATTACCAAATTTTAGCAATGAATCCAAGTAGAGATTGTAAATAGTTCGATTAGGACGACATTTCTCAAGGCACAGAGAGAAAGTTGATTCCAGTTTACTGTGTAAGCCTAACTTGAAGTACATACCCATTAGATCAATAAAACACGGCATTAGGGGCTTCAGACCACTTTCCATGAACTCTGCCATGAGGGACTCTGCAAGTTCAATCTCTCGTGCTTTAGATAGGACCTCTATGATTTTGTGATATGCCGCAACACTGGCAGCACCCAAATTTTCTTGCATCTCCCTGAATATCTCCAAAGATTTGATGGGTTCTCCAACCTTTGCATAGACTTCCAATCTATACACATAAGCTTGAGAAGGGACAAAATCGTCAAATTGTATGAGTTTGAGCCAAGTTCTTTTAGCTCCTTCCACATCACCTTCCTTGGAACAAGCTCTCAAGACGGATACAAGTACTTCTCTGCTCTCCTGAATTCCCATTAATTGCATTTCTGCCCTCAGTGATTCTATCCTCTCTTTATCGATGGTATCCTGATAACTATGGAGCCAAATTAGACCGCCATACATATCCTTATGTATCTCAAGTCCAGATGTTGTCAGATTGTGATATATGAACTCCGCCTGTTTGAGATAGTTTTTGGATGAGCCTCCTGGCCTGCTCACAACAGCTCTAAATAGAGAATTGTGTAAACTAAGTGGGGGTTTGTAATTTCCCAATTGAATCATCAGATTGTAAATGTTGCACGCTTCGTCCAAGCAACCTTGACTTGGAGAACTAAGATATGCAATGATCAAAATATGAAATGTGGATTCAATAGGCACTCGTCCCTGATTGATTATGTCATCATATATCTCTCGACATTTTAAGAATTTCCGCTCCTTGCCCATGTAATCTGCTAGCTTAGTAGCAAGTGCAAAGTCAAATCGAAACCAATTTTGCTGCATCATCCACTTGTATACCTGAAGTATATTAGAACCATAATTTAAAATAACTATGTTCATAGTAAAAGTTAAATCAAGGTACAAAATCATGGATGCATATTACGAACTCTTAACCCCTAATGTTGTGTAACTGTAAGTTTCTCAATGTTACTTTAGATTACAGAAAAGAATAAGTAAAAAAACAGGCTACCATCTGAGAAGCAACACATTACCGGGAGTAATGTGGTTATATGCTTCAAAATGTGAATTGACTCCCATGCTTTATACCTAACTTAAATACAAAAACCAATTAGGGTTTCAAGTTGGGCAATTCTAATTGCACCCACCTACTGCATTCTATTCACCACTTGAACAACTATTTAATGCAGCTGGTAGGTGTAGAGAGTAAAGTAGGTGGATGTAGATAGAATTCCCTATTAGGTTTCTTCACATAAGCTTTTCTGAAATTACTAATGAACCTTTAGCAAATTACCTACTGCTCTACTTATTCCTCTATAAGAGTAATGCTATGCTTCCCAACTTTGTATCCTAAATGTAGTTCCAATTGCTTTGCCAGTAATACCACATGCTGGTCGCCAATACAACATACCACTACTGCATGTGGGAACCAAATTTGGGAAGCATAGCATTACTCTTCCTATAAAGACCACTTAGTCATTTTTGTGTCTTTCTTTATCAAGATTATGTAATCGTGAACAAAATACCGACAGCAATATAGTAGCAACTAGTAAGGACTAAGATTTTAAATTTGTACAATTGAGAAACAGAGACTGAAATTTACCCTAAACCCAGCCTCATTCTCGCGAATCCGCATACAATGAACAGCCACATAAGTCGCGTCCTCTTGCTTAATCCACTTCCGCTGCGCATTGAGTACTCTAACCAGAGTTGCTGTCTTATGCGCCGGAAGTTCCTTACACAGCCAAGCCAACCTCGATCTCCTCCACTGTTCCGGTAGCTCAACCAATTCCTTAACCTCGAGCTTCGGCGAACGCAAGTGTCTCGACTCAGTGGTCCCAAACGACGCATCAAAATCGAAAATCTCGGATTTGATGTCGTTCGAGGAGTCCAACTCTTCGACCGATGGCGCAGTGGAGGCGAGAGGAGTTGAGAGGTTCGAGAATTGAGATGAATTTCGAGTTCTGTTGCCGGACGATGAGAGAGAAAGAGGTTGTGAGGGCTGGAGGAGAGAGAAAGTTCGAAGGAGGAAGCGGTGATGGCGGAGGATTTTAAGGGATGAGCGCTTAGGGTTAGGGTTTGGGAAGGAAGATAAGGTGAAGGGTGAGAGCTCCTGAGCTCTGCACAGAAGCATTCTCTCTCTGGTTTTGATTCGTCGTTGAAGTGAGGAGAGAGACTGTAGAGAGAGACCTGGATATGAAACCTTTGGGCCTAAATAGTGGGGGATAGGCCCATAATTTCAACCACATAGGGACCCAATTACTAGCCATGAACAGATGGACTGATTTGACTTCCACAATGTACAAACGTTAACCTAACCAAATCCCCTAGCCCCTGGTGGTAGCGGATTAGGGATTCGAAATCCCTTATGGGTCGTGTAAGTTAGTTGAAATGATGGATTTTAAGATGAATAATACTAGTATCTAATTTGGTGTAAGTTTAGATCCTACAACTAGTTTACTGCCCTGATTTTCTTGGTGTGTATGTTGTGGGTCGGTGCATGTGCTCGAGGTTTGCCACATGTTCTACTCTGATAAAAATGACAATAGATGCTAATCCCAAAGTCGTAGAAAATAGGCTGGGAAATTTGTCCTCGAATCCCCCCCCTCCCCCCCGACAAAAAAAAAAAAAACCATTAACCTTATCGAGAAAGTGGTTCAGTTGGGCGGATGACATAGTGCTCCTTTTTTTAGAAAGGTTTTGATTTAAAGACGAACAATCTCCTATACCCGTATTTCGCGGTCCATACTTCACCGTCATTTTTCGGACCGAGTTAACGACATCGTTTTTATCATCGAAGTAAGATGGACAGAAAAACTTCGGACACATGCACCAACCCTAAAACATACGCACCAAATAAGTTAGGAAGGCAAGTGAACGATACGATATGAATCCATGTTAAGCTCTAGATATGATTTGTACAACTACTTAAGATATGTTCTTGCAATTCGCTTACTTTGGCCACTGCGTATTTTGAATCCCTTACTCTCTTCGAGCATCTCAAGCAGACTGGTTATTTTAACTTTTTTCAGACAAAATAGCTAGTTAGAACGAATTTTATGTGCTCCAAAAGGCTAGCCACATGACTAGGATTTTCGCATTTACCTTTTTGACTAGCCATGACTAGCTCTCTATATCCTCTCTCCAAATTTTAATATTTGGATCTATTATTAATCATCTGGCACAAATCTCAACCATAGAAGATATAATAAACCAAAATGACTAAATAAATAAAGAGCATTGTTGGATTTGATGGTTAAATAGTGGATAGCTAAAATAGTTTTTAACCAAACCAAAATAACTGACTATAAACAATTTCAGAGCTGAAGATGCTAGGGGTGGGTATTATTCGGGTCAACCCGAAAAACCGATCCGAACCCAAACTTTTAACACACTTCGGTTCGGATAATAACCGAACTGAACTTATTTCAGTTTAAACCCAAACTGTATTAATTAGTTCAGTTCGGTTTTCGGAAGGAGAAATAATTTCGGGTCGAACCCGAATATCCAAAAATTGTGGAGAATATATTGTCACGACCTATCCCGCTACGCGCGGAAATAGGACACGTGGCACGCCACCAAGGCTCATCAAATTCCATTAAAGTAAAAATAGCAGCGGAAAACTGAAGTAAAATCCATTAAAAATCAGAGTTATAAAAAGTTTTGTCTAATTGAAACATTTCTAAAAAAGAATCCTTTTTGAAAGATAGAGGTTCAGTCGACTGTGGCGGGGACCCAGTCGACTGGAGGTTAAAGATAGAACGTAAGAAAAGTTTAACAGCCTTGTCTAGTCGACTGTGTTAGGGACTCAGTCGATTGACCCTTGTCCAGTTAATTGTACACTTTGCATGCAGATTGCCATGTTTTCGTACAGAAACCAGTCGATTGATGCTCATCCTTCAGTCGACTGAACCTTTGAAAACTGAAAGATTTTTTTCGTTAAAACCAAGGGTCCAAAATAAAGATCCAAAAACTGATTTTTGTGGAATCTCTATACCACCTACCTTTTAAGCAAAGTATCACTCACGTTCTCACCACAGTACTCAAAATGATCTAAAACAACATCAAAAGTACCAGGAATTATACAAAACAGGTATAATTACTATTCATCAAAATACCAGATAAAGTCAAATAACATTTAAATCACATAAATGTCATTTAATCGTGCCAATGTATCATGGATTTCCAACTTCCCGTGTCTCCACTTGACACTCACCGTTGACCCACGTCAACTCATCTCAATTATTAATGAACATTAATAATTTCACATGGTATCACCTATGTTTATTAAAATGAAATACAAATTTCCAAAACGGGTATGACATATATAAACATAAGTTTGAGGAATTAGGGCACAAATGAAATCAGCCCAAACTCTCAGTCGCATCTCTCATCACAAATAGAACATCAGAAAGAGAGGGGAGAGAGAGTGCACTAGTAGTAGCCACTCAGACTGATCCAAGTCGTCGTTGCCGCCGATAGGAGGAAGGAGTGAGCCTGGGTCTACGTGATTACTTGTGTTTCTCATTTTGGCTTGCCAAAAAAAGAAATAACTGTCGCAGGAGGCCCACCGTGCATGCGAATCTAGGAAAGAAGCTCTAGAGTCCAAACAAGGATCCCAGAAGGCCCACCGGGCACGCGAATCTAGAAAAGGAGCTCTAGAGTCCAAACAGGGATCCCAGAGGCCAAATCAAAGTCATTATAGAGTCCACAACTCATCAACCAGAAGTCCCAGAGTCCGGGATCATCCGATTACGATAATCAACGATGTTTTCAGTCAGAATCGAAGTTTGTCACAAAATTCAAGACCGGAATCAAGTCCAAGACAACCGAATGTTTAATTCGATTACTTCAGGGCAAAGCAGGAAACAATACCGGGCTACAAGACTTCAAATCATCAAATTTTGATAACCGACGGAGAATCGGGCTTCGATTGAAGTTTCGGCACCCCGAACTCAAAGAAAAGGGAAACGATTGTCGATCCGAAAGCAGCAAAAGTCCGATTAGACATGAATGACCAAAATACAAAGAAAAATAGAGGTTTGTCGACTTAAATCACATCAATCGGACAATCAAAGAAGAAACGACGTCCAATCGAAGTTTCGAAGCTCAATCGGGGAAAGACAAAGGGAAAACAGTCATTTCTAAGTCTGAGATTCTCAGTCGAACCATAACCATTCAAAGAGAACGTCAATACGATTTTAGATCATCTTGAATCAGGAAGCTCGGACGGTCGGATCAAGTGATTTCGAAAGTCGAAGTTCAGACTGTCTAGATCAGACATCGATAGTCTGAAGAACACGAAGGCATTTCCGGGTTTCAAACGAGTTCCAATCCAACCACACAGATTCGAAGAGGACATTAAAATGAGTCCAGATCTTTTTAAATCGTCTGAATCGGACGTCCGGATTGAAAAATATCAAAGATCAAAGTTCAGAATCGATCGACGGCCCCAATCGGAGGATGGAACCTACCACTCAGCGTCCCATCTACATGGGATTATAACCCAGGGTTCCAAAAACTTTCTATAAATAGAAAGCCTTGCCTTCGGCATAAAAAAAAAATAAAAGACAGCCTCTCTCAAATTGTAAATGTTTTGTTTGGTAAGAAACAAAAAAACCTCCCAAACCCTTAAGCTATGTTTGGTAGTTAACCAAACACAACCATATCACCACCACTACTTCCACCACTCAAAACCCATCATCACTGCCTCATCACCCAACCCCCTACCCAACCACAGCCTTTAAAAACACCCAGAAAGCCCATAAATCAAGTCTAAACCAAACTGAGCCTTAAGCTTAGCCCATAATCTAAAAAAAGCAAACAAACAGGCCCTTAACCACCTCTCACTCTCTCACCACACCCACCAGTGGGTCCCCTTTCATCAAGATGAAGCCAACCCAATTGACCAAACCACCTCATAACCACCAGAGACGCCCCATGGACCGCTAGAAGGGCCCACGCGTCGCCGGTACACAAAAGCAACTCCAAAGGCCGTTCCGACAATCACTGCCGGAAACCACCACCACTAGACCAATCATCTGGACCAGATGATCCAATCCCCTGCAGAGCTCTAACGGTCACCGAAAACAGCCACACGCGCTATACGCGCCACTAGCCCTCTATTTCGCATCCACACGCGTAAGCAACAATCAGCGCTGACTAATCAGTTGACCCTCCAATTAGAGCCTGCCACATGGCAACGACTGTTGAGTCAGCAGTCTAGTCAGACTGCCACATACTTGCCACATCAACACTACATCAGCGTTGACCAGCCCAATCAACAATTGACACATGGCATTGACCACCACGTAAGCATTCACGTGTATGTCCACGTCAATGCTAAGTCAACTTTGACAACCAACCAAAAAACTGACACGTGCCAGTTACTGCCACGTTACTGCCACATCACCATCGCGTTAGGTTGACCAACCAATCAGGGATTGACATGTGGCATTGACTGCCACATCATCACGTTGACCAGCCACATATAGGCTGCCACATGTCCACTTGTTCTACCCAATCAGGAGATTGACCAGCTGTGGACACGCGGAATCGGACCACTTCTCTCTTGTTCGAGATTGCTTTGAAATTGATTTGAATCAAGGAAAGAAAATGAAAGGTCTGTTGAAAACAGATACAGAGTCACCGCTTGGTCTTTAAGGAACCAAGAAACCTAATTTGACTCACCCAAGCGGATAAGGGCACCGGCCCTTCATAACCAAAGAACTTGGTTCGGGGTTTTGGTACGAGAGAGGAAGGAGCCTTTGTCACGACTAAAACACCCTCAACTCGCCCCGTCTTTCGACGGGCCTCAATTAGCATCCAAATAATCATCTTATACTATGTATGGTTCGACAATTAATACTATGATAGTATATTACATTACATAAGAAACTTGAAAATGAAAGATCTAAAGATAAAATATCATTCATAAGATCTAAGTCAAATATCATACAATGCAAAGTGAAAGATCACACAAACAAACCTAGGAAAAATCGTCTATTCATATATCAAATAATCAAGACTTCCTAATCTAAAGGGGGACATGAATTGTTCTTGAAACAAATAAACAAAGAAATCAAGATATGCTTAGCAAGCTAGTATGATGCATGTTATTCTTTGAGAAAAGAAGACCTCTCAATCCCCGGGACGGATGAGAAAGGATGATTAGATCAAGGGGAAGCATGAACGTGTGATCGAGTTCATTCCTTATAATCTTCTTAGATTAAGAGTTACAAAACTCAAATCTTGCATGAATGCAATGTATGTATCTAAAATGTGCAAAGGTTGTAGTGTGCTTTGTGTTCATGGCTTCCTAGAATGACTTAGAATTCTATAATGTGTATGAATGGATGAATGAAATCAACATAGGATATGTACAAATGTAGTATGAACTACTTCCTAAGATATGGGTTAATTTGGAATGCATATGAGCATCAAATCAAAGAATAAAAGTTGAAATGTGTTTGCTGTGAATAGTGGACAGACTGCATGTAATACTTTGCAACATTATAATGGGAGGTCAAACGTGCCTAGAAAAATGTGAGAAAAATCAGAGATCATCCTTATTGTGTCTAGAAAATAACCCAAAAATCCAAACATCAATAGCTATCACAGATTAAAAGAAAAAAATCAGAATGTACACATGACTCAGAAACAAAAGCTGCACTGTTGACTGATTTTGTATGATTTTTCATAAATCAAAGAAAAGGTTTATGATGACCCATTATGTACCAAAAGTTTCCTAAGACACCCAAGTTTTATAAAAAAAAATAGAAAAGATATATGTACAGTGATGAAAATATCCAGAATAAGTGCAAGAAGCTGGGTGAACATTCTGTGAGAACAGAGGCAGATTATGAATATGAACTTCTCACATCCAAAACAAATACTTTCACATCTCTATAATTGATGGGGAAAAATTGGGGACAAACTATGATGTATTAGGAAGATTTACCAAGTGGTTTCATCATCATAACTCGAGTATTTAATTCAAAACAAATCTTTGAATCTGAACAGCTCACTGTTTTGGATCATTGTTTTGGAGATTTTGAGGAAAACAAAGTTTTGTTTCTTGAAACCAAATGAGAGGGATTGAGAGGGGTTTTGAAATAGATGTTTTGAAAACATATTTTCAACACTCAATAAGGATCATGGCCACTTAGAATACCAACATCAAACCCATCATTAAGAACCTCCAAGATTGTTGGAGAGATTTATTTTTATTTTGAACATAACTTCAATACATCCCAAGAATACCTTGGAAGTATTGAGGTTATGATCATCATCTATCAAACATGTTTTTGAGGTCAAGAGCTACTATCCATAAGGATTCACTCACCCCAAACTTCATGTCATCCCTTAGATGATGATGAACTAGTAAGTAAATAAAGAAAAGAAAAAGAAATGAGATAAGGAGAGATGAACATATATATAATCAAAGCAAGTAAATAGCAATCAATAGATGATAATCAATGTGATTTTGGACTTGTAGCTTGGTGTTTCACTCATAGATTTTGACATTTGGACATGGAAGTGGCTTCCTAACTCAAGAATGCTCAAGAATGAGGGTTGGAATGGACTTTGAATGTGAAGTATATAGAAGGATAATGAAAGAAATCAAGAATAAAACTCACTTTCTTATGGAAAATCAATGGGAGAAGCTCCCTTTCTCTCTTCTAAACCTATCTCTATCTCTCTTCTTCTCTACAACTTTTCAAGCTTTGCACTTGCCCCCCCCCCCCCCAAAATGAAGAGCAATGGAGGGTTTAAATAGGCCAATTTGGGGTGGTTTTGGGGTTTTAGAAGTACTCCCATTGGTCCCAAACAACTGTGAACATAAAACTATGTCGTTTTGACTTTCAATTAATCAAATTGGACCCCCAAAAAAATTACAAAAATGGACTCTGCGAGGATTGAGTGCCGCGGCGGCACTGGGCCAGTGCCGCGGCAGCACTGCTCCTCAGACGCCCAGAAATTTACGTTTAGGCCCCCAGAGGTTCCGGTATTCGCGAAAAGGCCCTATTTTGTCCGAAATTCACAGAAAATGCATACGAACTCCAAATTGAGGTTGTGATATACCGTTGGAAAGGTAATGGAGTCTACTTTACATAAAAAATAGCTCAGGGATAGGTCACTTTGAAAAGTTTTGCGGTATTCGCGATAAATGCTGATTTGATCGCCTTTTTCGCCTTCGGAAATTCAAAATAAATTCGTTTTAAATTCAGGAATTATGTGCGATATACCGTTGGAAAGCTATTGACCTCTAGTATCCATGAAAAATATTTAAAAATTGTTTCGGTGCCCCGATTCCAAAGTCAAATCTTGGTCAAACTGGTCAAACCTGGGATTCCCGGGAAGTTCTGGGAACCTCCGGGAGCTCCCAGGAGCCGACGTTTTCGCTCGATTCTCTTTTAAAACTCATTTTAATACTTTTCTAATGATTCCGGTGAATTCGGAAGATTTTGGTCAAACTTGGTCAAACTCTGGTCAAACCTAGTCAAACCTTGGTCAAACCGGTCAACGGGGACTTTCCGGGAACTTCCGGGACTTCCGGGGGTCTCTGGGAGCTGACGAATTCATCTGATTTCTCTTAGAAACTCACTTTATCGCTTTCCCTTATGACGTAGCATGTTTTCAGAACTTTGGGACCAAATCTGGGAGTTTTTGGGCTTTCAGGGGTCATTTTGGTCATTCTGAGCATTCTGAGAGATAGAGCTGATTTCCAGGATTCCTTTTGAGTCTTTTATGATCATTGTGAACCACCAAGCTATGGGTCTCCTAAATCTGATAGCCGACAAAATGGGGTGTCTACAGTTTGCCCCTCTTTGGCATGAACTTGCGAGGCAACGCATGTCGCAAGCGAGTGCCAAAGTTTTGAAGAGACAGGTCTTTTGAAGGCTATAGATTTAGGATAAAAGCGTTGCAAAAGATGCAAGGATGTTGAGGTTAGTGCTGGTCGTGCTCCGCGTGAGCTGCCTACGTATCCCAAGGGGAATCAGACCAGGACGTAGTTCAGGGCACAAAGGAATAAATCACATATACACATACACAACAATCAGGCGGATGCTATGCTATATGAGGATGATATGTAATGCGTGGACGTGATATGATTTCGTACATGAGTCCTATCATGCCTAGCGTTCTGATCCTAGTATGAGCAGGTGCCGTGGGGTGTGCCACTCCGAGTGGGCTGGTGTTGTGCTAGTGTTTGTGACTGTAATGTGGTGGATGACTCGGATAAAGACATCAAGGTTTAGAAGACTCTGGGTCTAGGGGCAAACTTCTGGAATTTGAGAAGTGTGCTTTGCAAACAAATTTAATCGAACGTGGGGTCCCAGAGGACAACAATGGACGGACACGGAAGTCCTGGATACCAAACGATAGATGAGGAAGTTCAAGATAGCCAATCGGAGAAGGGTTTCGCGATAACCGTTAAGCGAGAAAGCTCACAATAGCTGATGGGTAGGTGAGGGGGCTCATAATTTTTGACAAGGGAGTGAGGACGCTCACGATAAGGGAAAAGCTCACGATTTTTGTTTGCTAAAGAAGCTCATAATCTTTATTTGAGGAAGCTTATGATAACCGATGGGTAGGTGAGGGGGCTCACAATTTTAGACAGAGGAGTAAGGAAGCTTATGAAAAGTGAAGAAAGCTCACGATTAGTGAGAAAGCTTACGAGTTTGGACAAAGGAGTGAGGCTCACGATAAGTGAGAAAGCTCACGATTTTGGATGAGGAAGCTCACGAAAAGTGAGAAAGCTCACAATTTGGACAAAGGAGTGAGGAAGCTCACGATAAGTGAGAAAGCTCATGATTTGGACAAAGGTGTGAGGAAGCTCATGATTTTGGATAAAGGAGTGAGGAAGCTCACGATAAATGAGGAAGCTCACGATAAATGAGAAAGCTAACGATTTGGATAAGGTGTGAGGAAGCTCATAATAAGTGAGAAGGCTCATGATTTGGACAAAGGTGTGAGGAAGCTCATGATTTTGGATAAAGGAGTGAGAAAGCTCACGATAAGTGAGAAAGCTCACGATAAATGAGAAAGCTCACGATTTGGACAAAGGAGTGAGGGAGCTCACGATAAGTGAGAAAGCTCACGATTTTAGACGAAGGTGTGAGGAAGCTCATAAGAAGTGAGAAGGCTCATGATTTGGACAAAGGAGTGAGGAAGCTTATGAAAAGTGAAGAAGCTCACGAATTATCGACAAACACTGAGCCTTTGATTGTGAATAGATAATGATTGCCCTAGGAGTTGGGGTTCTTTTGACTACAGGCGGTGTTTCCAATCGCTGGCCGATCCTTATGATGACAAAGCCTGGAGAATCGGTTCGGACTTCTGTTATCTTCTGCTGGGGATGGTAGGGGACTCTCTGAGAATCTCTCTAAAGGGTTTATAATGTAAGATTTGCCTCAATCTAGAGGGCTGGTGATGAAGGATTTGCCTCAATCTAGAGGCCTGACAATGAAGGATTTGCCTCAATCTAGAGGGCTGGCGATGAAGGATTTGCCTCAATCTAGAGGGCTGATGATGAAGGATTTGCCTCAGTCTAGAGGGCTGATGATCTACGCTTCGCTATGACTAATAGACTTGTGAGGGATCTCGACCTGGAGGTCTTACCCAAGGAAGAGCGTGGTGCTCAAAGTGATACTGTGGTGCTCAAGAGAATGCCTAGTGGGCTTTGTGATTTGTGTGTGCCGCGACCGATGGGCCATGCGTCATGTTATGGCCAATTTGTTGTGTTGGGTGAAGTGACGCTCTAGACTTGACTCGTGCTCCCCTTAATCGTGATACTATAGACTCGGTGACTCTCAGAGTCTCGACGGTGCTCCTCAATTCTTAACGACGCTCATGTTGTTCCTCAAATCTTTGACGGTGCTTCTCAATGCTTCTTGACTCTCAATGGTGTTCTTCAAATCTTAACGATGCTCCTCGACCTTTAAACGATGCTTCTGACGCTCCTCAACAAATCCGATGTTTCTCAACACATTCGATGCTCCTCAACACATCTGATGTTCCTCAACAAATCTGATGCTCCTCAACACATCTGATGTTCCTCAATTCTTCAATAATGCTCCTTAAAACACCCGATGCTCCTCTTCAACAATACTCTCTTCTGATGTTCCTCGATGCTCCAATAATGCTCCTCAACTCTCCTGATGTTCCTCGATGCTCCAACAATGCTTCTTAACTCTTCTGATATTCCTCGATGCTCCAACAATAATTCTTAACTTTTCTGGTGTTCCTCGACACATCTAATGCTCCTCCTCAGCAAAATACTCGGACTTTGAACCTTAAACATCTTGTTAACACATCTTATCAAAGCATCTGGACTCTGAGCCCTAAAACACATTGTATCAAAACTTCTCATCAACACATCTGGACTTTGGACCCTAAAACACCTCAACAACGCGTCTCATCGACACACCTCATCAACACATCAGCAATAGTTTCTTGGTGTTAGCGATATTTCCTCCAATCAGCCATCTTGAGAAACAACTATCGGTTTGTAGTTTGCAACCACTTACAAGTTTATGCCACTCGTACCTGGGACACTTCTCATGTTGCGACCTTGACTGGTGTAGTAATAATGTTTGGTACTTCTGCTTATATCCAAAGTTTTTTTGTTATAATTGGGAATCACTTTTAACCCACACATTTGATACCATCAGGACAAATGGACTTAACAGGAACAACAAGGAAAGTTGGGTTAGTTTGTATGAAACCTCGATCTCTGACACACTTGTGATCAGATTACTACTGACTCAAACAAAGAAGGATTGATTTGGACATGAAATTCTCAAATTGCCACGATCCAATGTGCTTTCATCATGAATGATGTACCGCTCATCTTTTGCGTCCACTCCTTATCTTAATATGACAGCACTTTGCTGATAAATTTGGTTTTTGAAAATTCCCCCCTATTGATCTAATTAATTCTCTACTTCTCCCCGGAAGTGCTTTGAATTAGTGCCTTAACTTTTAGAATAAGAGATGCTCCATTTCAAAAAAAAATTCAAAACAACTTGGTGACTTGAAAACTCGCCCTTGGTGTGAAGGGATCGTGTTAGGCAAACGGAGTTTGCCCCTAGTTTGAGGTGTATGAAGTGGGATTCATAGGCAAACGAGGTGGGTGACCGAAGTTTGCCCCTAGTTTGGACAATGGTTTATTGGAGGTTTTGGGCAAACGAGGTAGGTGACCGAAGTTTGCCCCTTGTATGAAGGGTAGATAGTAAAATTCAGGCAAACGAGGCGGGTAGCCGAAGTTTGCCCCTAGTGTGGAAGGTGATTTTCTGGCTTGAGGCAAGGACCGTGACTTTAATCTCTCAAATGCTCATAACTTTTGCCTAGGCACCAGTGAGGTGACCTAGCGAGCTCTTTTCTCTCTTTTGTTATTGTTCACTTTGGATTTAGCTCTAATTTTTGCCTAGGCGTCCTTTCGAATTTTCGACCTAGCGAACCATCCTTCTTTTCTTTTGAAAGTCTGCCTACATACCCCTAAGTGGGGATCAGGTCCAACGTAGTTCGGGCCATGGTTGGAAAGAAACGGGTTAATTTTTAGGTAGGTGGGGTGACCGAACCGTTGTGGTTGCCTACGTATCCCCGAGCGGGAATCAGGTCGAGCGTAGTTCAAGGCAAGGCTTGAAAGAAATTGGATATGAGGGTTTCTCAAACCAATCGTCATATAAGTTCAAACTTGAGCCACTTATGGTAGCTTTGAATAAAAGGATTCAGTTTCAATCTCCCTTTCTTTTCTTTTTCTTTTTCTTTTTTCTTTTTCTTTTTCTTTTGTTTTGAGGATTGATCCTTTTCACTTTGGCCTAGCCAGTCAATTCTTGCTTTTCATGTAGTTGATGCTTGCAAGATCCTTCAATTGCAATCTCAGAATTCCAGAATGTGCATGTCAGCTCTCAGAATTTATTTGTGGTCATTCCGTGCCTTTTGAAATGTGATCTTGGCACGTTCTTAGGATGTATCTTGAAGCGTATGATTCTCTTATTTGTTTCATCAAAATTTTCTCCAACATTTTGACTGGCTAGGGTCAGATTTTGGAAATCAACACCTTTTTCAGCTCTAACTTTTGCCTAGGTGCCCTTTCGGGTTTTCAACCTAGCGAGCTTTTTCTTTTCTTTTTTTTTTTTTTTTTTGAAAGTGGAGATGAAACTTACTGAAATGTTTGGCTACCATCAAGGGCTAAGTTTGCATTGCTTTCAATCGGACAGATTGCGTGGCTCCCAATTGGATTGGGCTTAAGGCTTTGAAACGGTGGAAATGGTGGAAAGGGTGTCGGGCAAGCCCCAAATCAGTCTTAAGTATGTCTTTTCGAGATTTGAGCAAGAGCATCTTTAAATTCTTAAAGTAAGACAATTCAATTCTCAGCTCTTCTTTGGGGTCAGTGCGAAATCGACTTTGACCTGTTTGGGATTCTCTTTTTTTGTTTGATACAAAAATTTATTAGCAGAGTAATGTCCATGGTAATTTGAAAAGTGACATTTTCAGTTTAGCGATTCATGAATATACACATCAGATTAGGCAAAATGAGACTTCATTCCATCAGAAGAGAAAGATACAGACTCACAACAACTCGATGACAGACAGACTTGACCACAAGATCAAACTTGAAATAGACACAAACTATAGAACAGACTCGACTTGGTCTCAAATGGAGTGTCTTTGTGACCCATTTATCATTATTGTTTTTTTTTTTTTTTTTTTTTTTTAGCAGAAGTCCCAAACACTATCGCTCCACTGCACGGATTCAACATTCATAGGTGTCAGTAAAAGGGATCATTTGAGAGGATAGGCCATGGGCTTAGGTGACATGGGGTTGAATGGGTGGTGGCTCGATGATTCCTCGATCAATGAGGTCTTGGATATCATGGCGGAGACGTATGCACCGATCGGTGTCATGGCCTGGGCCTTGGTGGTAGGCACATCGTTTGGACAGGTCACAGTTAGGTGGTGGGGTATCGGCACGAGGCTGAAGAAGTTGGAGGTGTCCCTTTTTTAGCAGGCGGCCTAAGGCTACGAAGGGAGAGATATCCAGCTTGGAAAATTCACGGGGTACCCTATTTTGGTAAGGGCGGCTAGGCGAGCTGGTTTGGTTTGTGAACTGGTATGATTGGGGAGAACAGGCTATGGGTTGGTTACTAAGGGCGTTGACATTCGAAGGGTTTCGGGAGTAGTCGGGCCTCTTGGGCTGGCTTTGTGATTCTTCATTCTTGATTTTCCCTTCCCTGATTGCATCCTCGATTCTAGTCCCGATCTCAAACAGTTCTTCAAATGTTGAGATGGATTGGTAGAAGAGTTTCTCATGGTACAACGGCAGTAGATTCTTGATCAACATCCGGACTTGTTCCTTTTCGACTGGTCGGTGGGTCATTTGGGCCACTTTGTTCGTCCATCTGCTCAAGAACGCAGCGAAGGACTCATTGAGGTTCTGCCGGGTAGTCTCCAGATCCCGGATGGTGACATCGAGCTCTTGGTTGTAGGAGTAATGATCAATGAAGACCTGGACTATATCTTCCCAAGTCCGAGTCTTAGAAACCTCCAAGGTCAGAAACCAGGATAGAGCGGCCTTGGCGAGGGTTTGAGGGAACAACATTGCAATGTGCTCATGGGTGCAGCCCATTGATTGGAAAACACTCATGCAGAACTTTATGTGGCTCTTTGGATTCCCAGTTCCATCAAAACGATCAATTTCAGGCATCTTGAAGTTCTCCGGCAGTTTCAGCTTAACAGGCTCAAAGAGGCCTTCCAGGTCTAGCATGTAATCATCGACCCCCTTGCTTTTCCTCAGTACGCTCTCTAGCTTGTCGACCTTATCCATTTTCTCTTGGAGCTTCTTCTCATACGCAAACGGTGGGACCCCTTGAAACCAGTCTTCCTCCCCGTTATTCCCATGTGGAGGAGGTTCAAACCCTGGTGGTGGAAACCCGGGCGGAGGTTGCGGCTGCTGCTGCTTTAGTTCTTCCATGAACTTCAAAACTTGGGCTAGGCTGTCGGACTACTGGCTTATGGTTGCTCCCAACTCAGTAACCTTGTTTTCCAACTCTTCTCTATTCATGCTGGAGTAGGCTGTCAGACTGATTCTGACCAAACGGTTATCTGAACTCCTAACCCAAGACGAGGATCCTGGTTGTTGACCTTGGGAATCTATACTAACCTGACAGATTTCGGGGGAAAGGGATGTATCAGATCCTGATAGTGACAAGTTTAGACAGACAATGACAGTGATGTGGACTGACTCGAGACCGTGCGTGCAGATTGATGGGAATAGTGCATGCATATGAGACAAGCATGCGGATGTACGCCCTAATCTATATGATGCCCCTATTTCTAACAGGTAGCAGCTAAACAAATAAGGTCCTAACCATATAGAGTGTGCTAACCCTACTTTCCAGTACGGTCACCGAGGGATAACAGGGGTTTCCAGGTTTTTATGAAAGCTTCTAGGAGGGACTGGGCATTTTTGGGGAATTTGGACAGAGTTTCTGGAAGAAACAGGTTAGTATGGTTATATCTGGGGTATCTGGACAGAATTTCTGGTATTTCTGGGAAATTTGAGCAGGGTTTCTGGGAGAAACTGGTTAATATGGTTATATCTGGGATATTTGGACAAAGTTTCTGGGAGAAACTGGTTAATACGATTGTGGTGATCGTACGTTCTAGCAGGTTTTCATACTCCTATGTCTCAGGACCGACAAACAAGGTTTGCGGTGTATATCTTTGTGAGCATGGAGCAGACATCTTTGCCATGGTGTCTAGGCAGGTCAACTCAATGTGATCACATGTGAGTGATTGCCTTGGGGATCATAAGAAAGAGGTTCTGCCTCATGCCACATAAGCATCTATACCGCGCAGGTAATCCCACCAGGGCATACAGCAGTTATATCACATTGTCCTATCTGAAAAGATAAATGAACAGTCCTATGAAAGGTTCTACAGGAATCTATATGCAAAGGCTGGGTTTAGTCAAAGAGGGTCCGTTGACGAGAGTTCCAATATACCGTCAGAGAGACAGTACGGAGGTTTTTACTCTTTTTAATATACCTTGGAAGGTACAGTATCAACGGTGACTTGTGCCCTGGCACAGCAAGACCTGAACAATATCAGCGCCGCGTTTCAGACACAGTCGGAGGGGGAAATGCAAGAGTACAATGCGGTGAACCAAACACAGTAAAAAGATGATTTTAAGGATGCTTTTTATGAGTCAAACCTCTGTATTATTTTGTTTTGAAAATAAATATCCCCAGCAGAGTCGCCAGATTGTGGACACGCGGAATCGGACCACTTCTCTCTTGTTCGAGATTGCTTTGAAATTGATTTGAATCAAGGAAAGAAAACGAAAGGTCTGTTGAAAACAAATACAGAGTCGCCACTTGGTCTTTAAGGAACCAAGAAACCTAATTTGACTCACCCAAGCGGATAAGGGCACCGGCCCTTCATAACCAAAGAACTTGGTTCGGGGTTTTGGTACGAGAGAGGAAGGAGCCTTTGTCACGACTAAAACACCCTCAACTCGCCCCGTCTTTCGACAGGCCTCAATTAGCATCCAAATAATCATCTTATACTATGTATGGTTCGACAATTAATACTATGATAGTATATTACATTACATAAGAAACTTGAAAATGAAAGATCTAAAGATAAAATATCATTCATAAGATCTAAGTCAAATATCATACAATGCAAAGTGAAAGATCACACAAACAAACCTAGGAAAAATCGTCTATTCATATATCAAATAATCAAGACTTCCTAATCTAAAGGGGGACATGAATTGTTCTTGAAACAAATAAACAAAGAAATCAAGATATGCTTAGCAAGCTAGTATGATGCATGTTATTCTTTGAGAAAAGAAGACCTCTCAATCCCCGGGACGGATGAGAAAGGATGATTAGATCAAGGGGAAGCATGAACGTGTGATCGAGTTCATTCCTTATAATCTTCTTAGATTAAGAGTTACAAAACCCAAATCTTGCATGAATGCAATGTATGTATCTAAAATGTGCAAAGGTTGTAGTGTGCTTTGTGTTCATGGCTTCCTAGAATGACTTAGAATTCTATAATGTGTATGAATGGATGAATGAAATCAACATAGGATATGTACAAATGTAGTATGAACTACTTCCTAAGATATGGGTTAATTTGGAATGCATATGAGCATCAAATCAAAGAATAAAAGTTGAAATGTGTTTGCTGTGAATAGTGGACAGACTGCATGTAATACTTTGCAACATTATAATGGGAGGTCAAACGTGCCTAGAAAAATGTGAGAAAAATCAAAGATCATCCTTATTGTGTCTAGAAAATAACCCAAAAATCCAAACATCAATAGCTATCACAGATTAAAAGAAAAAAATCAGAATGTACACATGACTCAGAAACAAAAGCTGCACTGTTGACTGATTTTGTATGATTTTTCATAAATCAAAGAAAAGGTTTATGATGACCCATTATGTACCAAAAGTTTCCTAAGACACCCAAGTTTTATAAAAAAAATAGAAAAGATATATGTACAGTGATGAAAATATCCAGAATAAGTGCAAGAAGCTGGGTGAACATTCTGTGAGAACAGAGGCAGATTATGAATATGAACTTCTCACATCCAAAACAAATACTTTCACATCTCTATAATTGATGGGAAAAATTGGGGACAAACTATGATGTATTAGGAAGATTTTCCAAGTGGTTTCATCATCATAACTCGAGTATTTAATTCAAAACAAATCTTTGAATCTGAACATCTCACTGTTTTGGATCATTGTTTTGGAGATTTTGAGGAAAACAAAGTTTTGTTTCTTGAAACCAAATGAGAGGGATTGAGAGGGGTTTTGAAATAGATGTTTTGAAAACATATTTTCAACACTCAATAAGGATCATGGCCACTTAGAATACCAACATCAAACCCATCATTAAGAACCTCCAAGATTGTTGGAGAGATTTATTTTTATTTTGAACATAACTTCAATACATCCCAAGAATACCTTGGAAGTATTGAGGTTATGATCATCATCTATCAAACATGTTTTTGAGGTCAAGAGCTACTATCCATAAGGATTCACTCACCCCAAACTTCATGTCATCCCTTAGATGATGATGAACTAGTAAGTAAATAAAGAAAAGAAAAAGAAATGAGATAAGGAGAGATGAACATATATATAATCAAAGCAAGTAAATAGCAATCAATAGATGATAATCAATGTGATTTTGGACTTGTAGCTTGGTGTTTCACTCATAGATTTTGACATTTGGACATGGAAGTGGCTTCCTAACTCAAGAATGCTCAAGAATGAGGGTTGGAATGGACTTTGAATGTGAAGTATATAGAAGGATAATGAAAGAAATCAAGAATAAAACTCACTTTCTTATGGAAAATCAATGGGAGAAGCTCCCTTTCTCTCTTCTAAACCTATCTCTATCTCTCTTCTTCTCTACAACTTTTCAAGCTTTGCACTTGCCCCCCCCCCCCCCCCAAAATGAAGAGCAATGGAGGGTTTAAATAGGCCAATTTGGGGTGGTTTTGGGGTTTTAGAAGTACTCCCATTGGTCCCAAACAACTGTGAACATAAAACTATGTCGTTTTGACTTTCAATTAATCAAATTGGACCCCCAAAAAAATTACAAAAATGGACTCTGCGA
Source organism: Hydrangea macrophylla (assembly GCA_033977485.1). Classification (NCBI taxonomy): domain Eukaryota; kingdom Viridiplantae; phylum Streptophyta; class Magnoliopsida; order Cornales; family Hydrangeaceae; genus Hydrangea; species Hydrangea macrophylla. The sequence goes on from CM066992.1 coordinate 96,930,330, forward strand.
GGATTGAGTGCCGCGGCGGCACTGGGCCAGTGCCGCGGCGGCAGTGGGCCAGTGCCGCGGCAGCACTGCTCCTCAGACGCCCAGAAATTTACGTTTAGGCCCCCAGAGGTTCCGGTATTCGCGAAAAGGCCCTATTTTGTCCGAAATTCACAGAAAATGCATACGAACTCCAAATTGAGGTTGTGATATACTGTTGGAAAGGTAATGGAGTCTACTTTACATAAAAAATAGCTCGGGGATAGGTCACTTGGAAAAGTTTTGCGGTATTCGCAATAAATGCTGATTTGATCGCCTTTTTCGCCTTCGGAAATTCAAAATAAATTCGTTTTAAATTCAGGAATTATGTGCGATATACCGTTGGAAAGCTATTGACCTCTAGTATCCATGAAAAATATTTAAAAATTGTTTCGGTGCCCCGATTCCAAAGTCAAATCTTGGTCAAACTGGTCAAACCTGGGATTCCCGGGAAGTTCTGGGAACCTCCGGGAGCTCCCAGGAGCCGACGTTTTCGCTCGATTCTCTTTTAAAACTCATTTTAATACTTTTCTAATGATTCCGGTGAATTCGGAAGATTTTGGTCAAACTTGGTCAAACTTGGTCAAACTTGGTCAAACTCTGGTCAAACTTAGTCAAACCGGTCAACGGGGACTTTTCGGGAACTTCCGGGACTTCCGGGGGTCTCTGGGAGCTGACGAATTCATCTGATTTCTCTTAGAAACTCACTTTATCGCTTTTCCTTATGACGTAGCATGTTTTCAGAACTTTGGGACCAAATCTGGGAGTTTTTGGGCTTTCAGGGGTCATTTTGGTCATTCTGAGCATTCTGAGAGATAGAGCTGATTTCCAGGATTCCTTTTGAGTCTTTTATGATCATTGTGAACCACCAAGCTATGGGTCTCCTAAATCTGATAGCCGACAAAATGGGGTGTCTACACCAGCTGACCACAGCGCCACGCGGCATTGACTACCGCGTGTCATGCTGACGTGGCAGTTGGCCCCACTTTTGGTTTTTCTCAATTTTTCCACTCAGAGTCCGGATATTAACGAACAGACACTTGTTCTCCGCTAATTTGGCCGTTCCGAACGCACTGGTAACCTCTGCTTTGGCCAAATCCAACTTTTAAAGCCTATTTTGGATATTATGTCTTTTTCAGGCTATCCTAGATAGATTTTGGCCCCCGCGCGTCCCACTCAACTCAGCCTGGACCCATTCCGACCTGATGTAGACACCCCAATTTTAACCAAGCGTCGAGTTAAGGTGAGTAATACCTCTAAGACCCGATGATGACAATGTCCGGCCAACCTAGGACTTCCAAAGATGATTCAAACTCTTCGAAAGACTCTCTAACCTAAACAAAAAGCAAAAAAGAAAGAAAAAAGAAGAATTGAGGCAAAACGACACTTAGGCAGATTTGCGGCAGTCACGTGCTTCCGTTGCAGCACTCCCTAACTGTCAAAGCGGCATTCAAGGAGAGCCGTATCGGCATCCATTAACTACCGCTAAAATGCTTCAAGTGCCGCTAAATTTAAAAATTCTAAAAAAGACGGCAGTCCATGGAGTTGTCCGCGACATTCCATGAGTGCCGTTTCGGCATTCAGAGAATGATGCGCTAGCGTTCACTGAATGTGACATTCAGTGAGTGTCACTTCCATCTCCAAAGAGTGCCGCATTTTTGTGACAGTCTGTCCAAAAGTAGGTCAGTTTATACCATCAAAAGGGGGCGGGAATTAGGGTTTTGGCTGTAAATTTCCCAAAAAGACCCCCTAATAATTGCCTATATATATATAAGGTGTATATCCCATTATTAAAGGGAGTATTAGAGTGTTAGCATCCCAATATTGATTCTCCTTCAAAATTTTCTAAATAGAGAAAGAGTAGTAGAGTTGGAAGAAGAGTTTGATCATCACTTGGAAGGTCTTAAAGAAGCCAAGAAGTTGAGGATACTTAGAGGTAAAACTCTAAACTAATTAGTTTATTAATAGCTCAATCACAATATTTAGATACCTAGGACCTTTTAAACATTTTCAAAACCTCTCTTCCCACCTCATTTCATCACACACCACATATATATTGTGATTGAGCTTTCATCTCATTAATTTGGATCAAAGTGGTTTAGTGTTTAAAGCTTAAAAAAATCTTGAAATAAAACCTTGGTCCCTTTTCTTTGATTATGATTATTTCCTAGATTCATGAGACTTTCAATGCCTTACTTGAATCTTTGTGTTTGGAATCCCTCAATATTCTTATGAACTTATGATTCATGAAGGGATTGAGGTTGATTTTAGTATGTTGAGTCAATGAGTCCAAACTTCATCCATAGTTTGAGCTTATTATTTTGAGGTTTTGTGAAGTTCTTAATACTTCATTAAAACCCATAAGTTCAAGTGTTATTAATCTCCAATGACCATCAAATGGTAGGAGAAGTAGCTTAGTTTAAGTCCATCTCTATGGCTTAAGCTAATCCTTTTCTTAGATTTCGTGAAGCTCTTCATACTTCATTAAAATCTATATGTGTGTGTCTTAATCCTACAATGACCATCAAGTGGAAGGAGTAATAATATGAATCCAAGCTTTTGTCCATAAGTTTGAGTTCATTGTTTTGGGATTTTGTGAAGTTCATTTCATACTTCATCAAAATCTACAAACATGTATGTCTTTAGTCTCCAATGACCATCAAATGGTAGGAGAAGTAGTTTGGATTAAGCCCAACTTCATGGTTTAGTAGTTGGAATTAACCAATTAAGTTGAACTTGAACAAACGGTGCAGTGAATTCAATGACCACCTTTGATCAAGGATTTTTAGTTCAATATAAGACCGTTGGAATTGAATGAAACCAACGGGAAAGTGTTTATAACTCAAAGTTATACCACTGTAATTTTTGTTTTAAGGAAGTTTCATGTTTACGGTGGTTTGGTCAAGGGTTTTATGGAACAACTATAATCTGTCAAGAGTTTCAGAACAGTAATACTCTTTTGAAATAAGCAGATCAGAACCTTAATCAGGTGTTCTTGGCCCAAAATAAATTTTTCCAGATAGTTTAACGTGTTAGGAAGCTACCCTAAAAAGACGAAAGCATTTTTTTATTTTTAGAAAATCTTACAAAAATTCTGGACAGAGAGTTGTAAGTCCTTAAGTGATGTCTAGTGTTTGTCTAATTCCCAGAGATCTAACCGTCGAAACTTTGATTTTCTTTTTGGGATGAAAACTAGACACACAGAGGCATCTTGTGTCCAAAAATCATCAAGATCAAACCACATGAAACATGCTTTTTATTTCTTTAAAGTTCTGATCTGCTCTCAGCAATTTTCAGAATTCTATCATGATTTTGATAGATCTTACAAACAATGGTCCCAATGATCTTTCCATGACCTAAGGCTTAAACTATGTGTTAATAGTAATTAGTTAAGCTTAAAATCAGAGGCTAAATGATCCAAATCAATGAAATGCTCATAGTTTTATTTCATTCATACTCATGTGTTCATGTGTATTCATTTATGTAGATTGATACTTGTGAATAGAATTCACCTTGTGTTAGGATTTGTTACTAAGGAGTTCAATAATGTGTTTTGTTTAAAATATTTCAACTAACCCTTTGTTTTGTAGCGCTATCAAGGTATGATTTCTTGAACTCCTCTTTAGTTCATCTTAATTTCTTGATTTTTTATTAATTTTTCGACCCCATGAACGACACCTTAGAATTAAGTCTTGCTTTATTTGTATATTTGAAATAAAGACTCTTTTCCTAGGATTTTATTTCAATTGTATGCATTGCACGTTTAATATCGCGGCTGGATCCCAGGTAAGTTCTATAGTTCCCTATTTGCATATCATATTGCTTGCTACTTGAATTATGTGATTTTTGAATGACATTTTATCACTTGCAATCTTACACCCTTTAGACATGCTTTTGTAATGTATATTTATACATATGTATTAGTTGAGGACATGCTTAGATTATTAATTCGATTAAAAGGATGTTAAGTAGAGGCCTATCGCGAAATATGATGAGAGGGGGTGTTTTAATCCGTCGGGCTCCTTCCCCTCTCATTCCATAATCCCCGGGCCTAGAAAATCTCTGGTTTCTTAAAAGATCAGTTTTCTTTAAAATGGTTTCTTAATTTTCCTTTTAAAAATTAAGTGGCGACTCATTGTTTTGTGTTTTAAATTTAAAAATCGCTTTAAAATAAAAAGGCTGTGGGTAAGGAAAAATTGCGATATCCACACCTGACTTATGGCTTATCTGACTTTTCTGGCCCTTTCGGACCCAACTATGACATCCGTTCAGGTCAGTTTTGTGTCAAAATTCGACTTCGGGCCTTCTCGGTTTATTGTTACGACATTTCTCGATTACGATCCTTTCAAAGCTCAGGATTCTTTCTCAACAAACATCGACTAAATTTCAAATAGCCCCATTCTACACACGTAACTCCCTCAAACTCGTACTCTTAGTGGTCTAGGCTCCCTATAAATCCGCAAGTCAGATGTTCCGCCTCTTTTTTTTTTTCTTTCTCTTTTATTTTCTTTTAGTGGTGTGGTCTCCCTATAAATCCACTGGTCGGATGTTCCTCATTTTTCTTTCTCTTTTATTTTCTTTTAGTTTTTTGGGCTCCCTATAATTCATTGGTCGGATATTCCGCCTTTTTCTTTTTCTTTTTTTTGCTAGTCGGAATGAGGCCTCGAACTCCACCTGATTGGACTTTATATCCTGCGTCAGCCGGAAGGAGATCTAATGACCCACCTGGCTGCACTTTATCTCCTATTATAGATATTCGTTGATGAAAATTAGAGAACACCAAAAAATTGGTATTTCTCTCCATTCGAGATGGTACTTCCGGTACACTTTTCCATACCACTGGGCGCCGACCCTTACTTTCGGTAATTTTTCACTCACTGGGGACCGACCCATACATTAGGTACACGTTTTCCAAAATCACTGGACACCGACCATTACTTCTGGTTACTTTTTCAATCATCTGGGCACCGACCCCTACATCCGGTACACTTTTCATCTACTGGGCATCGACCCTTACTTTCGGCACATAAAACAAAAAGAAAAAAAAATATAAAAACAAAAAAATACAAAAAAAAACTCATCGCACGGTCGATCTACTCCGACTTTTACTTAAAACACTTTCTCATAACTCACTACTTTCTCAAAGTTTAAAAGTCTAAGACTACACCGTACATGTTAAAGTTCCTAGGTACATCAACTTTACTTAAAACATTAATTTACACACTTACGGTCTAGATCTGTCACACCCGTTCCAGAAAATCATTGTTTTATCATGTATATTGACTTTTGTGAGTTATCAATGTTATTTGATAATTGGATTGAGATGAGGTTGGCTGTGGGTCAACGGCGAGGTGTCAGTAAGGACACGAGGAAATTGGTAATTGAGATTTTCATTGGCACGAGTAAATGACATTTATATGATTTAAATGTTATTTGACTTATCTGGTATTTTATGAATAGTAATTTTATCTGTGTTGTAGAAATTCTGGTAATTTTTTATATTGTTATATCATTTTGAGAACTATGGTGAGAACGTGAGTGACACGTTAAATAAAAAGGTAGGTTATGTAGAGATTTCACATAACTTAGTTTTCGAACGTAAGTTTTGGACCCAAACGAGATTTAGTTGGAAACTTTTGGAATTTATAATTTTCACTCGTAAAGGCATAAAATGGACGTGAGCGAAGTTTCATGGGTTAATGAGAAGTTTTGAGAAACTTGCGGGGAGGTAAACGTAATTCCCAGAAAGTTTTTCTATAAATAGTGGTGGATGAGATTCATTCTCATCCAAACTTTCCAAAATATCTAGAGAGAGGAGAGAGAAGGGGATTTGTTGCCACGGGCTTTGCGACGAAGATCGACGACCTTTCGTCTGTCAGATTTTCACAAAATTCAAGATTTGAACTCGTGAAGGTAAGATCTTCGTTTTGATACCACTTAGGCCGTGTTTGGCCAATTTTTGTAAAAATCTTAATTCTAGGAATTTGGGAAAAATAGGTATAAACTTGTAGGAATCGTCTCAAATTCGAAATCCGACGTTTATTTGACCTCCTAGTCGATCCTTCAAAGTTTGGGGGAAATCGCACGAGGTATGAAGTTCTAACTTTTGAAATATAAAGAAATACATGTTTTATATTTCGACGACAAAATTGAGATCTGGGCAAAATTCATGTGTTAATTGTAGGCACGTTAATTATGCACGCGCTAAATTGTGAAAAACATGTCTAAATTTACGCGAGCACGTTGAGTTGTCTATGTGGGTCAAAGGGGAGTCTTATACAAATTCATGCCGGAGTAAGCTTTTCGATGTTTGAGAATTTGAGTAGCGACGACTACTGTGCATGGTTGTAGGCTTGGACTTGCCATGACACTTGTGGGGATGTAATGGTTGTAGGCTTGGACTTGCCATTGACATCGCGGTTTAAGGCTTGGACTTGCCGCTACCGGATGAATGCGTATTTTTCTCCCTAGAGACTATTGATATGTTTTATGAGATTAAAGCATGTTTTGTATATATTGCATATGTTAGACTTGTACGCTCAGCATATAGCTGAGCAGTGGAGATGTACTCCATTGCAGGTAAGAAGAAAGACAAGAAGAAGCGGGATGAGTGAGGCCGTTAAAGAACGCCGGGAAAATCATTTGTTTATATTTTTGTTTCTATTTCCTAAATTGGTATCAAGGAATTGGGTTATGTAGTACGTTGTAATAGATCTTTGGATTAGTTCCGTAGTATGGTAATCCTGAATTTTAACGTCTGTGGTTATGTTTTAAATGTTGTATTTCAGTTATGGTTGTGTTTGTTGTTAGTGCGGAGAAGCATGTGTTGTTAATTTCCACAACAGGGCTGCCCAGCAGGGGAGCAGTCGACTGGACCCTATGTCAGTCGACTGGATCTCGTGTGTTTGAGACACTGAAAGTGAATAGTAAGAGAAGGAGTCGACTGGACCTTTGATCAGTCGACTGAACTACTGTAGATTTTAGCTACTGATCCAAATAGTAACCAGTGCAGTCGACTGGGTTCCCTGATCAGTCGACTGGACCTCTGTTGAGAATTTTTGGGTTTTGGTTTCTGCTTGGAACAGTCGACTGGACCCTAGGCACAGTCGACTGAACCTCTGTTTTCAAAATTGTGTTCCCTTGGACAGGTTTCAAGTGAACAAAACTTTTTATAACTCTGATCTTAATGGATTTTAATAATGTTTTCCGCTGCTATTGACTTTAATGGAACTGGATAAGCCTTAATGGCGTGCCACGTGTCCTGTTTTCGCGCGTAGCGGGATGGGTTGTGACAAGATCGACCAAACACTCACACACGTACACAGCACAGAACTACGTACGACCTGATTCTCGAGTCGGGATACGTATGCAATCCTTACTAGGGTATGGCCATGACCATCCACTATTTATACTTTCTCACATTCTAAATATCTTTTACTTATCTCGAGTCGATATATATGTATCGGCGATCGCATGTCACGGACGCTCAAGTTCAATTTCTTGTATATATATATTTTACTACTTCTTAGTTATGTCCCACTACTATGAAAACCACTAAAATCGATAACCGTGTGTCACGGATACTCAAGGGTGCTTAATACCTTCCCTCGACATAATCGAGTCCCCTAACCAATCTCAAGAACTCTGGTTTTCGAACGACAATCAAGAGTCACACTTTTAAAGGGCTACTTTTCTCAAAACTGTTTTTTTTAAACGAAAATGATTTATGTTAATTGTCTTTGTAGGGATCCTAACTCCTGATAACGTTAGGTGGCGACTTTGAAACTTTTACTGGCCCTACTCCCACTTGTACGTACTTTCATACATTTCTTTTCACGCTTTTGTTTGCTGCTTTGAGCCTTTTATCTTATTTCATTTTATTTCTTTTAAAACGACCTACTCCCACTTTCACACACTTCTCACCCACCTCTTCTCACGCCTATTGACGTAAATAGTCGTGATCCTCGAAGGGACCGCCCCCCACCTTCGGGGCGGGCGCGATAGTGGCTACCAAACATTTTGAAATATCCCTCCCTCTCTCTCTCTCTCTCTCTCTCTCTCTCTCTTCGAACCGACTGAATGCCCATCCCTAGGAGATGTTCTTAATAAACACTTTGGCCACTCGGTTAAACCTAGTTTTTCTAAGAGTAATATTGCTATGCTTTTCCCAAAAAAAATGTTTCTCACACATATGACAGTGAGATCATCTTCAATAATAGTATAACAATTTCAACATTAATTAATCAGAATCAAATAATTTACTCACACATATCAAAAAGCACTTTGAAATAAGAATTTAAAAACATAACATTACTTTTTTCCAAAACATGACAACAACTAGTTTAACTTTTTCAAAGGCTTTGTCAAAGCAAGCTTCAATTTGCTTTGACAATAACCAATTATTGATTTTGAGAGATTTTTCGAAAACAACCATCAATGGTAGTACTATTTTTATTATATATATATATATTGTTGAAAATTTATATACGAGTATATTTTTCTTTGGGAGGGAAACGAATGTACTATATTTGCAACAAAAAAGTTTGCATGTTTGTAACCTTATCCGCATTAAGGGTAGTATAGTCAAACCAATTGAAGTACAAAAAAGCCAAGGATCTGGACATCTTCGTAATTAAAAGTAATTTAAAAGTTTTTTAAGTATTTATTAGCCGGTGCAGTTGCAAGTGCAACTGATTCAGTGATACCAATAATAGAACAGAACACTGTTCACTTGTTCACTTCCCCAACAAAAATTAATTAAACAAAAAAAAAAAAAAAAAAAAAAAAATATCCCTGTTGTCTGCGTCCTCTAAAAGCCTTCCTATGGATAGATACAGAGACTTTATAGAGAGAGAAAGTACAGAGAGAGAAAGGAAAAAAAAAAAAAAAGCATCAGACCTCACGAGCTCCCCCACTCATCGTCCTCTCTCTCTCTCTCTCTCTCTCTCTCTGCATCATCATCATCATCATCATCGAACTGTCCTGATTTGGGACCCTAGAAATTTAAAACTGGTTAATCGAATTATTTATTTTTTTTTTTTTTTTGGGGGGGGTAAGTAAGAGCTTCACGAGCTTTGAGCTCATCTTTTGGCGGCGTCTCTATCTTCAACCAACCAACCAACCAACCAACCTACCAACAATCTTCAAAATCCCTAAAAACGTGTGATAGATCTCGCCCCACGTCGAGTTTGAGTTCGATTCTGAGTTTAGGGATGACGATGCGGTAAAGTTCTTATTTAGTGTTTTTGGGGGTTGAGTTTTTTTTTTTTTTTTTTATGGGGATGGATCGATCTGCGATTACTGTTGGTCCGGCGATGGACATGCCGATCATGCACGATAGTGACCGGTACGAGCTCGTTCGGGACATTGGTTCGGGGAATTTCGGTGTGGCTAGATTGATGAGGGACAGGCAGACCGAAGAGCTCGTTGCAGTTAAGTATATCGAGAGAGGTGAGAAGGTTAGTGTCTGAATTCCAAATCTTCTTTTTCTGTATTTGTTTGTCGTAAATTTGTAATTTATTGATATGTTGTGGTTTAGTGGAATTTGGATTTTCATATGTGGAGGAGTTGAGTTCAGCTGTGTGTGTGAAAGTGAAATTGGAATTAGGATATTAAATTTCGTGTTTGGTTGCTGGGAATTGGTTCGAAATGAAAGTAGAACTTGGGAGATGATACGCAACAACTACTGATATTTTGGTATTCATTGTCTTGTAGGAGGTCAGTTTTAGATCCGAATTGGAAATTTGAGTCTCTTGAATATTTATGCTCCATTTGCCTGGTAGATTTGAAGGAGGGTTAAAAGAGAAAAAAAGAGAAAACTTGGAATCTTTCAACACTAATCAACTTAACCTGTAACAAACTTTTAAACTAAACAGAGTTAAAAATAAATGGTCGTCGTCACTCATGGCGGAAATTAGGCCCAGTGTCTAGGATGAGGTGAGATTGGTTGGATACTTGCAAAAGACAGTGAAATAGCAAGCGTGTTCGATTACTTAATGATTATAACTATCATGAACTTTATTATTTTATAAGGAGAGTCACTTAATTAATGATTTATGTCTAAACATCTGGGTAGTTATGGCAAAACAGAAATTTAATGTCAGACAACAGTTATCACGCTTCTAACCCACTGTTGGTACTCATATAAGTGCATGACTTGGATTTACTTAAATGGTGCAATTTGAACACTGTAACGATTGATTGTTGCATTGACGTTTGGTTCGCATTTGAACTTATTCCTTAGTTTTGTTTTGTGAAAGTGAAATTGAATCTGGACATTCATTTCATGTTTGACTGCTGGGAATTGGTTCGAAATGAAAATGAAACCTGACAGATGATAATCACCAACTCGACTCGAATTTTGTGATTCGTGGTCTTGTAAATTAGTACTTTAAGTTTTAGAAGTTCAATTTCAATTCTAAGTTCGAAATTTCCGTCTATTGATTTTTTATGCTCCATTTGCCTGGGAGGTTTGAAGTGGGGGAAAATGTGAAAACTTGGAGTTTTCAATACTAGTCAACTCAGCCTGTAACAAGATTCACTGTTTTCAGTTATTTTTCTCACTTCGAGGACTAAACAGAGGATAGTTAAGGGTCGTATTAGACAGGAGGTGTGGTCATTCAGGGTGGAAATTACTCCGCATCTAGTATGAGGTGAAATTGGTTCGATACTTACGAAAGACAGTGAAATAGCAAGTGTTTTGATTATTTAATGGGTATTACTATCATGAACTTCTTATACTGACAGTCACTAAAGTAATGATCTTCTAGACATTCGGGTAGTTTTGGCAAAACAGAAATTCACTGGCAGACAACGTTCTCCATTCTTCAAATCCACTATTGGAGCTGATATAAATGCATGGCTTGATTTACTTAAATGGTGCAATGTGGAAACTGTAACAATCGATTGTTGCCTTAACGTTTGGTGTGTTTATGGACTTCTTCCTTAGTTTAATTTTGTGTTTTGCCTTCTTATAGCACTTTACATATATTTAAAATGCATGGTGGAACAGATAGATGAAAATGTGCGAAGAGAAATCATTAACCACAGATCGCTGAGGCATCCCAACATTGTTAGATTCAAAGAGGTCCGATCCCTCCCAATTGGCACTCTTTTTCTCCTTATTCGAAGAGAATGAAGTTTAATTCAGTCATGTTCTGATTTCTTCCATAGGTCATATTAACTCCAACTCATCTGGCTATTGTAATGGAATATGCATCGGGAGGAGAGCTCTTTGAGCGGATATGCAATGCAGGCCGGTTCAGTGAGGATGAGGTTTTTATCCAACTTATTCTATCCGTTTTCTGGTAGTGTCTCCGTGTTTATTTGTGTTTTAATTACACTGGCTAGTCCTGCAGGCACGTTTTTTCTTCCAGCAACTCATATCAGGTGTCAGCTACTGTCATGCAATGGTATTTAAACTAGTTTTGTTCTTTTACTCTTTGTTACACTTAAATCTGGAGGTACAAACTTAATGATCTTGATTGGTTTGTTTTATTTCTTTAATGAAGCAAGTATGCCACCGTGACTTGAAGCTGGAAAATACATTATTGGATGGAAGCCCAGCTCCAAGGCTGAAGATTTGTGATTTTGGTTATTCCAAGGTATCATTTTCCTTTCTTTTCTAGTTCTCTTGTCACTCTGTGTTTGTTGCGCTATTACATGGTACTAGCATAGGACCCGCACGATGCGGGGGTAGATGAAGCGCTATCTAATTTAGGACTGACAATACACACGAGTAAAGACAAAAAGTAGGTGGAAAATAAAAAGGAAAGAGAAAAACAAATGCTTCAACAAACATGAATTCACTAATGAAAGTTGACTCTTTTTCTTCCAAAATTGACCACCCCTACAATTTGGGCATGCCTCTCTAAAGCTACCGAGTCATTTTTACTCAAGTGTGAGTGGTAGGGAAGCGATCGGTTTGTTTCGATCGGTTTTAAACAATGATTTTTTAAACATAAATTGATTTTGTTAGGCTCAGCTCACTTTAAGAAACAAACCTTAAATTTAGAACTTATACTTGTTCGTTTCGTTTGGACATTTACTTGATGTCTTATATATAGAAGACACAAACATCAAACAGGTTAGTATTGGAGCAATAAAACAAACAAAAATAAATGGAAAATTTCATGCTACAACCTATACAATCCAAATTACTTTTGGCCCCAACATGTTGTGATTTGATCCCCAAATAATGTGTTTTTGAAAAGCTACTTTGATTTTAAAATCAAATTAAGTAATTTCCAAACTCACAACAGGCATGTTTTGACCAAATCACAAGATAAAAACTTTGGACTATCATAGAGGACCCAAGAGGAATACTTTATTTGCACACACACAATCGAAAAATTCATATATGATAACCTCGATGCCCATGACAACATATATAGCTTGCCTTTAACCTAACAAAATTCAGATGAATATGTGCATGTTTGGGGAGTAATTGGGATTTGCAAAATTGTCTTTCAAGCAGAGATGACTACTCGCATTTTATAGAGAGGTCTCTAAACCATAGAGGTAAGAAGAAGTGTCAAAAGGCAGGCATGAGTTTGTACGACTCACGAATATATTTGGTTAGCAGTCGGATTTAAATGACATTTATTAGGACATTAGTAGGGCAGATCAAGAGACCATGGGGGGAAAATTGAGGGGTAGTGTTTGTATTTATTATGAAGAAACTCAATGGAGGCAAGTTTTTATAGGAATAATTATATTTCTGTCTATTTTATGTATAGATATTAAAGTCAATCTATTGCTTTTTAAAAATAAAAAAAAATATAAACTTTTTTGAATAAAATAATAATAAAAAAAGTCGTTGATTTTTCACGACGTTTTTGAGCAATTCGTTATAAGGTCGGGGAGAAACTCTCTAAAACGTTGGGAGCAACTCATGTCAAAGTCTGGTGCAAATCTTGACAAGGTTGGGAGCAAGTTTTCACAATGTCGGGAGGAACCATCACAACGTTTGGTGCAAGTTTACTACGTGAAAAACATAAAATAGGCTAAAAGTTAAAATGATTATTCAAGAGTTTTTTTTTTTTTTTTAAATTTTGTTGATGACTTTAATTTTTTTATTATTATTAATATTTTTTCAAATTTTAAAAAATAGTAGACTGACTTTTAAATTTTATACAAAAAATTGCCTGAAATGTAATTTTCCCAATTAAAAGACACATGTCAACACCATATTCTACCCTACCTAAAACCTCCACTTTTATATATAAAGAATAGTTTGCATCTCTGTCAAGTTTGAGATTGGAATCTACCTGAAGTATAATGTAGGGATGGTCTGGATGTATACATGCTATTCACATGCTCACAAGTAATAAGCCATTAAGAAACTATATCCTAGGCTTCCTAGCCAACAAGGCGTTATTCTTGTGAAATTTATACTGTGTTGTTGAAGTGTGGGTCTATGTAAGCCATTGACTTGATTTTCATCTTATCCTAGCCCTTTTTTATTTTTTTTCTTCATGCTAACTTCTGTCACTTTTCTGTGTATTTTGACTCTTGCTGCATTTCTCAGTCTTCGGTGCTGCATTCGCAACCAAAATCAACTGTTGGAACCCCTGCATATATAGCTCCTGAAGTGTTACTTAAGAAAGAATATGATGGCAAGGTAAATTGATTTCTAAAACTGTCCGATTAATTCATCTTTGAAAAAGTTGAACTTATTTGTGCATTCATAAACCATTTTGGTTAATTATGTCTACATGCCCATAAACCATTTTAATTATGTAGTTTTTTGGAAATATTTATATATTTTTTAATCTCAGTATATACAGTTCCATCGTTCCTAATTATAAAGCTCATTTCTGTTAGCATTTTCCTCGCTCCTTTTTTATGTAGTTTATAAAATCCTATAATGTTGGTTGCTCAACCATTCTTATGGTGATGGTGTTGGCCAATTCTGTGTTATAGCTGGATTGTAATCCGGAATTAGGATCTTTGGAGGAGAGATGATAGGAAATTGGATTTAGTCCAGAGTCACTGTGATCTATTTCAGAATCTGTTAGATCTATTTTCGTCTCCTTAAATGATTTAGGTAGAATTGGGTATCTGGGTCTTCTTAAACAGTGATTATGCAAAGGTGACCACATCATTGAGTAGTCTAATAAGTTGATATCTTATTTATATTGCCTGGGAAGTTAATGGATGGCTGAAATTTGTGGACATTAATACAAAGTGGAATTTTGGAGGTTGACAAGTCACAAGTTTTAAAGAAGAAACTTCGTTCAAGTTACTGGGAATAAGGTTCTATGTATTACAGCAAATTGGTTACTTAACAGCTTTGGCTCTCAAACTCTTTCTACTGAAACAATTTCATTCAAAACACGAACATTATTATGCAATGTTGCAGCTGCCAAATTGGATAACATTCATTGATATTATATGCTACTGTAGTATTGCTCAAGCTAGTTGATTACTTTGAGTCTCTGCATCCACATTCTGTTATATATATAGTACTACAGCCCAATCTTAAGTTTTCCTCATTTGATGTGCTATTACAATTACAGATTGCAGATGTGTGGTCTTGTGGGGTAACTTTATATGTCATGCTGGTGGGTGCATACCCTTTTGAGGACCCTGAGGAGCCTAAGAACTTCCGTAAGACAATTCAGGTAATTTGCACTTTTAGTTGCCGCAGGTATTGGATTCCATCTGGACTTCTTATGCGATTACTTGTTCATTGCAGCGAATTTTAAATGTCCAATACTCTATACCAGACTATGTTCACATATCTCCAGAATGCCAACACTTGATCTCAAGGATTTTCGTAGCTGATCCTGCGAAGGTCAGTTGCAATTTCTTAGTACCTGTGTTTTTTTTGCAGATTGCCTTCCACAAGTGCATTTTTTTTTGGGTTAATTACGGAAACACCCCCTGTGGTTAGGCCTTTTATCAAATACCCCTCTGTACTTTAAATTTTATCACTAATACCCCTTGTGGTTTGGATTAAAGTGAAACAGTCACTTTTTCCGTTAAAGTTAACGGAAAATTGATAAAAGTACAAAATTACCCCTATTACATGCTAATAATAGCACCGTTATATGCTTAAATGTTTATTTAGGTATAAGTGGTACATTATTATATTATTTTGATATTACATTTATTGTTAAAAACCATTATGTGGTCACTTAAGGGTACCTTTGTGATAGCGAATTTGACACACACAAACAAAATTTTGGGGATAAATTTTTTTTTAGATCTTAATACATCACTACACTGGATTTCACTGGGTGTGTGGTCAAGAGTAGATTAAAAAAAAACTAACATATCACCAAGATTGTGTGTGTCTAAGAGTAGATAAAAAAAAATAAAATAATATATCGCCAAGACTGTGTGTGGGCCTGTGGGGTGTGGGTGTGGGTGTGTGTGTGTGTGTCCAAGGGTAGATCAAAAATTAAATAAATTTGCTCTCATGAATGTACTTCAAAGTAACTACAGTATGGTCTCTAACAACAAATATAATATCAAAATAATATAATAGTATACCACATATGCCTTAATAAACATTTAAGCATATAAGGGTGTTCTTATTAGAATGTAAAGGGGGTAATTTTATATTTTTATCCATTTTCCGTTAACTTTAACGGAAAAAGTGACTATTTCACTTTAGTCCATACCACAGGGGGTATTAGTGATAAAATTTAAAGTATAGGGGGGTAACTGATAAAAGGCCTAACCACAGGGGGTGTTTCTGTAATTAACCCTTTTTTTGGGGGGGGTGGAATGGAGTCCTTCTGTTCTTGTCAGCTAGGTGTTTATATGCATAAATACATATATATATGTATGCAAGGTGGTTTTAAGTAAACTCTAGCTTGTAAAACGTATGTGGTTTTGAATGAAATTGCTTCATTGCAGTGACCTAAGCCTTTATTCTCAGCTACATTCCAAAGGTCCTAATTAAATGAAAAGCATCTTTTATATCCACTTGCATGCTTTTGTTGTTTTGTTTGTTCACTTTTCTTGTTTTCATTGGTTTGTCTTTATCCATCGACAAACTTGCTCTCCTTTCCTTTTCTTTGTTCGTGGGTGGTGTTTGTATGGATGTGCATGCCGACCTTTGACCAATTATGCGACATCACGAATGGTTAAAAGAACAAGAAGTAAAGGCTGCAGGAAAATATATTTCTGTATTATTTGCGTGTAAATATTGATGCTGCCATTTCACAAGCTTCATCTTCCTGGAACAAAGTGTGGAACATTGATTTACTGATTTTAGTCTCATCCCCTTTATTGTATTTTTACAGAGAATTTCCATTCCTGATATAAGAAATCACGAGTGGTTTCTAAGGAACCTCCCAGCTGACCTCATGGATGAAGGGACGATCACCAGCCAGTTTGAAGGGGCTGAGCAACCAGTGCAGAATGTTGATGAGATCATGCACATAATTGCTGAGGCTACCATACCTGCTGCCGGGGCCCACAGTCTCAACCAGTATCTAACTGGCAGTCTGGACATCGATGATGATATGGAGGAGGACCTGGATAGCGATCCAGACCTCGACATCGATAGCAGCGGTGAAATTGTCTATGCAATGTGATCACGACACTTTAGCTACTACGGTTTTAGAATTCTTCTTCTAGGGCAACTTTGAGACTAACTTTTCAGTCTCGGGTTTTCGGGTATCAAAGGTAGGAGGAAGGGTTTTCTAGTTAGGACTTGCTTATTTGTAAGGGGACTACATTCTTCCCACTTAGTTTGTGTACGACCTTTTCCGAGGTGTTCTTGTTGTTCTGTATTGTTTGTACCAAAACATTTCGGACTGAAAACCGTAATACGGGTGTGTATCATTCTGTGACTTAATTTTATTTCTGAATGTATCTATAGTTGGTCGTCTTGTTAGTCATTTGTTATGGTTTTTGGGTGAAATTATTCTTTGGGACTACACTTGAAGGCCTTGAGTGCAGTTCGGGCCCGTTTGATAAAATTCAAAATGTAACTATGTAAGTACTAACTTTCTATTACTAAAAATTTTAAGCTACGAAATTTATAGTATTGAAAGTAATGCTTTCTTATTCGAGTTTTTGTACTTGAAATTGGTAGACTTGCAGCTATTTTTTCAATTAAAGGTAATGGGTAATACTTGGGGCACACCAAAAAAATACTACTTTTGTAACAGATGTGTTTATCTATCTCTTGTATCACTGTCGGGTCCAGTGACATTACAGGAGCAATATAGACACATTCATTGAATTGTGTTCCAAAAGTTGTCTTTGAGTGTGTCCCAATCTTTACTCAATGGTAATATGGATGCATTATCAAACACACTAAAAAAAAATAATGGCAGAAAGTACATAATTGGGTTATCACAAATGTCCAATATGAAAAGAGAAAAGAGAAGTGGTAGACACACATTTCAAACCACACCTCAAACCACACATTTCAGACTATTTGCAGTGTAGAATGGTGAATGATACCTAGTCTAGACATTTTTTGCTGCACAATAAACCATGACCCTTGCATCGAAGCTGTTGACTGATGCAATTGAAAATGACTTTCATTCCAGTAACAGGATTTTTTTTTAACCAAACAACGGATAGTATTGGATTCACTATATGCCTCTTGATTGTGCATAAATTAATGGGTATACCAAATTAAAAATCGAATTGTTTTGGGAAATGAACCCGACGTGAATCGAACACGCAACCTTCTGATCTGGAGTCAGACGCGCTACCATTGCGCCACGGATCCACTTGCTTATATAGCTGACTCAAATAATAATAGTCCTTTTACTCCTTTGTACAGGACCCACAAGTTATTAACAAATCCAACCAGAGCCCAAACCCATTTTGGTCGGACTTTGAACAACTCTTTTATGTTTGTCAGGTGGCCCTAGCCTAGATAGTTGAAGCCCAACTTGGGCAGCTGGGCTATTGGTTTATTTATTTATTATTATTAGAAACAACATTTCATTGATACAGAAGAAAGCAGATCCTAAGTGGAATCAGTATCAGCATCAAGAAAACAAACAAAACGAAACAACCGAAAACATCACCAAAACAGAAAAAACAAACAAGAATAGACCCAAAGCAAAAAGCACAGAAAACATCTGACGTCGTACTGCAATTTCTTATTTTCAAAGATATCTCGGACTGTGGCACCGCTTAAAACTGGGACTGAGGAGAAGCTGCAAAGCTGCACAACAACCTCCAAACCCCTGAAAAGAGCCAGCGGAGGAGGCAACTGTCGAAGACCGACACCAAATATCATTCCAAAATGCATCTGACCTGCGAATAAAACCCGCCAAAATACCGGATCTACAAAGAGGAAGTCAGATCTAACCACAAAAGATAAGATCCAAAAGATCTGAGGTGAAGACCCACACCAAACAAAACAACAACAAAAAAAAAAAAAAAAAAAAAAATCCACCACAACACCCATCTAAAAAGGGACGAAACCCTCACCGTTGAGGGACAAACTTGGACTATTGAGTTGGACTTAGACGTGTGCCATAATTACATATATTTGGCGTGTATCATACTAGATCACAGTGTCTTTAGTGTTAGGGTATTATTAAAAAACTAAATTGGTAGATGATGGTTTTTTCTAAGATCTAAACTAAAAAGCTAGATTTGAGACCTTATAGAGATTTGTTTCCCAATTGCAAATCGGGCCTAGGCTTTGGTACCAAAATTCAGGGCCGGGTTGAACTGCATTGGTCAAGCTCAAGTCGGTTTCGGGCAATCTCTACTAAAATTCGAGTCAAGTTTGAAGTCTTTGGACAGACATAAAACTCCAATTGTGAAGCGATAAACCGGCTCTGGCTCCCATAATGGATAATACGTTTTTGTTCCTTTCATTTTTACTCGGTTAAAATCCATAATAATACTAGAAGTCTAGTTCCATAAGCAACCCATAAGTAGAGTTGGAGCTTGAGTCTAAGAGCATCTCCAATGTAAAAAGTTATTTTTTTCATCTCAAAGTTATAATTTGACACTTCTAGTAGCCAGTACAAAAAAAATAATATTTTGACAATACTGTTCCAATGGTAGATCTCACTCGAAATGCCAAATTGTGTAAAAGGCAACCACAAAATTTATTGTAACACTTCATGATTATACCCCCAATGAGCTTGGATAAAACTTTGTGATTGTGACGTTCGATCATTCGTGCTCTCAATATAATTTTTGGAATACTCGATTCTAAAAATTATTGTGACTGCAAGTTGCCAACAATCGGATCTTGTGTGACACTCCAACTATGGCAAATTGCTATATCTTGATCCACAGTAAATGTCTTTCCCCTCTTTGTGGATTGTTGATTGGTTTCCATTTTCTCCTAAATAAATAAAATTGGACAAGAGAGCACAATATAGAAAATGGGTTCAAGTTTTATATTTATAGACATTTGGGAGGGTATAAAAGTAAAATCACAAAATATAGCCGTTGGGGTTTGCAATATACTACATATATGTTGGGTTCCTGCAAAAGGAAAAACAAAATAGAAATATATGGTTTAGTCCCTAAGATTTCGGTCAACATAGATTTGGTCATTTGACTTTTTGTAATATTGAAATTGATCCTTTATTCGTGTTGATACTTAAAAATTAGTCATTTTTCCCATTTTGGAAATTGTTTTCTGGACGATTATACCCCCAATTAATACATATTTATGTGTATAAATATATGTATATATATATATATATTCCTGTGTATAGAGAGTGAAAGTCAATTATGGGTAATCATTATCCCAAAATCAAGCAACTGTTATGGAGATTCAATAATCATTATCCCAAAATAAAATTAAGATACAATTAAGATATGTTTCTCTCTCATTATATCACTCTGTATCTCTCATAATCTCTCTCTCTATCTTTCTCTCTAACCCCCCAACAACTCTCTCTCTCTCTCTAAAGATGTCATGTTGATGATCTCGTCCAACCAAAACCTACCCACACTCCCCGTGCCTCAAGCAGTCAACCTAATGCTCCCGAGGTCCCTCAAAATAATGCAGCAGTTGAAATGCGGCAATACACAGAGGCAATTTCTGGTCAGGCATCAAATGAAGTTGCAAAGCCAACTAACAGTGATAACCCGTCGCAGAGTCTACAAAGTACAAGGATGCTACCTCCTGCTGTAACATCTGAAGGTGAAGGCCTGCGCATTTGTATGTAAACAGAGTGAAAATCTCTCCTACAATGCATTTATATCCCTCGCTCCATCCTTATCTCACTCTATCTCTCTCATCTCACGATCTCTCTCCAGTTTTTTTTTTTTCTGATCTGTTTTCTCTCATCTCACATTAGGTTAGGTTTGGTTTTTTATTTTTATTTTTTTTTATCTGGGTGGCAAGTCTTCTAAAAAAAGTAGTTTTGTTTCCATATGATTTGAGTTTTTAAAAAGTTTTATATTCTCTGTGATTTTGCATTGTAGGCTTTAAATTTTTCCAAGACATCTTTGGTGAATTTTATCTGGGTTGGTGCTAGAATTGAAAAATATAGCAATGGACTCTTGCAGTGCCTCCATGAAGGCCAACGTGCATCCAGCGCAAGTTAGCAGAAGAATAGACAGTGGAATTTGGGGTGAGAAGATCAGAGATTTAGAGGGAAGAGTTTGGGCCCACTGTCATGGAAGAGTTTGAGAGTTGAAAAAATGGTTGGAAAGGTTAAATCTAGGGTTGCAGTTATATATATATATATATATATATCTCTCTCCTCTCCTAAAGATTAATTTTTTTTTTGTTGGTGAGATTTGAGTTTGATGACTTGTTGTAGTTGGTTTTTTAAAGTGGGTTTTGATTGTTTGTGAAATTTCACAACATTTTTTTTTTTGTGAAATTTCACAACTTTGTTTACATTTTCAGTTTTGAAGGTGAAAACTTTTTTTTTTTTTTTTTTTTTTTTTTTTTTTTTTTTTCAGGTGAGAAATTTGTAATCAAAGTACTAGAACCGAGAATTTCTCACCAAAAAGTGAGAAATTTGCATCAAAATTATTGAGCTGAGAATTTCTTACCAAAAAGTGAGAAATTTCTCACTTTTTTTTTCCTCCCTCTCTCACCAAAAAGTCAATTTCTCTCACCAAAATTTGATTATTTGCCCTTTTTTTTTGTTAGATCATGATGTGTTGACTGCATTGCAGTTTAGATCGTAAGTATATAACATGTCTTTATCTTTTTGAGTTTCGATCTATCTCTTGATCTTTTTATATTGCAGAATCAAAATTCTATGTTAATTCAATTTTGGGTTTGGTCCATTTCTATATTTTTATAAGATATATATATATATATATATATGTATTTTATGGGTTTTGAATTTCAAAATGGTGAGAAATTTCTCACTGTAATAGAGAAAATTGGTGAGAAATTTATTTTATTTGGTAAGAAATTTAATTATCTCTCTCTCTCTCTCTCTATATATATATATATATATACTAGTCGATAACCCGTGCTATGCACGGGTTGTACTCTCTATGAACACATTGCAATATAGCATAACTACTTTTGAGTTGATATAAATCTGGCCACTTCTTATCAAGACAAATCAAACAAATTTAATAGAAGTAAAAAATAATTAAAAAAGTATAAAAAGATACACTTCCAATTAATTTTCAGAGAAAATAAAAGATCATTTCTCCGATTTTAGAAAAACTGAAAGTAATCAGTATAGTAACATTATAGAAAAAGGAGGAATGCATTGGAAGATGATTACAACTATACGTAGACATATTTACTCAATATTTTCTATCACTTTTAGTAAAATGAAACAAAAAAGGAAAATACAAAGAGAAAAGTTTCCCATTACAGTAAAAAACTAAGGCAGGCTATCTTTTAGTAGAATGACTCTCTCTTGAACCCGAGCCAATAGGCTTGTAATATGGCATCTCTCACAGCTAAAATCTCCCCTATACATGTTGGGCAGATCCCATGTCTGCTGGCGTATCCATGAACATTGAACATTGAACATTCTTACCATTAGAATCTCTGAAACAACCCCGGAAAAACACATCTGATCCTAGATTGCTATGTCACAGTTGGCTTTTAGCATACTTGGGGGACCCATGAAAATAACAAATTTAGCACTCATTCATTGCAATCATTTTTATTGTATACAACAAAAATTGAAAACAAGTGGTGCAACATGAATAGGGTTGAGACTACAACTCAATGGTATGGAAGGCATGTTCTTATGGATAGTATGGTCACATGTATTTCATATCTTATTTTACTAAATTAAAATTTAGCAAAAAAAAATGCAACTATATGGGCTTGAATACATCAAAGGCACTCCAAGTCCATTCTGCCACATCATCTTGGTCACCAACTACAGTTCACATACGAAGAGATGTCCAAATTCTTCTAGTAGGAGCTGTACCTAGATTCTGCAGCAAAATGAAAGCATCAATCAGACACATTTTTACCATTTTCTTTTCTCTCTCAAATGTTTTGGAAAAAATGAAGAGAATTGATAGAAGTAGAGTCTATTGAAAGGCCACCGAGAAGTCACCACATATGATGACATTTAGTATTCTATGAGTTCCTATTACCTGCATTAAACTGGTTGTTTGCTCTCTGCAATAGAGCCTTGGTGCAGCTAAGGTGTCTATTTTTATTGGTAGTGAAGTTGGCAAAATAACAAATTGAGAGAGAGAGAGAGTCACTTGCCTTGAATCAAATTATATGCTAAAACTCAGCTATAATATCAAATTTTTAGGATCAAGAGATTAAAAAAAATGAAAATTTTGCAATAGCACGAATGAAAAAGCGACATAGACAGAGTAAATCAAATAAAATGTCTAAACGACCTTCCTTGTGGTATTAGAAATAAGGTTCATAGTTGGGTAGCAGTCATGCCCCCTTATTATTCAATGGTTAGTTCACCAAATGAGTAAGCCAATTTTGTGGTGAAATATTTAAAGTTTCACTATCTTGTAAAGAAAAAAAAAGATAATAGAAATCATAACTCTTATTTACATACACATATGCCTTTTTCCTTTGAAGTTTGAACGATATATCCATTCAATTGAAGTTTACATATACAAATGAAATACAGTAAATTGTCTATTATGTCTACAGATGAATAATATAAATATCAAAAAGACCCACATACATTGTTTATGCATTGGCTCTTATCTGTCTAATTCGCTCCACCCAAGCACTGCCCCACCATCACCCCCAGGCCCCAATACCTCCGACCAACTTCCTGCAAACCCAAAAGAAAGCAACAAAACAATACTCCAAATTGGATGCAATACACCAAAAGCCCATATCTGCAGAGGCAATAATCTAGTGTCACAATTTCCTTGATTTTCAATTTGACATCAAACTAATTAGTAAAAACTTAGATACATATTCATATGAAAGTATACATATATATATATATATATATAGAGAGAGAGAGAGAGAGAGATAAAGAGATTTGCTACAACCAAACTGAACCCCAATGATGTTTGCCCATTAAATTGGATGATCACAATGGTCACTGAAATGAGGAAGACTGTAAATCAAAATCAACATAAAAATCTCAAACTCCAAATAAAGCAAGATCTCCAACGTCTAGATCGAAACAACAAAGGATGGCTAGATCGAAACAACCAAGAATTGCCCCAAAAGAAAAATATGAAGGAAAAAGTGAAAGAAAGGGGAGGAGAATGTCACCTATTAAGCACCGATCAGAAGGTTGAGAGTCTGGTAGTAGCTTCAACACACGGAGAAAGGGAGGCAGAGAGATTGACGATATTAAAGGTACATTGATTTGGGGGAGGAGAAGAGGCGACTGGTGGTGAATCAATGAATCTACTGTTGTTTGAGTTGAGGCGGCGCAAGGAGGGGGCAGAGAAGGCGAGAAAACGATCTGGGATGAGGAAGGGGAATCGTTAGGTGTGTGTGAAAGGGGTGGGAAGGGTTGTCACAGAAGTATGCTGCCACGTATATGAAAATACTGAAAGTGGAGAATGCCACCTAGGATACACGTGGAAGGCTGTGGAAAGAGATTTGGCCTTGATTTTTAGATATATATAATAGATGTGTATAGCAAATCAGGTTTTTGAATTTAAAACCATGATTTATGGGAGTTTGGGGTAATTATTAAATTTCCTCTTTTAATTCTCTCTTTCTATATATAATAATAATAATAATAATAATAAATTTTGGTTTTGAATTTCAAAACCTAATTTATGGGAGTAGGGGTATTTTGGTCCTCAAAATAGGTGAGGGACTAATTTTTAAGTTGACTTATAGAATGGATCAATTTCTAGATACTGATACAATAAAGGACTGAAATCTAAAGGACCCAAAACAAAAATAGCCGTTGGGTTTTAAAGAGTGGCAGCTGATATCATTGTTCATGGGCCCACTCATTTGACAAAGTCATTCGTTCTCTCAAATTTGCTTGACAAAGTCATTCGTTCTCTCAAATTTGAGAACATAAATGACTCATTTTTTGATAGCTAGTATGACCCAACGTTGGAGTGAGTTAATTCATTTGAGCTATCATTTTTTTTTTTTTTACTTTAACAGTGAATTTAACCATCGCGTTGGAGCTGCTCTAAGCTGGTGGAGTTAAAACAGTAGAGCTCTCTAGAAATGTAACCAAAGTAACACTCTCCTCTAAACAGTGACTGGTAATTACAAGCGTTCTCAAGTCAGCTGAGTCATAGTCCAACCTAGCTCATTGAAGGCATCAATGGACATCAAGCCCTGGCATGACAAATGGTCGCAAAAGCTACCCATTGAGGCTACAACCCGGGATTTCTGTCAAAAATAGAAGAAGAAGAAGAAGAAGAAGAAGAAGAAGAAGAAAAGGTTATAACCGGAACGACAGGATCTAAGTCACCAACTCACCACCCAGAAGTTAATAGTTTGATAGATTTATAGCTGTCAAATATTTTGATCATAAGATGCTATATTGCATTTTCTGCATCCTCTTATTCTCTCAACAAATATGCTAATTGATGATGCCTAAAACTGGTAAGAGAAGTTTAGAGAGAGAAAAAGAGACAAGAACAATTTGTATGTGATTCGGTCCCGTTAACGAGGTGACCTACGTCCACGGATGTGTCTGTGCGCTCTCATTAGCAGATCACCAGCGGGCCTGGTGAGCCAACAAAGGTGGGTGGCACTACCAGTAATACCGACCGGGTATATGCGTGTAGTGGTGAGTTCTCTGTTGAATGCTTGTAAGCTAGAGAATAATAATTGGATTGGAATCCAGATCCCTGTAAACACGGTAGGTGGGCTCTTTTATAGATGCAAGAGTCCACCCTTACATGGTAAGTTGATAGGATTAGGAAGCCTAATCTAATCACAATAGATTTGCATGATTTTAGGAGAGTTTCCTAAGTCGTTTAGGAAACTGTCATATTCCCTTTCGCAGACTTGTAGTCGATTTAGGAAACTGCCGGACAGGTCGGGATCGCGGGACGCCGTGACCTTCATGCCCGGTCCGTTGGTGCGAACCGCGCGGTCTGAATAAACACCTCGGGAATGCTAGGCCCCACAGGAGTGCGCCTTAACCGAAATAACCGGCGCTTCTGGGTGACGTGGCACTGTCTTCATAACTAGATGATTTTGGACATATCACTAATTAAGAAGGATAGGCAAACAAAATAATGAAAATGAGACAGTTTAGATGCCAGAACAATACATTTTTGTTACCACGAGACATTGGCAGTTTTGGACCATTTTTGTTACATACCAATTTCCATTTTAATCAATTGAAAAGCAAACATCAGAAAGTTCAATGTTTTGGTTCCACGACATATGAGACACTTCATTCTGAAAATTAGATTGTTTGACCCCAAAAATAAGTGAAAATTAGATTGCTAGTTGTCGGTCAAATATAAGATTATTATTCCATCTCATACAAGAAACTTCTCAAAGCTAACCACCAGAGCTGTCATGGCTAAAAGTCACTTGCTAAATCAGCTCACCTAGACACCTTACTAAGCATACTTATTTCTTCATATAAACTTCGTTACAAGTTAAAAAATGTACTTCAAACACAAATATGAACGCGAAAGCTGTCCTTTTGAAAGCATGAGTAATGCCATGGTTCCCACAATTAAATCTCAAATGCTTTGCTAGTTGTACCACATGCAATGGTATGTGATACCGCCAAACCATTGTCACAACACATGGTATAAGTATTAAAGCATTTGGGAACCAAGGATTCAAGCACAGCAGAGATCCCGCGGCATGTTTCCTGCAAAATCCAGTAAAATATCAGCGCCTGCAATAGGGTTAATTACATTTTGCTCCACTCCGGTTTAAGCCCATTTTCACTTCGCCCCATTCGGTTCAAAAGTTGTGCTTCTGATCATAAGAAGAAATTCAGGTTCTACCTTCTATCAATATGAGTTGAAACTCACATGCTTACTCATCAGTTCACAAGGATAAAAAGGTGGAATCTGCTAGGGAAACAAAGGCAAGTAGAGCAGTCCTGTATTTTCAGCAATTCCCATCATCAAGTTAAGATTTTGCAAAGCTTGACCAGAAGCTCCCTTCACAAGATTATCAATCTGCAACAAGGGTATATTAGAGATTAGCCATTATAAGCAAGACCAGAAAATAAAATTTTCTCGATAAATTCATTGAAATTTGTTAACGGAAGCAGGGTGGATACTAAACCGTACAACAGAGATTATTATTGCTCTCCCAGGAATCCGGTCGGGAAAGACATTCATTACACAATAATTGGACCCTCTAACATGTCGAGTGTGAGGAACTTCATTTTTCTTTAGCATAATTACAAATTCTTCATTCTGCA
Organism: Hydrangea macrophylla; assembly: GCA_033977485.1. Classification (NCBI taxonomy): domain Eukaryota; kingdom Viridiplantae; phylum Streptophyta; class Magnoliopsida; order Cornales; family Hydrangeaceae; genus Hydrangea; species Hydrangea macrophylla. The sequence goes on from CM066992.1 coordinate 96,957,056, forward strand.
AATCAATGATAGAAGTCATAAATTCAACCATCATTAAAAAAACAAACAAGTGCTAGTAAAAAGCCAATAATGACCATGCGCATCGATGCATTTCTAGGTCGCACTCACTTGGTACTGAGCTACAATAATGTATGGGCAGGAGAAGGGGTAATAAGTTTTAAAGGCTGTTCCGAAGATTTACGAGATACAACCAGGCTATTCACAATTCATCAGCTGCCTATCTTTATGATGGGTTCGATAGGAGAAGATGTAGGCTGACCAAACCCAAAACCTGACTTAACCATTGAAAGCCACGTGGTCCACTGCAAACTACCAAATCAACCAATCACGGCTCTGCTTGGTTCATGGAGTTAGTGAAGGAAAAGAAAAGAAAAGAAAAAACAAAAGGAAAACACTTTGCTTTGTTTGGTTAACAAGGAAAACGACGAGTAAAACGTGAAGGTAAAGAAAATAAAATGAACAATTAATTCAAAATTTCAAAATATTGTGTCAGTTCTCTTCCTCTTTTCTTAAATTCCTACTATGAAGGGAAACATTGGAGTAAATTTCCTTCTTGTTTTCCTTTCTGTTTTCTTATCTTTCTCTAATTCCGCAAACCAATTAGACTTACGTTAGGATATTCCCTACGCAAACCATCATCAAATAAGTTAGGATATTCCCTTCGCTTCATGGTTTAGTAATGATGGACATTGGGTGTTTGACCCGTTAATAGAGGATAGTTCCCGATACATGAGGTCAGTTCTGCCATTATGAGTATGTATGTACACAACCTGCCCCTTAGTTTTTCTTCCACGCAATTAAAAAAACACGAGACAAATAGAGGGAGAGAGAGAGAGAGAGCTTCTTTGGACATTCAACTCAAGTGATAGGTGGTAATGGACTACATAAACACTAAAAAAAAATTGAATCACTCTATGGTTGACATACTTCGTAGGAGATGCTCAACTGCTGGTGCAAATCCTCAACCGACACTCCAGGAGCCATCTCCACGTATATAGTTGATTGCATACCACGGCTCTGTAATAAAGCACAGTGAGTAGGAAAGACATGAAAATTTAAAATGCAATGTCCAACTGAGGATAACTTATTACCATTGGCATTAAGTGGGGAGTGAAGCTGACAGTTATTTTCGAATTTGCAGCATCGCAGAGTCCTTGTTCAATTTCTGGGACTGAGAATCACCAACAGAAACTAGGTTACTGGCGTAATCTATAAATAAATAACAGCACTTGTTTTGGTGTTTTTAGTCGCTAAATGATGTCCCAAAGAGAAAACAAGGAAAGTTACAACTTTTCAGCACTTCTAAAAGGGAAAATTCTAAAAGGGAAAAGGACATAAAAAAGAAGAAGGGATAACTAGGAAATGGGAAAGATAATTACAAGTATAGAGACTACGAATACGTAACTTAAGAGACGAAATCAAGCCCCAGTCTGAAGCCAATATGGATAGAAAAACCATTGGAATCAGTAACCAAAAATTTTTATTATTATTATTAATAATTTTTTTTTTCTCTCAATCACGCACACCAACAGTAACTTCGGACGGCGCATAGGGAATTGCTATTATCAAATTATAATGTCGTAACAATGAGCATAAATACTTACCATGGCGATGGCTTGTAATACCGTAAGAATGAATCCCTTCAGATACTTCAGTGTATAAATTTGCTTCCTTGGCACCACGTCCTGCATGGTGTACACAATTATCAGAAACTGCCCCCGGAGATAATACGGGAAGGGATTGCCCAAAAGACTATGAAGATATAGTCCTAACCTGCTCCACTCACACCAGATTTTGCATCAATAATGATATTTTTTAATTCAATGAGGTTTTCCTGCGAGCAAAAGGAACAAGAAATAAAATTCATCCACTTTAGGAGATTGTATATTTTTCTATATTTGTTGACTGGTTAGACAAAGGGAGTAGAGTCCATTTTAAACACTTTGAAAACATGTCATTGTTTCTTGAAGCATAAAAGAAGAATCAGCGAACAAGCATTAGGAGTAAAAAGATGGGAATTCAAACAACGCCGTAGTAAAAGAAATGACATATCAAAACGAAAACAAGCTTAAAAACTACAAAACAAGATAATTAATCAATTCGCTACATAATATTCAAACATCAAGAACTTAAAGTGTACTAATTGGCAGATGTGGTCAAAACGACTCAAACTTCCTTTGTTATAACAGGATGGGATCCCAGTCCTATATCCACTGTACATCTAGGCTATTTATACCCACGGGTTGACTATTGAAATGTCAATTAACTCATCTTATGATTTACTGTTATTCTGGTAAAATATAGGTAGT